>VMOF01000369.1:4078952-4446319 GCA_011764245.1 Trialeurodes vaporariorum | reverse complement strand
AAAAAGGCTCTAAAATTATATGATGAGAAAAAAAAAAAAAGGAAAAAAAGGTCATCAGATTTTTCCCCCCCCCCCCCAAGCTGAACGCGAAATGACCCCCTGCGTGCTCGTAATCAGTGGTGGATCCGGGGCGCGGGATGCCCCCCCACCCGGTAGTCTCAAATTTTGCCTTCTTTCGACATAAGTTACCCCAACTTTTCTTACTGCAACGTTTAAAATTTTAAAAAATTTCATGGGCGTGCCCCCCCCCCCCTCCAACTTTTCTGGATCCGTTACTGATCGTGATATTTCAAGAGTCTTCAACCTTTCTTTCGTCACTGTTAAAAATAATCGCCGTAAACTTGCTTAGCTCTTGTGGCCTAAGGTATTTCGGTAACACAAAGGTAAGGGGGTTTTTTGTACCCCAAGGTTTTTCATGCAGCACAGTCAGTATCAAAAATTTTTGAAACTTAATGGATGGTTTATGTACTTAGTACCCTAAGAGAGAAATTTATGTAAAATTTGAGAAAATTTTTTGCTATTTGCCAAATTTACCCCTACTTTTAAAAAAAATGTCAAAATAAAAAAAGAGGGAAAACAATGAAATGAGGTACCATATTATTTTTCCATTTTTGATAAATTTCCAATTTTTTTTCAATGATTGACTTAATATTCTTAATCTACAAAAAATTTCCCGTAAAATTCACTGAAATAGATGGTTCCAAACTTAAAACTGGCAGGACGAAGGGGGGGGGGTATATTTGTACCCCAACATTTTAAAATTTTCTATAATATCCAAAAAAATTTCATAAAAATTAATGAAATTTGGTGGACGTGTTTTAAGTATTCTAACTTAAATGTCATGAAGTCCCAAAAATTTTGAGCAGTTTTGACAAAATGGCGTCAAAAAAACTGGCCTGGGGTACAAATGTACCCCCCCCCCCCTTAGGCTCACAAGGGTTATGCGATTTGTTAAATATTCCTACTCGAAGGTACGCGGTTTTGCCTATGGTGAAAATTGAAGGCACTTGCTGGTGCGTAACGTATAGTTTAACACGTTAAGATGTTATAGTCAATTATTAACATCGCGCAAAATGATAATTTATTTTGACCTGCTGGGGGCTGAGCACTTACTTTGCCGCTAGTCTGATCGTTAAGACCGTTTTGATTGATGCTAGTCGAAAGTTGTAAAACTTGGCTGTTGCTATGGTAACCATCATTTATGAAATAGTGAAGCTGAAAAAAGTGACTCATCGTAGAGAAAGCTGCGATAAGATGGGACCAGTAGCGTCGCGTGCAATTTGGCAAAAAGTAAGCTATCCATTTAATTCATGTAAAACATCAAATTTCGGGGGCCGCACTGTGCACAAGGAAAACTCGATATATTTAATGAGTTTAAAAGGATGAATCGCGCTGTTGCCAGATGTCAGGCGACGCCACTGGATGGGACTTTTTTAAGACTTTTGGAACTCCCCCCGTCAGTGGCGCGGGTGCCATCTGGCAACAATGCAACTGCTCCATTTAAACTCATTAAATATATCGAATATTCCTTGTGCACTGTGAACCCCCTGAATTTGACCTTTTACATGAGTTTAAATGGATAGAATACATTGTTGCCAAATTGCACGCGACGCCACTGCCCCCATTGTCACCCGCTTATTCGACTGTCATTTGTAATTTTTATAAACACATTTATTGAGTTCGTGAGTTCGTGAGTGGAACTTCCCGATGATCTCGATGTTATTTTCAAGTGATTTTACATAGGAATTAACTATGCTAATAATGTAGCATTTACAACAGATCCATTGGGAGACGGTTCATTAGTAGTGAGGTCTAATAATATTAACGGCATAATCTTTACTTAAATACTATAAGCAACACTTAAGCAAATTTTATTTAGTAAAAGGGTTCGGTCACGGTTTGGTCCTACGGTTTGGTCACTTGATGACTGTTAATATGCTTGATAATGGGTCTGTTGCAAACTTTTGCTACAGCAATATAGAGTGTTAAATCTCATGTAAAATCGCGTGAAAAATTTCCCTTGGTGGTATCAGAAAGTCATAAAAAGCGGTATTAAACTCACAAGAGGTGTTTAACTGAAACTCAGGAGGCGGTAAAATATCGAGCAAACCCGTATGCAAGCACCGTGAATATCCATGATGGCCAACGAAACAACCTCACAGCATCGGAGGTTATGAGTTAGTTTGCATTGTGATTGGTTGTGATCGATGTTGTGAGGTTGGCCATCTTTGGGTGTTCATGGTGCTTGCATACAGGTTGCTCGATATTTTACCGCCATCTTCAGGGTCGGACTGGCTCTCTAAATGTTGGGCCGCTCGGTCAATTTGGGGGGCCCCCCCATCCATTTTGGGGCCCCCCCAGACCATTTTTTAAAAAATTTAAATTAAAACGAAGCATTTTTTTCGCTATTTTTCAACTGATAATTAAAGCTCTCTGTTTCTTATTTTTTTGTTATTACGTAGACTTATTAAAGGATCCCGATCGCAGTGAGCTTTCTTGGGCCTTTTTAAACCCACCCAATATCAGCTGGAGCATATGCTCGGCTGCGGCTTCTAGTCCAGGATAAAGTAACTTATTATCTTCGGTGGTGGAGTTAGATATTCATTTTGGGGGGGGGGGGGGGGGGTAAAGTGACGCCATCTCTTTTCACGTGTCTCACTCACCGGGGGGTCTGGGGGGTATGGAATACCCCCCCGGTGTTGACGAGGGGTCCGGGGGCCCCCCCCCAGAAAATTTGAAAATGTTACGTCCTAAAAACCCAATTTTAATGAGTTTTTAGGGTTTTATTTTTGAGAGAAACCCAGTAATTATTTATGAGATAGAGATAACATTTTAGCAAGTTTTGATTTTGAAAAGAAGGAAAAGAGGAAAACTTTTTTTTTAAAAAATTTTAAGACATAATGGTAGACTCCTGAGACTCGCCTCTCGCTTGCAATTACACGAATTGTAATTTTTTTCGTTTTTCTTGCCAGTATTTATTATTTTCTTCCCAGTTTATTCTTTCGGTACTTTTTGGGGGACTAAGGGGGCCCCCTTTAGACCGTTCGGGGGCCCCCTTTTTAAACAGTTTGGGGGGGCCCCCTTTTGCCCGACCGGGGGCCCCGTTTTTCCCCGATTGGGGCCCCTTTTAATGCATTCGAAGGCTCCTTTTTCAAACGTTCGGGGCCCCAGATTTTCCAAATGTCGTCTTGGACTAGAGTGGACTTGGCCATCTCGATGCATTTTCAATCCTTATATTAAGCAATCTTAATTAGCTTACAATGGTTTTCCTTTAGAGTAATGTATTTACTGTCTTCTTTGATACATTATTTTTTTTTCATTCCTAAATTTTTCCATTTTATCCATTTGGGGCCCCATCGAAGGGCCCCCGCGGGGCCCCCCTTTGGGGCCCTTTAAAAAACGAACTTTAGGCCGCGATCGCGGCCCAGCGGCCCTGGCCAGTCCGACCCCGGCCATCTTGGGTTTCAGTTAAACGCCTCTTGTGAGTTAAACGCTTCACTGCATGGGGTTTCCCCTCAAGGAACAAATTTCCTAAACGCTCACGTATAATACAGATTTTGAGATATGACTTCGGCGCATGGTGTGTCAACGCGGGAGAAGATATGTTTTGCGCTCACAAAAAAAAAAAAAAAAAAAAAAACAAAAAAAAAACAAAAATTGACTAAAAGCAAACATCGTTCAGTGATGGGTTCGTGATCGAAATCATGTCAGGGGGAAAATTTGCCCCCGTATCCAAATTGACCACATTTTGATTATTTTTATGAAGTTTCCGGCATTGGCTTTTTGAAAAATCCAATTAAAGTGAAAAAAAAAAAAAAAAATTAAATTAAAAAAAAAAAAAAAAAACAAATTAAAAAAAAAAAAAAAAAAAAAAAACCCCGCCATTTCTTATGGTGTCATATCACTTGTAAAAAACGAGTAAAAAATAGGAAAAAGAGAATTTTGACCGAAAATCCGTCAAATTATTTTTTTCATTATTTTTCCCATATTTAACCACCTAATGAATTGAAAAATCCACAACTGCTTGAGAAAAAAAAAAAAATCACGCAGTGAAGGGTTAATATTGCATTCTATGACTTTCTGAAACCACCAATGGACTTCTCACGCGATTTTACATGAGATTGGTCACTCTATATCGCTGTAGCAAAAGTTACAGACCCATTTGTATAATATTTGCCAGTTAGGTATTGGAGGTAATTTTAATGTTATATAACATCATTTCATACCATGTTGATAGTAGATAAAGATAATATAACACATACTAGAGGCCGGTGGCCGCTTCGCGGCCAAGCGTTCCGTTTCGCGTCTTGCGCGTGATTTTGTTTATTCGAGCTAAGACTTTGACTTGATATCCACTCCCTAACTCCGTTTGCTATTCGCCCATCTAATCCTGCTCCAAAGGACGAAATCTAAAAATTACTCTATTTTCCTGCAATACTAAAGTGGTATTTTCTCATGTACACCAAATGTTTAGAAAACAGGAGTCATCATTTGGAAGGGGCATAAATAGCATAACCCCCGTCCCCCCACCCCCCTTTCATGAAACTTAACCATTTTAGGGGTGGTCGTTCTCAAGAGGGCCCGATCCAAACCCGTCAATTTTTTTTGGCGCTCATGGAGCTGCCGAAACCCTTAGAATCGGCGCATTTGGATGCACCGTATCAGCGCATGTGGATTATACGATTTAGAACAGTACAGAGAAAAAAGGGAAGGAGAGAAAGAGATAGCGAGAGTAAAAAAACCATGCTTTCACAATAAAATGAGAAGTTGGGGGTAAGCAAACAAATACGCATGACCGAGATCGCACACCTACGATAACCTTTCGTTGAACTGACATGACAATAAGACATTGCGTTTTAGTAGGTAAATAAAAAATCTGTATAAAAATGGAAAAGAAACTTTGCGGGGGAAAAAAGTATGCCTTTTTCAAACACCCCTTTTATTAACGACAATAATTTGTTAAAATAGGTTGGCTCGGAAATTCAAGCAAACTTCATTTAACTTTTTAATTTTTTAAGCTTTTTGGACGTGAGGTCATTTAAAACCCCTATTATTTGGGGTCATTCTTTCAGCGCTTTTTGACAATTGATGCTCAATGCTCAAAAGATGTCTCTCCATAAGTTTTTTGAAATTGGGTGAGATAGCAGTACATGCGGGGGTTACGTGAGACCAAGAGAGACAGTTTGTCTTTCGGGGGAAACGCTCATCCCCAAAGTCAGCACTAAATCAGTCTATTTTGAAAAAGAAAAAAAAAACGCCTTCATTTAATTTGACACACTTTGACTCCCAGTTTAAAAAAATAACAGGTGTATACAATCAAATGAATCGTTAAAAACTAAAAAAATCCCCAAAGAAATCTAACGTTTTTTTTTTTTTTTTTTTTTTTTTTTTTTTTTTTTTTTTAAATTTGAAAAAACAGACCTTATAAAAACATCATAACCTCACCGAGATGCGAACTAATACGAAACAGCTCAAATCGCCAACTTTGAAAGAGGATGTGTAACAATATTCGGGTCCGTTGGACCCGTTGGTAGTATTCTTCGATAAATCACTTATACATTCAAAGTAAACAACACATTTTCAACAGGAAACCAATTATTTTCAATACTCAGTAATATTCGAGAGCATATTATTGATAAGAGAAGAATAACCATCGTCTCAACTCATCATCACTAATATTTTGGTTTTTTTAAAAAATTCTCGAACCTAGCCCAAATTTGCGGGGTTACAATCGAGATATCAATTCAACGCACCGATCTCAACAAAGTCATCTCTATTGATTGTACTATACTATAAATCTGCTTTTAATAAATATGATAAGTATCGAAGCTCTACTTCGCGAAGTTATACAGCAACCTCGTCGAGCCATCAATCAATGACTGTACAGTGCTGCCAGATTAGACATAAAATATACACATTTTACATTAAGTCTCAAGTAACTGAATATTTTACAACACATCTAGCAGCACTGTGACTGTCCCATTGTTTACATCTACGTAAAATCAAGTGATAAAAAGTCGAAGCTATACATCGATATCATACGAAGTGACTTCATTGAAGTCGCTATTAAAATGCTTCTATACCCGAATGTCCCTTCCCAACGACCTCTATATTAGACCGGCGAACGAATACGAACCAGCGTAACCCGCAAGAAAGAAAGTTAGGTTAGAATGGAGGTGCTTGGCCGGATAGGAGGATTCATCGTAAAATTCCTCTCTTTGAACCATCTGTGGTTTTTGCGCATTCCTCGGAATCTTAAAGGTGAGCTTGGAAGGGTAGGCAGAGAAAATGGCCTATAAGATTTGTGTCAAGATTTCTACAAACAGCACCTAGAGGCTCATTCAGTTAAGTTCATGAAGTCGTATCGGGAAAATATTAGATGGCTTATATGAGGGGCCTGTTTCTTCATCACACATTTTAGCATTTTTAGCTGCTGTGACTCGAAGTCACTTACGGGAACACTTTCGGAAACGGACCGAACCGCCATAAGACGCAATGAGTGCGAGAGAGAAACCTTGAAACGCGAGAGGTCTCTCTCTCGCACTCGCAGTCGCTTACGGGAATACTTTGGGAAACGGACCGAACCACCATAAGACGCAATGAGTGCGAGAGAGAAACCTTGAAACGCGAGAGGTCTCTCTCTCGCACTCGCAGTCGCTTACGGGAAATTTGGGAAAAAGGACCGAACCGCCATAAGACGCAATGAGTGCGAGAGAGAAAACCCTTTAAACGCGAGAGGTCTCTCTCTCGCACTCGCAGTTTCTTACGGGAACACTTTGGGAAAAGGACCGAACCCCCATAAGACGCAATGAGTGCAGAGAGAAACCTTGAAACGCGAGAGGTCTCTCTCTCGCACTCGCAGTCGCTTTCGGGATATTTTTGGGGAAAAGGACCGAACCGCCATAAGACGCAATGAGTGCGAGAGAGAAACCCTTTAAACGCGAGAGGTCTCTCTCTCGCACTCGCAGTTGCTTACGGGAACACTTTGGGGAAAAGGACCGAACCACCATAAGACGCAATGAGTGCGAGAGAGAAACCTTGAAACGCGAGAGGTCTCTCTCTCGCACTCGCAGTCGCTTACGGGAATATTTTGGGAAACGGACCGAACCGCCATAAGACGCAATGAGTGCGAGAGAAAACCTTGAAACGCGAGAGGTCTCTCTCTCGCACTCGCAGTCGCTTACGGGAATATTTTGGGAAACGGACCGAACCCCATAAGACGCAATGAGTGCGAGAGAGAAACCTTGAAACGCGAGAGGTCTCTCTCTCGCACTCGCAGTCGCTTACGGGAATATTTTTGGGGAAAAGGACCGAACCCCATAAGCCCCAATGAGTGCGAGAGAGAAACCTTGAAACGCGAGAGGTCTCTCTCTCGCACTCGCAGTCGCTTACGGGAAACTTTGGGAAACGGAAACCCAACCGCCATAAGACGCAATGAGTGCGAGAGAGAAACCTTGAAACGCGAGAGGGCTCTCTCTCGCACTCGCAGTCGCTTACGGGAATACTTTGGGAAACGAACCGAACCACCATAAGACGCAATGAGTGCGAGAGAGAAACCTTGAAACGCGAGAGGTCTCTCTCTCGCACTCGCAGTCGCTTACGGGAAAATTTTGGGAAACGGACCCAACCGCCATAAGACGCAATGAGTGCGAGAGAGAAACCCTTTAAACGCGAGAGGTCTCTCTCTCGCACTCGCAGTTGCTTACGGGAACACTTTGGGAAACGGACCGAACCCCCCTAAGACGCAATGAGTGCAAAAGAGAAACCTTGAAACGCGAGGGTCTCTCTCTCGCACTCGCAGTCGCTTTCGGGAATATTTTGGGAAACGGACCGAACCGCCATAAGACGCAATGAGTGCGAGAGAGAAACCTTGAAACGCGAGAGGTCTCTCTCTCGCACTCGCAGTCGCTTACGGGAAAAATTTTTGGGGAAAAGGACCGAACCGCCATAAGACGCAATGAGTGTGAGGAGAAAACCCTTTAAACGCGAGAGGTCTCTCTCTCGCCTCGCAGTCGCTTACGGGAATATTTTTGGGGAAAAGGACCGAACCACCATAAGACGCAATGAGTGCGAGAGAGAAAACCCTTTAAACGCGAGAGGTCTCTCTCTCGCACCGCAGCGCTTACGGGAATATTTTTGGGAAAAGGACCGAACCACCATAAGACGCAATGAGTGCGAGAGAGAAACCTTGAAACGCGAGAGGTCTCTCTCTCGCACTCGCGTCGCTTACGGGAATACTTTGGGAAACGGACCGAACCCCCATAAAACGCAATGAGTGCCAGAGAGAAACCTTGAAACGCGAGAGGTCTCTCTCTCGCACTCGCAGTCGCTTACGGGAATATTTTGGGGGAAAAGGACCGAACCCCCATAAGCCCCAATGAGTGCGAGAGAGAAACCTTGAAACGCGAGAGGTCTCTCTCTCGCACTCGCAGTCGCTTACGGGAATACTTTGGGAAAAGGACCGAACCACCATAAGACGCAATGAGTGCCTGAGAGGAAAACCCTTTAAACGCGAGAGGTCTCTCTCTCGCACTCGCAGTCGCTTACGGGAATACTTTGGGAAACGGGACCGAAAAAACCATAAGACGCAATGAGTGCGAGAGAGAAACCTTGAAACGCGAGAGGTCTCTCTCTCGCACTCGCAGTCCTTACGGGGAAAAATTTTGGGAAACGGACCGAACCGCCATAAGACGCAATGAGTGCGAGAGAAAACCTTGAAACGCGAGAGGTCTCTCTCTCGCACTCGCAGTCGCTTACGGGAATATTTTGGGAAACGGACCGAACCACCATAAGCCCCAATGAGTGCGAGAGAGAAACCTTGAAACGCGAGAGGTCTCTCTCTCGCACTCGCAGTCGCTTACGGGAACACTTTGGGAAACGGACCGAAACCCCCATAAGACGCAATGAGTGCGAGAGAGAAACCTTGAAACGCGAGAGGTCTCTTTCTCGCACTCGCAGTCGCTTCGGGAATATTTTGGGAAACGGACCGAACCCCATAAGACGCAATGAGTGGAAAAGAGAAACCTTGAAACGCGGGGAGGTCTCTCTCTCGCACTCGCAGTCCTTCGGGAACACTTTGGGAAACGGACCAAAACCCCCTTTAAAACGCAATGAGTGCGAGAGAGAAACCTTGAAACGCGAGAGGTCTCTTTCTCGCACTCGCAGTCGCTTACGGGAATACTTTGGGGAACGGACCGAACCACCCTAAGACACAATGAGTGCGAGAGAGAAACCTTGAAACGCGAGAGGTCTCTCTCTCGCACTCGCAGTCGCTTACGGGAATATTTTGGGAAACGGACCGAAACACCATAAGCCGCAATGAGTGCGAGAGAGAAACCTTGAAACGCGAGAGGTCTCTCTCCGCACTCGCAGTCGCTTACGGGAATACTTTGGGAAACGGCCCCAACCACCATAAGACGCAATGAGTGCGAGAGAGAAACCTTGAAACGCGAGAGGTCTCTCTCTCGCACCCCGCGTTGCTTACGGGAATAATTTGGGAAACGGACCGAACCCCCATAAGACGCAATGAGTGCGAGAGAGAAACCTTGAAAAGCGAGAGGTCTCTCTCTCGCACTCGCAGTCGCTTACGGGAATATTTTGGGGAAAAGGACCGAACCGCCATAAGACGCAATGAGTGGAGAGAGAAACCTTGAAACGCGAGAGGTCTCTCTCTCGCACTCGCAGTCGCTTACGGGAATATTTTGGGAAACGGACCGAACCACCATAAGACGCAATGAGTGCGAGAGAGAAACCTTGAAACGCGAGAGGTCTCTCTCTCGCACTCGCAGTCGCTTACGGGAAAATTTTTGGGGAAAAGGACCGAACCACCATAAGACGCAATGAGTGCGAGAGAGAAACCCTTTAAAAAGCGAGAGGTCTCTCTCTCGCACTCGCGTCGCTTACGGGAATACTTTGGGAAACGGACCGAACCACCATAAAAAGCAATGAGTGCCAGAGAGAAACCTTGAAACGCGAGAGGTTTTCTCTCGCACTCGCAGTCGCTTACGGGAATATTTTGGGAAACGGACCGAACCACCATAAGCCCCAATGAGTGCGAGAGAGAAACCTTGAAACGCGAGAGGTCTCTCTCTCGCACTCGCAGTCGCTTACGGGAAAATTTTTGGGGAAAAGGACCGAACCACCATAAGACGCAATGAGTGCCGAGAGAAACCTTGAAACGCGAGAGGTCTCTCTCTCGCACTCGCAGTCGCTTCGGGAAAAATTTTTGGGGAAAAGGACCGAACTTCCATAAGACGCAATGAGTGGAAAAGAGAAACCTTGAAACGCGAGAGGTCTCTCTCTCGCACTCGCAGTCCTTCGGGAACACTTTGGGGGAAAAGGACCAAACCGCCTTTAAAACGCAATGAGTGCGAGAGAGAAACCTTGAAACGCGAGAGGTCTCTTTCTCGCACTCGCAGTCGCTTACGGGAATACTTGGGGAACGGACCGAACCACCATAAGAAAAATGAGTGCGAGAGAGAAACCCTTTAAACGCGAGAGGTCTCTCTCTCGCACTCGCAGTCGCTTACGGGAATATTTTGGGAAACGGACCGAAAAACCATAAGCCCCAATGAGTGCGAGAGAGAAAAACCCTTTAAACGCGAGAGGTCTCTCTCTCGCACTCGCAGTCGCTTAGGAATACTTTGGGAAACGAAACCGAACCACCATAAGACGCAATGAGTGCGAGAGAGAAACCTTGAAACGCGAGAGGTCTCTCTCTCGCACTCGCAGTTGCTTACGGGAATACTTTGGGAAACGGACCGAACCCCCATAAGACGCAATGAGTGCGAGAGAGAAACCTTGAAACGCGAGAGGTCTCTCTCTCGCACTCGCAGTCGCTTACGGGAATATTTTGGGGAAAAGGACCGAACCGCCATAAGACGCAATGAGTGCGAGAGAGAAACCTTGAAACGCGAGAGGTCTCTCTCTCGCACTCGCAGGTTTCTTACGGGAAAAACTTTTGGGGAAAAGGACCGAACCACCATAAGACGCAATGAGTGCGAGAGAGAAACCTTGAAACGCGAGAGGTCTCTCTCTGCACTCGCAGTCGCTTACGGGAATATTTTTGGGGAAAAGGACCGAACCGCCATAAGACGCAATGAGTGTGAGAGGGGAAAACCCTTTAAACGCGAGAGGGGCTCTCTCTCGCACTCGCAGTCGCTTACGGGAATATTTGGGAAACGGACCGAACCCCATAAGACGCAATGAGTGCGAGAGAGAAACCTTGAAACGCGAGAGGTCTCTCTCTCGCACTCGCAGTCGCTTACGGGAATATTTTGGGAAACGGACCGAACCACCATAAGACGCAATGAGTGCGAGAAGAAACCTTGAAACGCGAGAGGTCTCTCTCTCGCACTCGCAGTCGCTTACGGGGAAAATTTGGGAAACGGACCAACCACCATAAGACGCAATGAGGCGAGAGAGAAACCTTGAAACGCGAGAGGTCTCTCTCTCGCACTCGCAGTCGCTTACGGGAATATTTTGGGAAACGGGCCGAACCGCCATAAGACGCAATGAGTGGAGAGAGAAACCTTTAAAAAGCGAGAGGTCTCTCTCTCGCACTCGCAGTCGCTTACGGGGAAAATTTTGGGAAACGGACCGAACCACCATAAGACGCAATGAGTGCGAGAGAGAAACCTTGAAACGGAGAGGTCTCTCTCTCGCACTCGCGTCGCTTACGGGAATATTTTGGGGGAAAAGGACCGAACCACCATAAGACGCAATGAGTGCGAGAGAGAAACCTTGAAACGCGAGAGGTCTCTCTCTCGCACTCGCTGTCGCCCTTTCGGGAATACTTTGGGAAAAGGACCGAACCACCATAAAAAGCAATGAGTGCCAGAGAGAAACCTTGAAACGCGAGAGGTCTCTCTCTCGCACTCGCAGTCGCTTACGGGAATATTTTGGGGAAAAAGGGCCGAACCACCATAAGCCCCAATGAGTGCGAGAGAGAAACCTTGAAACGCGAGAGGTCTCTCTCTCGCACTCGCAGTCGCTTACGGGAAAAATTTGGGAAACGGACCGAACCACCATAAGACGCAATGAGTGCCAGAGAGAAAAACCCTTTAAACGCGAGAGGTCTCTCTCTCGCACTCGCAGTCGCTTCGGGAATATTTTGGGGAAAAGGACCGAACTTCCATAAGACGCAATGAGTGGAAGAGAGAAACCTTGAAACGCGAGAGGTCTCTCTCTCGCACTCGCAGTCCTTCGGGAACACTTTGGGAAACGGACCAAAACCCCCTTTAAAACGCAATGAGTGCGAGAGAGAAACCCTTTAAACGCGAGAGGTCTCTTTCTCGCACTCGCAGTCGCTTACGGGAATACTTTGGGGAAAAGGACCGAACCACCATAAGACCAATGAGTGCGAGAGAGAAAAACCCTTTAAAAAGCGAGAGGGCTCTCTCTCGCACTCGCAGTCGCTTACGGGAATATTTTGGGGGAAAAGGACCGAAAAACCAAAAAGCCCCAATGAGTGCGAGAGAGAAAAACCCTTTAAACGCGAGAGGTCTCTCTCTCGCACTCGCAGTCGCTTAGGGAAACTTTTGGGGAAAAGGACCGAACCACCATAAGACGCAATGAGTGCGAGAGAGAAACCTTGAAACGCGAGAGGTCTCTCTCTCGCACTCGCAGTTGCTTACGGAATACTTTGGGAAAAGGACCGAATCCCATAAGACGCAATGAGTGCGAGAGAGAAAAACCCTTTAAACGCGAGAGGTCTCTCTCTCGCACTCGCAGTCGCTTACGGGGAAAATTTTTGGGGAAAAGGACCGAACCGCCATAAAAACGCAATGAGTGCGAGAGAGAAAAATTGAAACGCGAGAGGTCTCTCTTCGCACTCGCAGTTGCTTACGGGAACACTTTGGGAAACGGACCGAACCACCATAAGACGCAATGAGTGCGAGAGAGAAACCCTTTAAACGCGAGAGGTCTCTCTCTCGCACTCGCAGTCGCTTACGGGAATATTTTGGGAAAAGGACCGAACCGCCATAAGAAGCAATGAGTGCGAGAGAGAAACCTTTAAACGCGAGAGGTCTCTCTCTCAAGGTTTCTCTCTTGCACTCATTCCGTCTTTTGGCGGTTCGGTCCGTTTCCCAAAAATGTTTCCCCTAAGCGAGTGGGGGAGGTGCGAGAGAGAGACCTCCCGCGTTTCAAGGTTTCTTTCTCGCACTCATTGCGTCTTATGGCGGTTCGGTTCGTTTCCAAATTATTCCCGTAAGCGACTGCGAGTGCGAGAGAGAGACCTCTCGCGTTTCAAGGTTTCTCTCTCGCACTCATTGTGTCTTATGGCGGTTCGGTCCGTTTCCCAAAGTATTCCTGTAAGCTACTGCGAGTGCGAGAGAGAGACCTCTCGCGTTTTAAGATTTCTCTCTCGCACTCATTGCGTCTTATGGTGGTCCGGTCCGTTTCCCAAATTTTTCCCGTAAGCGACTGCGAGTGCGAGAGAGAGACCTTTCGCGTTTCAAGGTTTCTCTCTCGCACTCATTCCGTCTTATGGCGGTCCGGCCCTTTCCCAAAAATGTTCTCGTAAGCAAGTGCAAGAGAGAGACCTCTCGCGCTTCAAGGTTTCTCTCTCGCACTCATTGCGGCTTATGGCGATTCGGTCCGTTTCCCAAAGTATTCCCGTAATTGACTGCTGTTCACAGCAGTCCGAGTCACAGCAGCTAAAAATTGTAAATTGTGTGATGAAGAAACAGGGCCCTTCATATAACTGCCATGTAATACTTTCCGATACGACTTCATGAACTTAACTGAATGAGCCTCTAGGTGTGTTCGTAAAAATCTTGACCCCAAAACTTTTAGGCCATTCTCTCAGCCTCCCCCCCCAAGCTCACCTTTAAGATTCCGAAGAATGCGCAAAACCACGGATGGTTCAAAGAGAGGAATTTTACGATGAATCCTGATTTAAGGCTGAATTATGCTGCACTAAAAAAAAGGAAAAAAGAGGGAATCACTCCTGACATGATGAGTACTTCACAAAATTGATGATGACTAACCAGAACCCTTTCAGTGGTCGGCTCGATCCGAATCTGAGTTAAAGGCGGGCGGGTTTCACCACAATCACAGTATTTAATAGACACTGATGATGGGGGCAGATTGATAAAACAATATTAGGAATGAAAAAACATCCAGAAGGGGGAAAAGTACAGAAATTACGAACTCAAGTTAAGTAACTACGAACTCTAACACAGGAGGGTTTTCTGGTACACACTTCACAGTATAGAAAATTACCCCTCAGCCACTAAAACTTTACGGATTTTTAAGAATCTAGCACTAAAAGGACTGAGAGTGAAGGAGTAGACTCAAAAATGACTAAAAGCCGATTTGTAGACAGATTGAATCGTCGTAAAAAGGCGAACGTGATTTGCAAGGTCTTCAGAGCATACCAAAGGGTGTCCACTTCAACGACTAATATTTTCCCTATTTTTCGAAAAAACGTTACCCCGGGCCCGGTAGGGCGGAGGTCAAAGCCCAAGCTATCCTCCTTCTATTAAGACCAAGAAAAGCAAAATCCGTGTAAAATTAGGAGTTTTAGAAAACGAAAAATGGAAGAGAACATCTTCATAAAAAAAACGTGTAAACAGAGGTGCTCCTATCCGGCCAAGCACCTCTATTCCTAACCCAACTTTCCTTCTTGCGGGTTACGCGGGGTTTGTATTCGTTCGCCCGGGCTTATATAGAGGTCGTTGGTCCTTCCGCGCAAAAAACATATGATCACAATCGCCACGGTAACGTCAAATCGCTCGATCAAATTTAAAAAAAAAAAAATTGAAAGGCAGCACGTTTCTCGCTCTCACGCGTACAAAATCGTATGCTCGTCCGCACGTATGCATTTTAAAAAAGGGTGACAAAATCCGCTTCTCTCCCCCCTTGCAAACGAACTGATTCGCATCCTTTTCGCACTCGCACAAAATTTTCCAGAGAAAAGTTTTTAGCATTTTAAAAAGGGACGCGGGGCCCCCACGGAAAAAATTATATTTTCCCCCAAGCATTGAAGCCGAGCCCTACCGATCGGTACCAGACCCCTACCGAACGGTTTCCCAAAGGTTCTCCAGGAACTTAGCTTCATTCTTACAAATATAATATAGGATTTAATTATTTTTGTCCCCGATTTCGTGACCTGGTCACGAATTTGTAACCTACCTCGCTAGGTAGGTTTCGAAAACTGTCACGAAATTCGAAACCAAAGATAGTGGACACCCATTTGATCGTACAGTAACAAAAATAACCCAACCCGGTCTCAGTGGCGAGCCGTGAAATTTGGCAACAATGTATTTTCTCCCTTTAAATTCACCAAAAAAAGTCGAACTCTTCAGTCATCGGCGATGACCTGACATTTCGACCTTTCTAATGTGTTTAAATGGGAAAAGGGAACGTTGCCAAATCGCAAACCTCGCCGCTGAACACTCTACCGGTAGACGGTTGACTGAGGATAAATACTAAATAGGCGGTTTTAGTGACGACGTCATGTAATGAAAAAGTTCGTTAATCATTCCAAAATATTTATCTCACCCTCACATGACTTTCATGACCATGTACTATAGACGAATTAAAGATTGTCGCAAGATTTTTACGCATGTTCAGTTATTGGTGGGAGTGTGGGACTGTTCTGCTGCGGTTTTCCCGCCCCAATCACACTGGCACCTTGCCTGCAAGGTGTGAGAAGTATGAAGAGTAGTCGAACAGGAACCTTGAAGGATTTTAAGGTCGTGAAAATCTCGCGACAATCTTTAATTTGTCGATAGTACTCGGCTATTTCACTTTTACTGCCAGGTTAGTCACGAAAATCGCTCAAATTTAGTAGGTAGATAAATATTCGTACTCAACGGTGTTGATTTTGCCTACACCAGTAATTGAAGGCGCTTATTGGCGAAACGTTATATTTTGCAATCATCAATACTTTTAGTTTAGCTTTAATGTCATTTTTACGACCAATTAAAAAAATGATTTTACCGGCAGTAATAAACGGTATTTAGGCGTGGTATGAAAATGGTCAGATGAGAAAAAATCCAACGTTGCCAGATTGAATTCAGAATATTAATATGCATCTTTGTCTATCGTTCGAGATTTTCGAAACATACAATGGATTGTTAATGATTCTGCTATTTTGTTATTTATTATAGACTTTGCCGGAAGAGGAGCATATAAAACAGCAGGTATTTATTTCCTTAAAATCAGCATATACAGGGAGTATCAAATACACAAGTCGTCCTTGTAACCACGTGTTCTAGAGGTCAAAATAAGCTGTTTTTTTTTTTTTTTTTTTTTTTTATATAATAAATATATGTCCGCAAATGCCCCCCTTTTGAGCTACAGGCCCCACCCCCAAAGTTTTAAAAATCCCTGTCTACAATGCTGTAGTTTGCAACAGACCCATTTATTGAACTTTTGACTTCAAAGCAAACTTTCAGCTAGATTTCGATTGGAGCATTGTTCACCTCTCAGCAGTATAAGCGACTATTTGTCGGCTGTTTTATTGAGATACCGAACAAAAATTAACTCATATTTTACAAGATCTGTTTAGTTCGACGTCACGAAAAAAAAATTGGATCCAAATCATAAGCTCTCTAAGGATTTCCCATAAGAAACAGGATCCACATTTTCAAATACAAGTGCGTGCTAGTAAACAACAAGTTCTCTAAAATTGTATTACACCATCGGATTCTGCACGTACCGTAAGGTATATATTTACGCTTCAACAACATTTTCGAAACACCACGCATTAATTTACAATCACAGATATATCAAAGGAAGTCCTATGTTTTGTCCTTGTCTAACTCACAGTATTTTTATGGGCACAACATTCTAGGCTATGGGATCGTCGGCACATCGGCACCATCACAGCGAGTGTTATACCTCAAGCAAGCTTCGATACGAATAGAAGTTAAGATTATTGAGTGACATGGCGGTGATAGGCCCATCCCATGAGGGACCGTCAGTAAGACAAGGACAAAACATACGACATCTTTCGAGATAATGGGGCTCTTGCAAACTTTTGCTGTGAGCAAATGAATAGTCCAATGTGATGTAGAAACCAGCGAAAATCACGAAAAATCACACCCAGATAGTCTAAAATTTAGGAAAAAACTCATATAACTGCTATAACGGCAAGTTTGTAATGGCGGCTCAACGCATGTATCATGGGAGACTCTGTCTATTATGTCACTTTCTCTACGGAACCACAGAGATGTGTCTCAACTTAGATAGGAATCCCCCATGATACCTGCGTCTCTCCGCCATGAAGCCCGATTCTGAGAGTGAATTTTGTGATATTTTAGTGTACTCATCGTCACTTTGACATGTTTTTATACAAGAATCAACTCTTCAATCCCCTATAGCAAAAGTTTGCAAGAGCCCCATTGTGATTGTAAAATTCACTTGTGATCTTTCATGAATTATGTCGGAGTGGAAGGACACTTTAAGATACGTGAAATCTAATGTCGCAATAGAATTAGAGAAAACTGGTCGCTTACTAGCATGAATTAGCATTTGAAACATTGGATCTGATTTCTTATGGGTAAATAAACCCTCGAGAGTGAGCAAAAAGAGAGTGAGAAACAGAGTGAGAGGAGAGAGAGAGAGAGAGAGAGAGAGAGAGAGAAGAGAGAAGGGGAGAGAGAGAGAGAGAGGGAGAGAGGAGCGCGCGAGAGAGAGAGAGGAGGGGGAGAGAGAGAGAGAGAGAGAGAGAAAAAAAACCCCGAGGAGAGAGAGGGGTTGTTTGGATCCAATGATCATGACGTCATCACTAATGGGTCTTTGGCCTCACTTCATAACACGGGAAGCATGTATGTGTGGGGCTCTATCTGACTCTGGAACAGAGGTGGTGAAATTTCCATGGAGAGTGCTGATACCTGTGAGGGAACTGAGGCAACTAAACCCATCCTTGCGTCACGAATCGCGACAACCCCTTGCGCAGATCGGCTCATGAGTAACTCATTTCACCATCACCTGTTGCTAGCGCCACTTATGCAGCTTTAGGGCGACTGTCAACGAAGAAGGTCTCGCTTCATAAAATATTCGTATTAAACATAGTATTCTCAATCCGTGGTGTCTCGTGCTATTTGGAAATAATTTTTTTTTTTAACCATTTGAACCTGTGCA
Source organism: Trialeurodes vaporariorum (assembly GCA_011764245.1). Taxonomy (NCBI): domain Eukaryota; kingdom Metazoa; phylum Arthropoda; class Insecta; order Hemiptera; family Aleyrodidae; genus Trialeurodes; species Trialeurodes vaporariorum. Next base: position 4,428,223 of record VMOF01000369.1, on the reverse strand, counting down.
AAAATATCGATGTCTGAGGAATTCAGTGAATCCCCTGACGATCGATTATTTTACATAGGTTTAAATGGAGAGAATCCGTTGTTGCCTTTCATTGCGATTTTTCTCGAGGCCTGCATAGAATATTGTACTGAGAAAGGCAACGTCCACACACTAACAGACAGTCAGTGACTGTCTCAACATAATATTGAATCTGAGGCAAAAAAATAAGGTTTTAATTTTTAAAGGGGCTGTTAGAGATTTGTATCGGTAGTTTCAAAATTTTTAAAATTTTGGTCTGCTCCACGGTTTTTTTTGCGATTTTCATTTTGACGGGAAAGTTGAAAAAAAAAAAAACAACGAAATTTACGCAAAATTTAGGGTAGTTAGAGAAACGTTGATGACAGTTCAGGGGCGTCATTTCAGGTTTGGCTTGGGAGGGGGGGGCCAAAGTGTGATGACTGACCTGTTTTTTTTTTTTTTTTTTTTTTTTTTTTTTTTTTTTTTTGCTCATTAATTTTATTTTAGACACTCTACAGCCCTGCATATATATATGTATATATTCTATTTACGGCCCTAAATTCCAACAAACTCGTTAATGACCAAAATTTTAGTTCAAAAAAAAAAAAAGTCATCATTTTGGCCGCCCTTGGGGGGGGGGGGGCAGTTGCCCTCCCTGTCCCCCCGCAATGACGCTACTGTGACAGTTCCAAAAAAAATCAGTAGAAGCGTGGGCAGGGGTATTTTATATTTCATATTCGCCTGAATGTCAGTTGAAAATGGATGTTTACTTCAAAATACGACTTGTGAATTTAACTTTAAAGCTAGAACCTTTTTCTTGCCTGTACTTTGGGATCAACATCTGACCGTTGAGGGTTTGTAAAAGCTGCTAGTTCAGGTTTTATCATGACTCCGAGAAAAAATGACACCCCCCTTAAAATTTACTGCTATCTATAAAAAAGTAGAACATCTTTCTTCCCCCCTTTTTTGGAGAAGTCTTAAAACATGAGCAGAAATTTTTAAAAAAAGCTTGGCAAACATCCTCATAAAAATACAGTCATTACAACTAACCCCCCGTTAGGAATTTCAATGGGGCTCTTGCAAAAACTTTCGCCATAGGTGATTAGAGAGAAGATACTTGCATAAAAACCTATGAAAATGACGATGAGTGCACTGAAAAATCACAAAATTTTTTCTCAGAATCGGGGGCTTAATGGCGGAGCTGCGCAGGTTTCGTGGGAGTTTTCCTATCCACCGCACCGGTGCCGGCCGGCATTCATGAGCACCGGCAAAATTTTTTGCAAGTCCCCCCCCCCCCCCAGAGCGGAGCAAGATCGTTTAAACCTAAACCGAGAGGATGGATATTGGACAGACCCCCAAATTTTTTGTAAGTTTTTAGTTTTTGCTAGTTTTTGGTTCACTCGGGGGAAAACCTAAAAAAAAAAAAAAAAAAAAAAAAAAACACAGAAATACGCTTTGTTAGCGCTAACAAAAACTTTGATAAATAACCCATCAAAAGATTTTAATTGAGCTAACCAAAGGTTTCATACGCCTAACTAAAGAGCTTTTACTGGATGAACCAAAGATTTGGTTGGTTCCACAAAAGTCTTTTGCTGGGCCATTTTTCAACCGAAGGTTTTTTCAGCGCTACCAAAGTGCCCTTTTTTTTCCCCCCTGTTTTTTTTTTGGGTTTTTCCCCAGAATAAACCCAAAAAACCCAGTAAAAATTAAAAAAAAAATGGGACAACTCTCGGGATTTTTTTTTGCGCGCTTACTCCTCCCCCCCCCCCCGCGCGCTGTAAATTTTTTTTTTCCACTGTTTATGAATGTAAGGAGAGAAGTACAGAGACATTTTTTACTTCGTTAATTTGTTTATTTATTCAAATATCTATTACTGAGAAATGTAACTACTTCATTTATGCGATACTTTGTGAAAAAAAAAATAAAAAAGAGATGATAAAATGAATATAAACTGGGGAAAACTGGGAATCAATGAACTTAAACATTTCAGGCCCTCCGTAGTTTTTTTTTTTTTTTTTTTTTTTTTTTAGAAAATGTATGGACTTTTTTGAGGATTCATAAATTAATATTTTTATATGATTGGTGCGAAAATAGCCATGTATTAAATTCCCGGGGGGTTTGGGGAAAAATGCCCTTTACGACCCCCCCTCCCCCGGCCGGCCCCCCGTGCTTACATTGTTTCCACTTAATTCATGAAAACGCACTCTTCTAAGTTGTATCGTAACGGAAAAATCTCCCTGTAGAAAGTCACAACACGTACTGTTTGCATGTAAGGGTTTGGGAACACTGCACAGACTATGTTTTTGATATTTCACTAGAGAAGCGCGCATGGGCGAACTTGCGCATTTTTATCCTTTCGAAATCTGCCGCCAGATGGAGCTGCGACCGGTCAGTGTTCCATCCGATTTGAACGGAAACGGAAGATGCTAAACTACGAGGAGCATGTTCTCTCTCAAATGATCTCAATCCTAATCTCATGGTAATTAATAAGACCGAATTTCTCGTTATCAATGCTCATCTGGAGAGAAGTTTTTTTTTCTTTTTTTTCGAGTGCTGTGATTAGGTAGTTCACCGGTTTCTTAGTTCGGCCGGAATACCTCAAAAAACGGATGGTTCTCGCTCGTTCTGGCGTTTCTCTATGCGAAATCGTACCGCGTTCGTCAAACCGGAGTATTCTTACGTAATGATTTAAATAGAAAATAACAAAATAACAAATTATGAATCCGAGTTGATATAGTGTTTTTTGTTTTGCTCACACAAAAATGATCTATTTTTTTTGAAAAATTTATTTCATGTTTTTGTACATCGCCTCTTTTGGTTCCTAATGTTCTTCCTCGAGCGATGTTTTCGGGTTTTTCAAATAACTGTTCTTCTCATGAATTACTCGTGGGATAAAGTTTGATTTACATTCAGTCAAGTGGAGTGTTTTGGCATACATTTTAGCGACGCACTGTATGAGGTAAGATATTTAATTATCTGTTTCATTTCGGCTAAAATCTGAGCGCTCCTTTTAGATGACGTGTATGAAATAGGTCCCTATTATAGAAATCAAAATATTATTAAAAAAATAATTGAAATTTTGTTCTCTCGCTATCGTAATTTACGATAACCTATAATTAGAACTAGAAATTGACACCCTGAGATAGTGGCAAGAGATCAGAGGTATACACGGTCCTTAGCCGCAAAATTTCGATCAGTAACTTAGTCTTTTTGCCTGATATTGCCGTTCTTGTATACCTTCAATTTCGGCTCCTCGTCTTTTGTTTTTTTGTTTTTTGTTCGGTAATTCTTACCTTCATCTTTCCGCAAGAATTTTTACACAGAGCTCAAGAAAATTGTCATGATACTAATGACGAAGAAAAAACAGGGCTAATTTCGCTACTCTACGAATGATTTTTGTAACATGTTACGTAACGTCTAATTATGACAGTCGTGACTTAATAGAACCCGAAATGATCAAAGTTTCGTTTGGAACTTAGAGATATTCCGACCTTTTCAAAAGTAAAATAGATACATTAATAGATTAATCAAGTCAAATTTTACACTTTCTCTTCTGGAGATCATCATTTATTTTTGCGGAACCGAGGGTAATTTAGCACCATTCTTTAATTTGACCTTTGCTCGTGTCATTTTTCAAGCACCCATGCCTCTGGACTTTCGGTCTGTTACAATGAAAAGTGTAGGAAAACTATGACGTAGCACGTAGTTAGAAGAAAACTGGTGGGTTAACAAGATCAGGAACGTCAAAGTTCCTGCAGTCTTCCATGCATACGAGGATTACAAGGCTGTTTTCTAAGGCATTATTATTACTTGTTTGAGGATATTTAAGGAAACTTGCTCAATGGGGCAGTTGCAAGTGTCTAAAATGATGTGTTTTTTATAAAGAAAATAAAAGTAGTTGATGAGCTGAGAATAAAGATGCCTTTGGTTTCTAATTAGGTCCCGTTGTTCTGGAGATGAGACTTTAGCCCAAAATACATTATTTTAAATGGGATTTCCTCGTAGTGAAGTCACTACGCACATGATATTTTACAACTTTACACGTGTGTATCTCCAAAACCTGGACATTTAAAGGGGGTCTCTCCACTTGCGAATTTAAAAGCGCGAATAAACTGATTGAGCCAATGAGCTGCCTTGAAGTCGATAGGTCGAGTCCGATGTATCGACAACAAAGAAGCCCATTGGCTCAAGCAGTCAATTCGCGCTTTTAAATTCGCAGGTGGAGAAGCCCCTTTAGGAAGGATGAAAGACACTATAGTTCTCAGCTCATCAAGTACTACCATTTTCTTTTAAAAAAAAAACCCAAATTTTCGACCCTTGCAACTGCCGTATTGAGGAGTACTCAATACTCAATCTGTAAAAGGCGAGTGAAAGAAATGGCAAATAGGTGATTGGAACAGAGGGTGTGCTCAAACTAAAAAAACTTGATTTCAAAAGTTTGTTGTGTGCTATTATAAGAAGTGTTATTTATTGGATTGGGTTTTCTTAATCATCAGACGATTTGACTATACGCTTTGAAATAAAGAGTTTTTCTCATCAGAATGTCAGGTTACGGCCAAGTAACATTTTGAAATCAGGATTTTTGAGCATGAGCATACCCTCTGTCTTATTCGTCCTTTCACCGAAGTATAATCCTCAATTAATTGTTCGTATTACATTGATTTTCACGCCTTTGCGGCGTAGGTGTCCGGCAGTGGTGGCTCGTGCATTTTGGCAACAATGTTTTTCCTTCATTTGATTTTATGTTAAACAATCGATTCGACAGTGAAGCAGTGCTCACCAGCATTCGATTATTTTACATAGAGTCAAATGGAGGAAAAACATTGTTGCCAAAATGCACGAGCCACCGCCGGTGTCCGGCAAATATGAGCACAAAACTTAGGGGCACTAGGTTGTTCTTTTTTTTGTTTTTTTGTTTTTTTGTTTTAAAGATTATAGACTCTTGCCTGCGTAGTACACATGATGTCCGATGTTATTTGACCTGCCAAGTTTGAATATTGCCTCAGTTTCGATTGAATCGATTTAGTTTTTTTTCACAATTTAAACTTTATCGTGAAAAACACTTAAGAGAAGCAAAAAAAAAAAATAAAATAAAAAAAAAAAAAAAAAAATATATAAATAAAAATGCCCCGTAAAATCGGGGCAAGTTAAACAGAAATTAATATCGTATTTGAAATAAGCGTCCCTGTACATTATTCCACTGACTAGAGCTCGTTTCAGAAGTGCAGGCACACCTAGACCATAATCTTTAGTGAATTTTCAATTTTCATTTCTTCAAAACTAAACAAAACTTATCTTCGACTTTGAACTTTTTAAGTTCAAAAGTGTTCCTCGGTGAAAAGCCAACGCTATAATTCATCTTCATTTTGAAACAAGAGAAATAATGTTGAAAAATTCTAAAGATTATCGGTCTGGGTGCGTCTACACTTCTGAAACCACCTCCAGAACACTTTTTATAAAAATGTGAAAAATCATTGAAATAGGCAGTAGATACATCAAAATTTAGTTAGAAAGAATGTAATCTAATATAAACATTGTGCAAAGTGCTTATTGTCGTGGATATTTATGTGCAGAAGGCCTACTTTAGTTACAGTGTCTGCAATATACATTCCATTTTGAATCTATGCGTTTGTTTGGGGCAATGACCACATTAATGTTTGGTCTGGGCTGTTTTTCCATGAGTACATTGTACGGCTTCAGGATGTTTTTCCCCCTCATTCTAATAAATGCGAAACATACGAATTTTCACCCGGAATTTAACCTGAACATTTTTAAATCTGGCAACGCTGATTTGGGCAGTCCTATGAACCTACGCGCATGCAACTGATGCAGTGGGCGGCTCGTGCATTGTGGCAACAATGTATTCTCTCCCTTTAAACCTATGTAAAACAATCGATTCTCAGGAGATGCAATTGCCCCTCAAGAATCGATACTTTTGCATAGGTTTAAATGGCAAATAAGCACGGTTGCCAAATTGCACGAGCCGCCACTGAACTGATGACTCATACCAGACTGCACCGCTAATCGGTTGGAAAGCGAGGATTAGCAACGTTCATTACAATCGTAAACCCATCATCAATGAAAGGGCCACGCAATGCAAGAAGCCATATGACCTTTTAACCCTTTCAGTACCAGTATCGTAGCATATGAAATTTGGCAATGTTGTAGTTTGTTCATTTAAATCCACGAAAAAGACCGAACTATTGGGTGTTCGGTGAACATTTCGCATTCCGACCTTTTACGTGGGTTTTAATTGTCACAATCAACGTTGTCAAATTGCACACTATGCCACTGTTCAGTACCATGATCTTATACCAACAAGATTTGTGGGACGTTATGTGGAGGCGCAGCACGAAGGCCAGCCATGATCGAAATTCTTTTTTGGACCGTTTTTCTTTTTTATTTGGGTCCGGTTTGTTTGCCTCACGTTTTTAATTTTTAAATTTTTAAATTTAAAAAAAAAAAAAAAAAAAAAAAAAAAAAAAAAAAAAAAAAAAAAAAAAAGGTGACAAATACATTTGAAATTGGTTAAGTATAAACGAAAGTGCAAGTGTTTTAGAGTGGTTACCTGGGCAATGAAATCGATTCAACTGTTTCTTCTAGAAGGATTTGCATAATAAGGAAACTGCTCAAAACAGATATATGCAAAATTTTCTCACCTGGATAGTTGTATTAGAATTCTATGTCCTGCAGATGGCCACTATTAAACACATGCACTTTCGTTTAAAACCACTTCCCATTGGATTAGTTACAGTTTTCAATTTGAGGTTAAAAACTATGAGGCAAACAAATCAGAATCAGATCGCCCATACTGTCACACTTTGAGATAGGACTTATAACATGTATCATCTTCTCTATCGATATGGCTCGCATGGGCGGATACGGGGAAAGGGGGTCTTTCCCTTCCTCCTTTTAAAGACTTCCTATAAAAAGGAAAAAGGGGGCTCAAAAACGTTCAGTTTTCCCCCCTGCCTTTCCCCTTTTTTTTAACCAGTGCCAAATTTTTGGAAAAAGGGGAAAAAAAAGCCAATTCCCTGTTCCCCCAAAAAATAAAAAAATGGGCTCGTGGTTTCTTACTTTAATTCCCTTTACTTGTAAAAAAATTTTTTCCAAAAAATAAAAAAACACAAGTTTCATTTCAATTAGGATTCTGTTTTTATAAAATTTTGGAAATTGGTTTATTTAAATTTTGTGGGAATTAATATTGAAAGAAAACCCCCCATTTTGTTTTTTTGAAGCCCCTTTCAAATTTTTTAAGGGGGAATATAAAGGCAAAAAAAGGGGAAAACCGAAAGAGTTTAGGGAACCCATTTATTTTTTTTCCCCCCGGTTAAATTAAAAAATTTAGGGTGTAAAGGGGCCCCTTTTTCTTTTTATTAAATTTGGGTTAAAAAAGGGGAAAGGGGGGCCCAAAACACTATCCCCCTTCTGCCTTTTCAATTTTTGTGGTCAAATGGGAGAGAAAAAGAAAACCCAAAAAACCCCCAATTTTTATTTTTTCTTGGACCTCCTTTTCTTTTGAAATTTACCCCCCAAAAATTTGCCCCTAGCCATTTAAAATGATTTGTTTTTTAAAATATTTAAATAAATTGGGCCCCTTTTCGAAAAAAACATTTTGGGGCCCGGCCTTTCAAATATTTTTGGCAAAAACAATACGAAAATTTTTGGGAAACTTTTTATCTTCCCGCTAAATTTGATTTAGGCGTATCATCTTGGGCTAATAACTGTTTAGATATTAAAAGAATGTTAATACAAAGTGTTAACCTCCCAACACTCATACACACTTTTCAATCAAAATGCAGCTTTTGAAGTAAATAGTTCTAGAAAAATGACCAGAAGGGAAACATAAACTTTTAAATAGCCTTTTCCTTTCCCTTAAATGGACACAATTCTACGTTGCAAATTCACGCTACCCAGTTAAGAAATTTCCTTTTTTTCAATATCATTCCAAAGTCACCAATCGACCCCGAATTCTCAAACGACATGTTCCTGTTCCTGCACGGGAATATTTCGATGCTAAAACAATGAGATCTGAGTGAGATCACGGTTTAAATCGGATGACGCGGCTGCCGCTGATTACCGATTTTTTTCCGATGGATTCTCTGTTTACGTGGGGGAAAGGATCACCCACCTGCCACCTCGCGTGTTTCCACGCTGCGTGCTAAGTATAAGTTCGCGAGGGGGGAGGCGGATACTGAGAACGTCACAATGCGCGGCGGGGTTGTGTGGTGGTGGGGGGGGGGGAGGGGGCTGAAGTGAAGGGAGGTAAAATTGTAAGTACCTCGATCTACAAGTTGCTGAATAAACAAATTTCGTTACCTTTCTTACCGAAGAGCTTTCTTTTCTTTTCTGCAATCACGGGAAAGTAGAGTTCCTGTAAGTATGTAGAAAGTTAACGAGGGGTGGCTCAGAAGCCACCGCTTCCGATTAGAAAAAAAATTCGTGAAAATGTAGCTGAAAAAAACTATTAAACACGTGTTTCTTACTTTTTGCCAATGGGTTTCCCTAAGGTGTCAGGATTTTTTGTTTTTTTTTTTTTTGTTTTTTGTTTTTTATTTTTTTTCCATTCATACCCGAAAGAGTTATCAAAATGGAATCTGTTTTATTAATTTCCAAAATTATACTAATTTACTGTCTCTACACGAATTACCGTTTCGGGTCAAATGACCCGCTTTGATATAACATTTTGGTTTCATCCCTGTTTACACGGCATCGGCACCTTGTCACCACGAATGGCTTTGCAATTTTTTTGCTCGTAACTCATGATTTCAACACGATTCCGTCTTGAAACTTTTGCGACAACTTTTTGCAGGTATGATATTTTGAAAAATTCGAAAAATCATGGAGCATTTTGGTCCTTGATTTTTCGGAATTTTAAAACTGTTCGATTTTCAGATATCAGAATTTAAAAAATTAAAAATGTTATAATATTTAAAATGTCACATTATTTTAATGCAAATAGTTGAAAAGGCCATTTGGAAAGCTTTGAAGCAAGACCACGATGGTTACTCTACAAGAAACGAGATCGGAGCTACGCCTTCCTCAAGCTGACGGCCTTGGGCCAAATTTTGGAAACTTTATTTTATAAAAAATCAAAGGACCAGAAAAATGTTAAAAAAAGAACCGTTTTTAACATATCTTAATGGGTAGAATGAGTGTATGATATGTAATGATTTTCTGAGGGGTCAGGTCAAAAATCACCTTTCTTTTGGTATGATTCTGCATGAAACGCAGAACGGACCTTGTCGGACCCCTTAAAAAATCGCATACAAATCCTAAAATTTGTATTTTTCTTAAAAAAATATCAGTGTCACAATTTTGTTCAATATTTTTGTGAGGTTATTTAGGAACATGGGCGGTTACAGGAATTCGTCTATCTCTGTCTTCGGCCATATGAACGCATGTGTTCGAGAAGGATGGCACAGGGGGCAATCACGTGATTTATTCCCCCTCTTCTATCCTTTTCTAATACATGCGCTCTTATGGGGAAAGAGAGAGAAAGCCAATTTTCTGTATCCGCTAGTGTTTAGGAAGGTCAAGTTTTTAGGTGGAGGCTCTCTGGACCTGCACAAAACAATACCTCGGGTCAGTGGCGTCGCGTGCAATTTGGCAACAGTGTAATCTATCCATTTAAACTCATGTAAAAGATCGAATTCAGGGGGGGCAAAGTGCACAGGGAAAATTCGATATATTTAAAGAGTTTAAATGGAGCAGTTGCATTGTTGCCAGATAGCACGCGACGCCACTGCCTCGGGTTAATTTGACCCGTATATTGGTAATCTAAGGGTTAACCCTTTCATGCACGCATTTTGGGGTTTGAGTTTTTTGAGATTTATTTAGACAGTTCGAAAGAGGACACTTTTCTAAGAACTTTGATGGGTCACACAACTTTTTGAAAAAAGTCCATTTAAATTCCATTTAATCACATGTTACATAAATTGGTACACATGTGTACCACTATCCAAGAAAAGGTTAACGGACAGTACAAAATATAAGACAAAGCAAAGTTTTGGAAATATCATGATGAGACGTAGTAAGCTTAGTCGAATAGTTGAAGGGTGAACGAAGTCGGGCCAGTCGAAATGAATCAAGCGGTGGAGACTCATTCAATTTTTTCAACTTTCTTAAGTAATTGACTAACTGGCTCCTTTATCATATTTCTTATCTCGCTCGATTGTAAGCGAGATTTGAGGTGATAAAATGGCCCCAGTGACTAGTTAAAAATTTCCTCTAAATTTGTGTAATATTTAGGTTCTTATACAGAATGGATTATTGTTATTCTTTTCTATTCTTCTGAATTTTTTGATTCATTCTCTCGTGGTTGTACGACGTTCTCATTTACTTCGGAGAACGATGAATGGGGCTCTTGAAAACTTTTGCTGTGAGCAAATGAATAGTCCAATGTGATGTAGAAACCGGCGGATATCACAAAAATCACACCGAGAAAGTCTAAAATTCAGTAATAAACTCACATAACAGAACTGCTACAACGGTAAGTTTGTAATGGCGACTCAACGCAGGACGCAGGTATCATGGGAGATCCATGTCTATTATGTCACTTTCTCTACGGAAACACAGAGATATGTCCAGTGGCTCGTGCAATCTGGCAACCGTGCACTATTGCCATTTAAACGTATGCAAAAAGATCGATACTAGGTGAGGCGCTACGCCTCACCGAGTGATCCATTATTTTACACAGTTTTAAATGGAGGAAATCCATTGTTGCCACATTGCACGAGCCGCCGCTGGATATATCTCAAATGGGGCAGTTGCAAGGGTCTGAAATGTTGTGTTTTTTATAAAGAAAATGAAAGTACTTGATGAGCTGAGAACCAAGATGCCTTTGGTTTCTTGTTAAGTCGCATTGTTCCGGAGATGAGAGTTTGGCCCAAAATACATTGTTTTAAATGGGAATTCCGCGTAGTGACGTTACTACGCGCACGATTTCTTACAACTTTACACCTGTGTATCTCCAAAACCGGGGCACTTAGAAAAAAACCAAAGGCACCATTGTTCTCAGCTCATCAAGTACTATCATTTTCCTTATAAAAAACACAAAACTTTATACCCTTGCAACTGCCCCATTAGATAGGAATCTCCCATGATACCTGCGTCTCTCCGCCATGAAGCCCGATTCTGAGACTGAATTTCGTGATTTTTTAGTGCACTTATCGTCATTTAACCTTGGAACTCCTGGATGAATTGATTTTTTTAAACGCTCTAGCGGAAGTGTGCAACAGACCCATTGGTGTGGTTTTTCGTCTTTCAAAAATTATGTTGTTGGGCTCATTTTAAGCTTGATGGTATATTAGGGGTTTAAATAGCATCGATAGCAAGGACCATTGATCGTCACGTCATACCGTTTCTTAGGTATTTTTGGCAGTGACAATGGCGAAGCGTCCAATCTGACAACGTTGCACTGGGACCATTCAAACCCATGAAAATTATCGAACTAAAAGGAATCGGCGATGACCCGCGAATTCGATACTTTGTATGCGTTCAAATGAAGAAATGCAACGTTACCAATAGCATGCTTCGCCACTGATTTTTGGCTGCTTTTCTTGTTTCAATTATTGTTAGAGAACTACACCACTATAGACACATAGAGGGGTTCGCCTTTTACAAGGGCCTTGTTTTTGTCTAGGGACACCAAAATCATGAAAATAACATCACCTTCATTTTCTTAAGAACCAAATCATGACCAAAGAGCCGTCTATACATAAAAATGTGTCTTCTATTCTTCTATAAATTAGTGTTCAGCTTCGATAGAATACATAGCAGCTGGATGTGTTGTGTTGATCTTCTTTTCATCTTGTCTGATTCCAGAATCTAGAAGAAATATGACGGAAAAAAAGTCTTCCATCTATTTATCGCAGCTCAAAGCAATGATTATAAGAAACCTATTGCTCAAAAAAAGAGAAAAACGGAAAACTTTTGCGGTAAGTCTTTAAGCATCTAGATACTTGTTTTAATATTTTCGTTTTTTGTTTCTTTGTTTTTTTTTTCACAATTTGCAGCGATGGCGCTGATATGGTTTCAATGAATCTGCGTTGAAAACTTTTGCTACAACACTTAAGAGAGTTAAAGCTAATGTAAAATCGCCTGAAAATTCCATTGGTGGCATCAAAAAGTCATCAAATGCATCAATAAACTCACAAGAGGCGTTTAATGAAATCCAATGTGGCGGAGAAATATTGAGCAATTTGTAGGCATACACCACGAACATCCAAGGATGGCCAACTTTGACAACCTCGCTTTAGGTAGAGGTTATGTGTTTGTTTACGTTGTGATTGGTTATGATCGATACTGTGAGGTTGGCTATCCTTGGATGTTCGTGGTGCATGCATACAAATGGAGCTGTTGCAAACTTTTGCTACAGGCTTATCAATAGTTGATAATAGGGTATTACCCTGTAAAAATAACGATTAGCGCTCTAAAAAATCACAAAATCCACTCCTAAACTCACAAAATGCTTTTAAATGCGAGACCGTAATGGCGGCCGGGGCCGCGGTTTTCATTGGGGTTCCCTATCTTCAATCAGCGCCATCTACACGAGGTGTTTTTCGCAACACCACACAAGAAGAAGAAGAAGCATCAATTGCCATAAGAAAAAACCGCGGCCTCGGCCGCCATTACGGTCTCGCATTTAAAAGCATTTGTAGTTGGGGTGGGTTTTGAGTGCGCTTTGTTATTTTTTTTCGGGGGTTCCCCCAAAATTTAATTATACCTTTGGGATTTTTGGGGTCAGCAAAAAAATTGCTCGATATTTCTCCGCCATCTTGGATTTCTTTAAAACGCCTCCTGTGATTTTATTTTTGCATTTTATGACTTCCTGATGCCACCAATGGACTTTTTAGGCGATTTTACTTAGATTAATTCTCTTAATCGTTGTAGCAAAAGTTTGCAACCGACCCATTTTGGCCGCATCTCAGGAGTTTGTTAAGTTAAAGACCATCGAACCAGGCTTCCTTTCATTTCCGTTTTGGAAGGCCCAAAATTTTTCCCCCATTTCTAAATACGTTTCTTAAAAGAAAAAAAGATTGGAAACTCTCCGTTGTTTTCTTGCCTTTAAAAATGTCCGTTTTGGGGGTTCCCCAATTTTAAACCTGGAAATCCCTTATACCCCGAAGGCCCCCCCGGTTGTTTTTAAATTTTTAAAAAATTTTTATAGTCCATATCAACTGACGGTTCTGCGCAAAGTTAACGGTTAGCCAACAATCACAACAATTCACTCATCGGTCGCAATCAGTAAGGGCAAAAAATCGGTACGTTCCAAACTATCTCAATCACTTCTCGTGACTCCCATGTACCCCTCTTTTTCTAGTTTCGAAATTCATAAACAGGGCCTTGTTTTACGACTTGTTATTCTCAAAATCGCATTGAAATGCCTCGAGGAATTTATTTTGCCAAAAAATATATTGCACAAAAGATGTCTCTCTCTACGATTTTTGAAATTAGAGTGAGATGGCAGTACATGGAGGTCACGTGAGAGCAAGAGAGACAGTTTGTCTTTGTTTGGAACGCTCATCGCCGGTTTAAGTCATCACCAAGAACATCAATAATTATAATAAGACCGCTTTCAGTCAAATTTACGTAAAAACCCCTCAAATTCTTATTTTCATGTGAAAAACAGTCATTAGATTATTTTTAAGTTCCTTAATAATCGCCAACAAAACTGATTATTAAAAACGAAAGGGGAAAAAAATGAAGGGAAAAAAAAATTTAAGAGAACAAAATGAAAAATAAAAACAAAAATCATCACTTTTCAAAAACCCCCCCCTCCCTCTTTCGGCACCCTGGCTACTCTTGTGGTTATGTACACAGAAAAAAAATTTTTTTGAAATCAAGTGTGTCCCAACTTAAATCAAAAAGATTTTCTTTTTAAAATTTTATGACACGACTTTGGTGTGCTTAAATTAATAATCCTCGAGGCTTTTCCGTTTAAAAAGACAGTAATGCATAATACGCGATTGTACGCGCGACCTTTTAAATTAAAATTGCGTTTTTCGATTCAAAAATGCTTCTTTGATTAAATAATCCGAATTTTCAAAAAAAGCTAGTATTTTAACCCAAAAAACCTCTATTTGAATCAACAAGAATTTACATTCAATTATAAAAAAAAAATTAAAAATACTTGCATTTTTAAAATCAAAACATTTTTTTTTTTCCCGTGTACGCACCTTTGTTGTAAGGGGGGGGGTGGGTGGGTGCGCTACTGCTTTCCTGCTGGTCGCTGGGGGTAGAATGAATGTTACTTTTCATTTTGTATATTGCTCTGTTCTTTGCGCATTCAACGGGAAACGATCCGCAATACATGTAAAACTGAATTGAAACTTTCTGAAGGTGTAGAATAAAGGCTCGCAAATCTCAGGTCGGTTCTTTCTAAGATACCAGCATCAGGACAGACTTGAGATTTCAAGGAATGAGCTCACTTAACATTCCGTGGGCCCGTATCAGGGTACCGCGACGCGAAACCCCCCACGAGATGCATGACCGCGAATAATTCAAATGTCGGGCCAAAAAAAAAAAGTAAATATACAGATATTGCGAGGGAAAAATCGATTGAATGCACCAACTGAGATTCGCATTGTTGCCAACTTTCCAGTAGAAAGCTTCGCAAATAATGCAATCAAATTCTTTTCCCCTTTCTTGAACCATCATAACAAAAGTATCGATTATTTGAAGGATACCCAATTCTGTTCCATTGGTGTGTTTATTCACATTTTATATATATATATATATTTCGATCTATCGCATTACATGAGTCACCAGGGCCGGATTTAATGCGGGGCGACCAGGGCGCGCCCCCCGGGGGCCCCCACCACAAAGCAGGCCCTTCTTTTTTGGTATTGATAGATGATGAACTTCCTTTTTTCTATCATTAAAATAGTGTGAGTGTGACAGTCCGGCAATGTTGGAAAAGAATAGCTTTTTGTAAAAAAACCCCTTAAAAAAAAAAAAAAAAACATTAAAAAATACTAACGAAACTTTATAAATGGGTCAGTTGCAAACTTTTGCTACAGCGATTAAGAGTGTTTTATCTATTGTAAAATCGCCTGAAATGTCCATTGGTGGCATCAGAAAGTCATAGAATGCAATAATAAACTCACATGAGGCGTTTAATGAAATCCAAGAAGGCGGAGCAATATCGAGCAATTTGTATGTATGCACCACAAACATCCAAGGATAGCCAACCTCACAATATCCATCACAACCAATCACAACGTAAACAAACACATACCTCTACCTGCAGTGAGGTTGTCAAAGTTGGCCATCATTGGATGTTCACTGTGCATGCATACAGATTGTTCGATATTTCTCCGCCATTGTGGATTTCATTAAACGCAACTTGTGAGTTTATTATTGCATTTTATAACTTTCTAATGCCACCAATGGATTTTTCAGGCGACTTTACATTAGATTAAACACTCTTAATCGTTGTAGCAAAAGTTTGCAACAGACCCATTTTTAACGACTCTTTTATCAGGGTAATAATTTACTTCTTTTTCTCGATATGCCTTTAAAAGTAGGGACTTTATAATTTATTATTCCTAAGATTTACCGGGAGGGGGCTCCCACCAAAGGTCCGCCGCCCCGGGGCCCCCCGCAACCCAAATCCGGCCCTGTGAGTCACCACCATACGATTGTCCAGAGGCGGCCGTACTATTTGGAAATTGTGTTTTTTTGCGCCTTATGAATCTATACAAAAGTATCGATTTCTTAGGGATTCAATGAGTCTCCCCAAAGATCGATTATTTACGTAGGTGTAAATGGAGGCGAAAGATAGATTATTCATTTTTACGTAGGTTTAAATGGAGACAGCCCGTTCTTGCCACATCGCACGAACCGCCACTGCGATTTTCTGACAAGAATTAGCTTGAATTCATGAAACATAAACACGTATATGACCGACTGCGCCTGTATAGTCGCCGAATGATGGCGCACAATGGAGATATTCAATGGGAGGGACAGTGGCGAGGCGTGAAATTTGGCAACAATGTATTTCTTCCATTTAAATTCACGAAAAAAGTCGAACGCTTCAGTCATCGGCAATGACCAGGCATTTCGACCTTTCGAATGTGTTTAAATGAAAAAAAACGCGCGTTGCCAAATCGCACGCCTCGCCACTGGGAAGGGATTGGACATGGAATCTTTATAAATAATATTATTAATAAAAATGAAAATTTGAATGTTTTTGCCGTGAAAAAAACAAAACTATACACTATACAGGGTGATCATGGAAGACAATTTTATAATAAAACCAATGAAACCCTTTTTAAAAATTCTGAATGGGGCTCTTGCAAACTTTTGCTATAAGCAAATAAATAGTCCAATCTGATGGTAGGACCAGCGGAAATCACGAAAATCACACCGAGAAAGTCTAAAATTCAGTAATAACTTCACATAACTGCAATAACGGCAAGATCGTATAATGGCGGTTCGACGCAGGTATCATGAGAGATTCCTGTCTCTTATGTCACTTTCTCTACGGAAACACAGAGTTATGTCTCAAATTAGATAGGAATCTCCCATGATACCTGCGTCTATCCACCATTAAACCGATTCTGAGAGTGACTTTCGTGATTCTTTAGTGTACTCATCGTCATTTTTACAGGTTTTTATGCAAGAATCAACTCTTCAATCCCCTATATAGCAAAAGTTTGCAAGAGCCCCATTGCGTATTAAAAAAGATATGCGCATTTAAAATCCCCCTTTCCATGTCCGGCATCTCCCGTTGACGCAATAGAGCAAAACATAGAATATTTCGGTCATCCCAGCTGGGAAAAAAACCCACACTAATAAACAGTATGGCGGCTCGTGCTATTTGGAATCCAGTAGTGACGCGTGACATTTTACAACTATGTACTTTCTCCATTTAAACTTACTGAAAGAATCGAATGCTTCGGTCATCGGCGATGACCTGATGTTTCGACCTTTCCAATGTGTTTAAAGGAGAAAAAAGGAACGTTGCCAAATTGCACGCTTCGTCACTGTTGGAAACCATGTTTTTGCCATTTTAACCTATGCAGAAGTATCGATTCCTCAAGAATTCAGCGAGTCCCTCAAAGATAGATTATTTTACAAGTAAAGAGCTGTATTCAAAATGAGCATTTTTGGCCCAAGAAAGAAAACCTTTCAAATTTTCAGGGTTGATAGAGCTACTCAAGAGCTTTCTAAAAATGGCCAGTTTTTTGTTCTAGCCCTCTTGGAAGAGGGGGGGGGGCGGGGGGTAAAAGTTGGAACCTTTAACCTCCCGTAACTTTTTAACAAGTTGACCAATTTGAATGCGGTTTTTTTTAAAATGTAGCTTTTTTAATGTTCTTTCGATTGATGTGCCACACTTTACCCTTTAAGGAAATTTAAGACAATTTTTTTCAATTTTTTCGATTTTGAAATTCCAAATTTTTTTGTTTTGCATTTTTGAACCGGGGAAAACGCACTGAGGGGGAACAAATACCAGTCTGGATTAAAGCTCTTACAATTTGCTTTCAAGTAGTTCAAACCGCGTGTTGGGGAAACGTTTCGTTCAAAAGTTATAAGCACGTAAAGTTGACGCGGAACCGATTGCGGCGTGCTCAGGGCCCGCGTTTTTGACTTAAGGTCGGCCGCTCCTCTCCGACTGGAAAGTAATAATAAATATTCTGGCTTAACGCGATTAATACCAATACTCAACCCATCTTAAACTAATAAACAAGTGTTTTCAATGGTCTTCCATCATTTTTCCAATTTTCAAAGCCCAAAAAGGAGGCCCGCCCCCAAATAAAAAAAAAAAAAAAAAAAACATGTACTTCCCTCTAAAAAAAAAATAAAAAAATAAATAAATACCAAATAAACTCCCTCTAATAATGTTCGAAACGCATGCTTCAAATTGACAATTCCTTCAAACAAACAGAAAGGAACAACTAACGACCAGTGGCATCGCGTGCAGCAGGGAAAACGTTGCAATGTTCTCATTTAATCTCTTGCAAAATATCGAATCAAGGGAGTGCACTGTGCACCTCCAATAGTTCGACCTTTTTCATTAGTTTAAATGGACAAAATGCTTCGTTGACAGATGCACGCACCGCTCCCGCAACGACTAAAGCAAGTTTTTTTGGGCCTCCTTTTTGGGCTTTGAAAGTTGGAAAAATGATGGAAGACCATTGAAAACACTTGTTTATTAGTTTAAAATGGGTTGAGTATTGGTATTAATCGCGTTAAGCCAGAATATTTATTATTACTTTCCAGTCGGAGAGATAACTTTGAACGAAACGTTTCCCCAACACGCGGTTTGAACTACTTGAAAGCAAATTGTAAGAGCTTTAATCCAGACTGGTATTTGTTACCCCCAGTGCGTTTTCCCCGGTTCAAAAATGCAAAACAAAAAAAATTTGGAATTTCAAAAATCGAAAAAATTGAAAAAAATTGTCTTAAATTTCCTTAAAGGGTAAAGTGTGGCACATCAATCGAAGAACATTAAAAAAGCTACATTTAAAAAAAAAAAACCCCATTCAAAATTTGGGCAACTTGTTAAAAAGTTACGGGAGGTTAAAGGTTCCAACTTTGACCCCCCGCCCCCCCTCTTCCAAGAGGGCTAGAACAAAAAACTGGCCATTTTTTGAAAGCTCTTGAGTAGCTCTATCAACCCTGAAAATTTGAAAGGTTTCTTTCTTGGGCCAAAAATGCTCATTTTGAATACAGCTCTTTAAATCAGGGCTGCCGTTTTGCGTATAATCAAAGCTACCTGGTAAAAATGACGACTATAACCGTTCCAAAAACGACTATAAACATAGTTGGCCAACTATGGATTATAGTTGGCCAACTATAGATTATAGTGGGCAACTATGTTTATAGTCGTTTTTGGAATAGTCGTACAGTCGTCATTTTTACCAGGGTATTTTCAATTCACCGATGATTTCACCGGTTGAGAAAAGATTACACAGTTCAGCTTAGTGTATTACTGTAATGAACTAAAATACTCGCATCTGTGATCTTTTCTCAATCGGTGAAGTCGTCGATGACTTTAAAAAAACTTGCGGATATTTTAATTAATTAACGGAGTTTCCACCTATTGAGAGAAGATTACAGATCAGAGTATTTTTGTGCATTCAGTCATACACTGAATGAATTGCGTAATCTTTTCTCAACCGGTGAAATCATCGGTGAATAGAAAAATACCAGAAAAAGTATCTATCCCCACTGAGAGTGCTCCGAGTCACCGAATATCCCAGTCTCCCGTCCCTTTTCCGTGGAACTCGCGACAACCGCGAGATACAGTGCTGCCGTTTTGCGTATAGTTAATGACATTTTTTTTCTATTCACTAATAATTTCACCTGTTAAGAAAAGATTACACAGATCAGTTCAGATTTTGATGAAAGGCACGAAAGGGGAGGGGACTCAGGGGGGCACTAGAGGGTACTTTAGGGACATCCTGGGGTGCCAATGTTACCCCCTCTTCCTTAAATAAAGCATGCGGTGCGTTGAGATAGAGAGGAGACAAGCGCGGTGTGATGCACAGAGTGCCTAGGGCGCGTTTCGCAGCTCGCGCGGGGGTACCGAAAAAAGGGTAAATCTACTGACGCTCCTAGCTCCTAAACTATGCGCTGTACGTAAAAAGTGTATAGAATCTTTTTTGTGGGAAATTTTGCGTACAACATTTAGTACTGAAGTATTTTTCTCGTAAAATGCATAGAAATCGAGATATTGGCAAAAAACCGTTTTTAGGCTTCTTATTTTCAAGATGGCGGCTTTAGCACAGGCCTCACAGGGGTGAAAAATCAGTATGTTAAAAAGGACACCTAACTGTACCGAAAAACGTCAACTCCCGCTTTCCACCATTTTTTTCCAGGTGAAACTACCATTTGACTGGACTACTCTACGATTTTTGAAATTAGAGGAGATGACAGTCAGTACATGGAGGTCACGTGAGAGCAAGAGAGACAGTTTGTCTTTGTTTGGAACGCTCATCGCCGGATGAAGTCATCACCAAGACATCATCAATAATTATAATAAGACCGCTTACAGTCAAAGAGCTTGATTCAAAATGGGGGTTTTTCTCCCCCCCCCACCGATTTTCCTGAAACTTTGTATTTTGATAGTACTTGATAAAAGTAGTCTTTTTTTTCAAATAAATTTTTTCCAAAAATAATAGGGGGGATGTTACGTGTTGCAAAGTCGCACCTTTCAAAAATTCATAACTTTCGCGTAAATTATCCGATTGAGACGCGGTTTTCACCAAAAGATGGGGATTGTAAAGCACTTTCATGTCATTTAAACGGAATTCAATTTCAATAATTTTTGACTTAGTTATTGTCATTTTTGTGATTTTTAGGCCACTCAAAATCTACTAAAGTGATAAAAAAAAATTATTTTTGATTTTGACCGGGGTTAAAATATGTTATTTCTCTTTAATTCTGCGTAAAATGAGCCCAAGCAGAATGCAAGGCGATTTTTGTTCCGGAGTTATGCATTTTTTAGTAAGCGAAAAACGAGTTTTTTAGGGTGCCCATGAGCGTTCGAGAGAGAGGCTCAAGTCAAATAAATGGAAACTTTATTTTTGATTTTGATCAAATTAAAATATGTTATTCCTACTTAAATTCTGCGTAAAATGAGCCCAGCAGAATGTGGGGCGATTTTTTGCTGGGGGCTATGCGCGTTTTAGTAAACGAAAGTCGAGTGGTTGAGGCTACCCGGGCTACCCACGTCTATCAGCCTCTCCATAGAACGCTCGACTTTCGTTTACTAAAACGCGCATAGCTCCGCAGCAAAAAATCGCCCCACATTCTGCTTGGGCTCATTTTACGCAGAATTTAGGTAGGAATAACATATTTTAATTTGATCAAAATCAAAAAATACAGTTTCCATTTATTTGACTTGAGCCTCTCTCTCGAACGCTCATGGGCACCTAAAAAACTCGTTTTTCGCTTACTAAAAAATGCATAACTCCGGAACAAAAAATCGCCCTGCATTCTGCTTGGGCTCATTTTACGCAGAATTTAAAGAGAAATAACATATTTTAACCCGGTCAAAATCAAAAAATATCATTTTTTTTTTATTTCACTTTAAGTAGATTTTGAGTGGCCTAAAAA
Source organism: Trialeurodes vaporariorum (assembly GCA_011764245.1). Classification (NCBI taxonomy): domain Eukaryota; kingdom Metazoa; phylum Arthropoda; class Insecta; order Hemiptera; family Aleyrodidae; genus Trialeurodes; species Trialeurodes vaporariorum. Next base: position 4,407,157 of record VMOF01000369.1, on the reverse strand, counting down.
TCACAAAAATGACAATAACTAAGTCAAAAATTATTGAAATTGAATTCCGTTTAAATGACATGAAAGTGCTTTACAATCCCCATCTTTTGGTGAAAACCGCGTCTCAATCGGATAATTTACGCGAAAGTTATGAATTTTTGAAAGGTGCGACTTTGCAACACTGTAACATCCCCCCTAATTATTTTAGGAAAAAATTTATTTGAAAAAAAAGACTACTTTTATCAAGTACTATCAAAATACAAAGTTTCAGGAAAATCGGTGGGGGGGGGAGAAAAACCCCCATTTTGAATCAAGCTCTTTACGTAAAAGCCCCTCAAATTCTTATTTTCATGTGAAAAACAGTCATTAGATTATTTTTTTTATTAGATTTTGATTTTTTATTTTTTTTTTTAAGTTCCTCAATAATCGCCAACAAAACTGATTATTAAAAACGAAAGGGGAAAAAAATGAATGGAAAAAAAATTGAAGAGAACAAAATGAAAAAATAAAAACAAAAATCATCACTTTTCAAAAACCCCCTCCTCCCTCTTTCGGCACCCTGGCTACTCTTGTGGTTATGTACACAGAAAAAAAAGTCTTTTGAAATCAAGTGTGTCCCAACTTAAATCAAAAAGATTTTCTTTTTAAATTATATGACACGACTTTGGTGTGCTTAAATTAATAATCCTCGAGGCTTTTCTGTTTAAAAAGACAGTAATGCATAATACGCGATTGTACGCGCGACCTTTTAAATTAAAATTGCGTTTTTTCGATTCAAAAATGCTTCTTTGATTAAATAATCCGAATTTTCAAAATAAGCATAGTATTTTTAACCCAAACACTTTCTATTTGAATCAACAAGAATTTACATTCAATTATAAAAAAAAGGATTAAAAATACTTGCATTTTTAAAATCAAAACATTTTATCTTTACCCGTGTACGCACCTTTGTTGTAAGGAATCTTCTGTTTTGATAAGGTGATCTTCAGCCTTTGCTGCCATTTTCGACCAACAGAGTGCTACCGTTAATTTAAGTTGAATTACGAATAAGTAAATATTTGTTTATCATTTTGAGGAAAACGGAAGATCAAGAACTATATAGATAATAATTACTGCGCCAGGATTGCCAGGAAGACATCTACAAAATATTTCGACATCTCTTCATCTGCGCCTAGATCGCAACCCTTTTCATGGCGTTACACCCCTCGCTCGCCCCACGTAACTTGAACTCCGAGGGGGGAGGGGGGTTAGGTGCGCTACTGCTTTCCTGCTGGTCGCTGGAGGTAGAATGAATGTTACTTTTCATATTGTATATTGCTCTGTTCTTTGCGCATTCAACGGGAAATGATCCGCAATACATGTAAAACTGAATTGAAACTTTCTGAAGGTGTAGAATAAAGGCTCGCAAATCTCAGGTTGGCTCTTTCTAAGATACCAGCATCAGGACAGACTTGAGATTTCAAGGAATGAGCTCACTTAACATTCCGTGGGCCCGTATCAGGGTACCGCGACGCGAAACCCCCCACGAGATGCATGACCGCGAATAATTCAAATGCCGAGCCAAAAAATAAAAGTAAATATACAGATATTGCGAGGGAAAAATCGATTGAATGCACCAACTGAGATTCGCATTGTTGCCAACTTTCCAGTAGAAGCTTCGCAAATAATGCAATCAAATTCTTTTCCCCTTTCTTGAACCATCATAGCAAAAGTATCGATTATTTGAAGGGTATCAATTCTGTTCCATTGGTATGTTTATTCACATAATATATATATATATATATATATATATATATATATATATATATTATATATATATATATATATATATATATATATATATATATATATAATATATATATATATATATATATATAATATATATATATATATATATATATATATATATATATATATATATTTCGATCTATCGCATTACATGAGTCACCAGGGCCGGATTTAATGCGGGGCGACCAGGGCGCGCGCCCCGGGGCCCCCACCACAAAGCAGGCCCTTCTTTTTTGGTATTGATAGATGATGAACTTCCTTTTTTCTATCATTACAATAGTGTGAGTGTGACAGTCCGGCAATGTTGGAAAGAATAGCTTTTGTAAAATAACCCTTAAAAAAATAAAAAAAAACATTAAAAAATACTAACGAACTTTATAAATGGGTCAGTTGCAAACTTTTGCTACAACGATTAAGAGTGTTTTATCTATTGTAAAATCGCCTGAAATGTCCATTGGTGGCATCAGAAAGTCATAGAATGCAATAATAAACTCACGTGAGGCGTTTAATGAAATCCAAGAAGGCGGAGAAATATCGAGCAATTTGTATGTATGCACCACAAACATCCAAGGATAGCCAACCTCACAATATCCATCACAACCAATCACAACGTAAACAAACACATACCTCTACCTGCAGTGAGGTTGTCAAAGTTGGCCATCATTGGATGTTCACGGTGCATGCATACAGATTGTTCGATATTTCTCCGCCATTGTGGATTTCATTAAACGCAACTTGTGAGTTTATTATTGCATTTTATAACTTTCTAATGCCACCAATGGATTTTTCAGGCGATTTTACATTAGATTAAACACTCTTAATCGTTGTAGCAAAAGTTTGCAACAGACCCATTATTAACGACTCTTTTATCAGGGTAATAATTTACTTCTTTTACTCGATATGCCTTTAAAAGTAGGGACTTTATAATTTATTATTCCTAAGATTTACCGGGAGGGGGCCCCCACCAAAGGTCCGCCGCCCCGGGGCCCCCTGCAACCCAAATCCGGCCCTGTGAGTCACCACCATACGATTGTCCAGAGGCGGCTCGTACTATTTGGAAATTGTGTTTTTTGCGCCTTACAAAAGTACAAAAGTATCGATTTCTCACGGATTCAATGAGTATCCCGAAAGATCGATTATTTTACGTAGGTGTAAATGGAGGCGAAAGATAGATTATTCATTTTCACGTAGGTTTAAATGGAGACAGCCCGTTCTTGCCTCATCGCACGAACCGCCACTGCGATTTCCTGACAAGAATTAGCTCGGAATTCATGAAACATAAACACGTATATGACCGACTGCGCCTGTATAGTCGCCGAATGATGGCGCACATAATGCAGATATTCAATGGGAGGGACAGTGGCGAGGCGTGAAATTTGGCAACAATGTATTTTTTCCATTTAAATTCACGAAAAAAGTCGAACGCTTCAGTCATCGGCAATGACCAGGCATTTCGACCTTTCTAATGTGTTTAAATGAGAAAAACGCGCGTTGCCAAATCGCACGCCTCGCCACTAGGGAGGGATTGGACATGGAATATTATTAAAAAAAATGAAAATTTGAATGTTTTTACCGTGCAAAAACAAACTATACACTATACAGGGTGATCATGGAAGACAATTTTATAATAAAACCAATGAAACCCTTTTAAAACTTCTGAATGGGGCTCTTGCAAACTTTTGCTATAAGCAAATAAATAGTCCAATCTGATGGAAGGACCAGCGGAAATCACGAGAATCACACCGAGAAAGTCTAAAATTCAGTAATAACTTCACATAACTGCAATAACGGCAAGATCGTATAATGGCGGTTCGACGCAGGTACCATGAGAGATTCCTGTCTCTTATGTCACTTTCTCTACGGAAACACAGAGTTGCGTCTCAAATTAGATAGGAATCTCCCATGATACCTGCGTCTATCCACCATTAAACCCGATTCTGAGCGTGAATTTCGTGATTCTTTAGTGTACTTATCGTCATTTTTACAGGTTTTCATGCAAGAATCAACTCTTCAATCCCCTATATAGCAAAAGTTTGCAAGAGCCCCATTGCATATTAAAAAAAGATATGCGCATTTGAAACCCCCTTGCCATGTCCGGCATCTCCCGTTGACGCAATAGAGCAAAACATAGAATATTTCGGTCATCCCAGCTGGGAAAAAAACCTACACTAATAAACAGTATGGCGGCTCGTGCTATTTGGAATCCAGTAGTGACGCGTGAAATTTGACAACTATGTACTTTCTCCATTTAAACTTACTGAAAGAATCGAATGCTTCGGTCATCGGCGATGACCAGATGTTTCGACTTTTCTAATGAGTTTAAAGGGGAAAAAAGAAACGTTGCCAAATTGCACGCTTCGTCACTGTTGGAAACCATGTTTTTTGCCATTTTAACCTATGCAAAAGTATCGATTCCTCAAGAATTCAGCGAGTCCCTCGAAGATAGATTATTTTACAAGTAAATTTAAATCAGGGCTGCCGTTTTGCGTATAATCAATGCTATTTCTCAATTCACCGATGATTTCACCGGTTGAGAAAAGATTACACAGTTCAGCTCAGTGTATTACTGTAATGAACTAAAATACTCGCATCTGTGATCTTTTCTCAATCGGTGGAGTCGTCGATGACTTTAAAAAAAACTTGCGGATATTTTAATTAATTAACGGAGTTTCCACCTATTGAGAGAAGATTACAGATCAGCGTATTTTTGTGCATTCAGTCATACACTGAACTGAACTGCGTAATCTTTTCTCAACCGGTGAAATCATCGGTGAATAGAAAAATACCAGAAAAAGTATCTATCCCGACTGAGAGTGCTCCGAGTCACCGAATATCCCAGTCTCCCGTCCCTTTTCCGTGGAACTCGCGACAACCGCGAGATACAGTGCTGCCGTTTTGCGTATAGTTAATGACATTTTTTTTCTATTCACTAATAATTTCACCTGTTAAGAAAAGATTGCACAGATCAGTTCAGATTATTATGACTGAAAGGCACAAAAATACTCGCATCTGTATCTTTTCTCAATCGGTGCAATGGGCGTTTAATTACTTATTAAAATATCCACAGTTTTTTGTTTTGTTTTTGTTTTTGGTTTTTTAAGTCATTGAGTTCACCGGTTGAAAAAGATTACGGATGCGGGTTTTTTCGTGTATTGCAAGCATACACTGAACTGAATATCTTTTCTCAATCGGTGCAATCGGCGTTAAATTATTAAAATATCCACAAGTTTTTTTTTTTTTTTTTTTTTTTTTTAAAGTCATTGACGAGTCCACCGATTGAGAAAAGATTATAGGTGCAGTTTTTTTCGTATGCATTGTAATTATACACTGAACTGAATATCTTTTCTCAATCGGTGCAATCGGCGTTAAATTATTAGAATATCCACAAGTTTTTTTTTTTTTTTTTTTTTAAGTCATTGACGAGTCCACCGGTTGAGAAAAGATTATAGATGCGGTTTTTTTCGTATGCATTGTAATCATACACTGAACTGAATATATTTTCTCAATCGGTGCAATCGGCGTTAAATTATTAAAATATCCACAAGTTTTTTGTTTTTTTTTTTTTTTTTTTTTTTTTTTTGTTTAAAGTCATAGAAAAGATTACAGATGCGGGTATTTTCGTATGCATTGCAATCGGCATTCACTGAACTGAATATCTTTTCTCAATCGGTGCAATCAGCGTTCAAAAGTTTTTTTTTTTTTTTTTTTTTTTTTTTTTTTTTTTTTAAGTCATTGACGATTCCACCAGTTGAGAAAAGATTACAGATGCGTGGTGTTTTTTTCTTGCATTGTAATCATACACTGAACTGAATTATGTAATCTTTACTCAACCGCTCGGAGCATCGATGAATTGAAAAATGTCAATATGAATAAATACGCAGAACGGCAGCTCTGCCGGAGAAACTGTGTCTCTTGCATGCCGACTGCTCAGTTGCTCAGTACGGCTTCCTTTCGATGACACTTGGACATTATTATTCCCCATTTTATGTCTTCAAGGTTATTCCAGGCTCGTTTTTTCACCCTCCAATGTTGTCGGATTCCACATTCTTTATTTTAAGTCGTTTTTTCACCATACTATAGACTGTTTTACCACAGAATAATACAATCAGAACAGTGGCGTAGGGTGCAATCTGGCAACGTTGCTCTGTGTCCATTTAAACCCACGCAAAAGATCAAACTGCTGGGTGTTCGGTGAACACCTTCGCATTCGACCTTTTCTAAGGGTTTAAATGGACTTAGAGCAACGTTGCCAAATTGCACCCTACGCCACTGAATCAGAACGGAAACTCTGTCGGATTTTGAAGCAAATTCATTTCGGGTCCGCCATGTTGGGATATAGGATGTTTACATCTGGGTTCGCGCTCGGAAAAAAAAAAATATAGGACATGATCCGCGAAATTTTCATTCTGAAATGCCAATAGAATAAAAGTGAGGGCGGAAACTTAAGATTTCTTTCCAGAATTTACAGAAATAAATGAGTTTCAACACAAATCACACACGTCCGCCATGTTGGGATACAGGATGTTTACATCTGGGTTCGCGCTCGAAAAAAAAATATAGGACATGATCCGCGAAATTTTCATTGTGAAATGCCAATAGAATTCTATCTTAAGATTTCTATCCAGAATTTACAGAAATGAATGAGTTTCAACACAAATCACAAACGTCCGCCATGTTGGGATATAGGACCACAGCGTTGCCTATTGGTGCCGTTAAATTCCAAACTTGCTTCCATTGGCTCTTATGGGAAGTTTCCGTTCTGATTGTATTATTATGTGGTTTTAGTAGAGCGATATCGCACCGATTGACGCCCGAGGACCTCTGGTCAGTGACGTAAACTTGGGATTTTTATTGGGAAGGTAAACCAACTTTTGAGAGATGCACTGATACACCCTACAGTGAGAGGGGGGTCCATGGGTCCTCCCCCGGAAAAAATTGAAAATTCAGGCTCCCTCAGACGATATTTTAAGCAATGTTTATCGCATAAAATGCCACCAAATTTAAGAAGATTAAAAATAGATTTTACGTTCATTTTCTTCATTTCTCAGGCAAAAAGGGAATTTTTCAGTTTAGACTTTCAGCTTGATGACGCTGATTTTTCTAGACTTTGGTAAACTGTTCCTCGCGGTTAGAAGTCTTCTAGAAATTTATAAAGGGCTCTTAAACTCTAAATTTCTGCAGTATATACATGTAATGTTCCGCTCAGTGGCGTAAAATTTAACTCAGACTATATTCTTTTTGCAATTGAATCTTTCAAAAATAAACAACCGACAGAACAAAAGTTAGTAGACTCAATCAGTAGCGTAACGTGCAGTTTGGCAACGTTATATTTGGTCCATTTAAACCCTTGCAAAAGGTTGGATGCGAAGGTGTTCACCGAACACCCAATGCTTCGATCTTATTTATGTGTTTAAATGAACGAACCGCATCGTTGCCAAATTGCACGCTACGCCACTGGACTCAATGTATATTTTCTTAATTTCATTGACAACAGAGGAATTGTTCACTTTAGATTTACTTCAAGCGCAGTTTCAGGGTAAAATTGAGCCACTTTGCTTCTCGGGTCCTGTAATTATTTCTTTCTTTCTTTATTTGTTAGTATTTTTCCTTCTTTTCTTTTCTTTTCTTTTCTCCCTCCCGTTTTTCATCGAATTATTATACTTTGCCCCCCCTCCTCAAATATTGGAGGGGTAAAAAGGCCATGACGCCCCCTAAGATTACGCCACTGCCTCTGGTTCCAAAGAAACTGCCTGAGCCAGTGGCGTCGCGTGCCATCTGGCAACAATGCTACTGCTCCATTTAAACTCATTAAGTATATCGAATTTTTCTTGAGCACTGTGCACCCCCTGAATTCAATATTTAACATGAGTTTAAATGTACAAAAATAAATACATTGTTGCCAAATTGCACGCAACGCCACTGGCCTGAGCTCTAGGTCTTTTAACAAGTATCAACCTCGCCCTATTGTTGTTCCTATTGTTTTACTAAAACAGTCCATAGTGGTGGAAACACGACTTAAAATAAAAAATGTGAATCCGACAACAATGGAGGGTGAAAAAAGAGCCTGGAATAACCTTGAAGACATAAAACGGGGAATAAAAGTCCCAGAGCTCAGGCAATTTGAGTATCGGGTTGATGGATTCTTGCAAGTAGCGGTGCTTGGTTCCGAAATGCATCAAAATGCATTGAAAACTTGTTACCAACATAAGAACTGAAAAAAAAAAAAAAAAAAAAAAAACTCCCCATTAATCAGCCAAATTAACCCTTTCAGTACCACGCCCGAGTTTACTCGTTTCTGCAATTAGGTCTGCCTCGCAAAATTTCAGTTTTGTATTCACAGCAGTTGCGACTCCAAACTGTTAAAATTTAAAATAATGACTATTAGAGCGCCTTCAATCCATGGTGTACACAAAATCAGCACCGCTGTGTATGAATATTTATCTACCCACTTAATTTGACCGGATGAGATTTGATTTGTCTTCGTGGCCTGGTAGTTAAAGGGTTAACCCCACACCAATGTTAAGTATATTAGAAGATACCACGATTGGCCACGAAATGCATCAAAATGCATCGGCAAGTGGTTGGTGAGCTCTATCTTAAAATGAGACAGCATGGACGATCTGAATTTCACCAGATTATGGTAAAATATGCCAACATGTTGCCGGCATTTGCCACAAGGTACGTTCGATTTGGTAACAATTACCATACTTGCTGGTAGACGCCAAAATCAGCAACGCAGAAGGTAAATTCTACCAGTTTTTTCTTTTTCCATGTAAATAAAAGATTGTAATTATCTGTGTTCTGATTCTTCTGTTCCTCAATCTCTGCGAACAAAACGAAAAATATATCAATGAGAGTGATACTAGTTGTAGAGTGCAGCTCTTAGCTCAATTGAGGCGAGTTAATAGAATAATTTACCTTCTAGTTTTCTCAGCCTCAATCTACCCAGGACTCACCACGTGGAGGTTGCTACACTAGAGTCCCTTTTTTTTTTTTGTTAAGCAAAGGGGAAAATTGAGTTGTGGAAAAAACCCCTCCCATACGTATACTTCTATGCTCACTTACGGAACCCGGGTCCGTATCGGAACGCGGTCCGAAACGCGATCTAGGGAAGTGCGGAAGGAGACGCGGATTGCGAGCGAATAAAAAAAGAAAGTGGAGGAGTCTTTGGGAGGGAACGAAGATTAACGGTGAAACGCGATTAGTACACACACAATCACACACTCACACACACACACACACACACACACACACACACACACACACTCTCACACACACAGAGGCCTGTTCCGCTCCTGGCTCGTTCTCCCAGCTTCCTGCAGTCACCTGAAACAAAAGAAGAAAAAGACAGAAAAAAAGGAAAAAAATTAAGTCAAGTATATGAAAAAAGAAAAAAAAAATTAAGAAAAAAAAGAAAAAAAAAATTAAGAAAAAAAAGAAAAAAATTAAGGAAAAAAAAAAAAAAATTAAGAAAAAAAAGAAAAAAATTAAGAAAAAAAAAGAAAAAGTTTGAAAAAAAAGTGAAAAGTTTGTATATAAAGTAACGCCAATGAGTTTCCGAACATTCTACGAACTATACTTGTATCAAGAGAGCTTAGGATTTCACTGATCAGGCGATATCCGATGAAAATTGGCCATGGTTGAATTCCGCGTTTTAAAGATCCGACGCATGGGCTTTTACGGGGAGCCAGCCACAGCCTGAGTGAACAAAAGGGCCAAGTCGGAAGCCATACCAAGTACTGTCCAGGGGTCGACTTACGAGACTACGGCACTGCGTAAACTGGTTGCGTATGAAGAGAGCCTGACCTTTGAGCGCCGTTTTTCACTCGTTTTTTTTCTCGCATAGCAAGATACTTTCGGTCCGAGCTTGCTTTAGAACTCGCTGATCAACCGATTTCCAAAGAGCACTAGGAACTACTTGTCACTTAGCATTGTCAGAGAAAATGCCCGGTTTGAGTCCACTTCAAGATCCGAAACGAATCTGTATACGTGGAAACCAAAGCCCGAGAGCGACACGCTCGGCCAAACTCCAGGAACGGTCCAGGGACGTGCTTATGTACAAGCATAGTACGCTTATCGTCCTGGTTGAAGTTTGCAGTGAATGACTTATATCCCCGAATGACTCTCCCTTTGAGCACCCATTTGTATTCACGCATTTCAAGATAGTTTTGGTTCGAGCATGCTTTGGAAATTCATCGACTGGCTTACTTTGAAAAAGAGCAAAATTAATTAAATTAAATTAAATAAAAAGTAAATGATTGAATGAATTGAATGGATTGAATTAATTTTAGAATTAAAAAAATAATTGAAATTAAATTCATTAAAAAATTAAGGAATTAATTAAATTAATTATTTTAACTACTAATTATTATTTAAAAAAAAAAAAAAAAAAAAAAAAAAAAAAAAAAAAAAAAAAAAAAAAAAAAAATTGACTTAGCTTGACGTTGATCCCGGGTAATTCTGTATTTTCCTTGGTAGAATAAAATCGAATCAAGTTTAGAATTCAAACTTTGGCCTGACCGTAGTGGCACGTGCTAAGGTTCACAGATCCGCTATTATAAACGAGGCAATGCTGTGGGCTCCCCTTGCATTCTGAGAAGCGCTTGATCCACTATGGCCCTTTCGGCGCTGTGAGTGGGATATGGGCAAATACTAAGGTGCTTGACCACTATGTGGGTGGGATATAGGCAAACTTTAGAACGCTTGATCCACTATGGCCCTGGCAGCGCTGTGAGTGGCATATGGGCAAATTCCAAAGTGCTTGACCACTAAGTGGGTGGGATATAGGCAAACTTTGGAACGCTTGATCCACTAATGCTTCCAGGGCGCTGTTAGTGGGATATGGGCAAATACTAAAGTGCTTGACCACTAAGTGGGTGGGATATAGGCAGCCTTTAGAACGCTTGATCCACTGATGCTTCCAGGGCGCTGTGAGTGGGATATGGGCGAACTTCCTATGAATGAAGGGGTTGGATTTAATGTTAATTGAGATCCCGAAAATCGGGTCATTCTCTCTCGGGCTAAATCTAGGCATACTACGGAATCAGCTTTACTGATAATATATTACTATATAAGCCGAGCTACGCAGCTTAGCACTTCAGATTGAGCATTGTATAAGATCTAATAGATATAATTGATTAAAACGGAGATCGTGTGACCCGCTCGAACCAGTGCGATCCGGCTTTGGTTAGGTCGCCTTGAATGAAATCCGAAAGTGATCGCTTGTAACCACACTGACACTGCAATAAAACAGAAAACCAAAACAATTATATTAAGAATTGATTATACTTAACACAAAAAAGAGAGAGAAGAAAAAAAAAATTAGGACTTCAAATCTTCACTAAAACGACAGTCGTAGAAAAAGAAAAAAAAGAAATAAAAAAAGGAAGAAAAAAAAAATAAAAAAATATAAATAACCAAATACCTAAGTAAAAAATGATTTCACTAACATTTATAAAGGTACAAGACACTAGCTCTGAAAAACACGCACAGACGGTGACGGATGACAAAGTAAGACTGAGAATGAAAATCCTCTTAACGCGCACACTCAGAGTCTTCTGTAGTGCATTATGGTACAATTTCTTCACCCTTTGGTGTATATCCCCCCCCCCTTGGTTAACCAGGGTTAAAATAGGACGAAAAGAGGGGGGGGGGAAGAAAGAGAGCGAAAGGAAAATCATGGTCTTCGGAGGGGGGGGGGGGGGGGATTCACACAATCAGAATAAAAACTTGAAATTTGAACGAGTGAACGAAATTAAAATGATATAAATCTATATGCTGAAGTGGGGGGGGGGGGTTGTCATTCATTTAACCCCAAGTAAAAGGTCAAATCCAGGAGGTGCCCACTGCACCAGAGAGATTCGATACATTTAATGCTTTTAAATTAAGGGATCGCAGTGCTGCTGTATGGACAGTGGCGGCTCGTGCAATTTGGCAACTATGCTTTTTTGCCATTTAAACCTACGCAAAAGTATCGATAACTTGGGGTTGCATTGCACCTCCTGAAGATCGATTGTTTAACATAGGTTTAAATGGAGGGATTACGTTGTTGCCACATTGCACGAGCCGCCACTGTGTATGGAACGCGACAACACTGACTCAGCCAATTTTGTGCGTGTACTAGTGGCGAGGCATGCAATTTGGCAACGGTGTAACCATAGAATAATATCAACGAATGATTGGAAACAAAAATATATACAACAAGAAAGTATAGAAAAGAAAGGAAGAAAAAAGAAAGGAACACAAATAAATAAATAAATAAATAAATAAATAAATAAATGAATAACCAAATACCTAAGTAAAAAATAATTTCACTAACATTTATAAAGGTGCAAGGCACTAGCTCTGAAAAGCACGTACATACTGCGACGGACGACAAGGTAAGACTGAGAATGAAAATCCTCTTCGCGCACACTCAGAGTCCTCTGCAGTGTATCGTGGTACAATTTCTCCACCCTTTGGTGAATATTACCTCTTCCCCCCTTTGATTAACCAGGGTTAAAATAGGAAGAAAAGAGGGGGAAGGAAGGGAAAAGAAAGAGAGCTAAAGGAAAATTATGGTCTTCGGAGGGGGGGAGGGGAGAATTCACACAATCAGAATGAAAACTTGAAAGTTAAACGAATGAACGAAACTAAAAAAGAGGTAGGGGGTAGTTAGGTGTTACGGTCTTTGTTTTCCAGTGTTTTTAAATTTTAAACCCTTTTCCAAAAAGTTGGGACTTGAGTTCTTAGAACGCGTAAAACTGCCGCGCCGTAAGAATTCACCAGAGCAGCGGCTCACAAAAGCGGATCCAGAAATCCGGGAACTGCGAATTCTTCCCATTTAAACGTATGAGAAACAATCGATTAGTAAAAGGACCATGGTCCCCTCAAAAATCGATTGTTTCTCATACGTTTAAATGGGATGAATTCAGGGTGGCCGAATTGCTGGATACGCCCATGAGTCGGCTCAAGGCTCTCATCTCAACTCGATCGGCTTTGTAATCCGTGACGTGCTCTTCCCGCCAAAAAGTGGGTCTATCAAAATGTTGTAATTCTAAGCACTTTTTTAACATCATTTTTTCTTGGTATTCCCTTATCCAAAATTTAGAAAAACGAAAAAAAATCAGTGTAATAAAGAATGAAAAAAAGTAAATTGTGCGCAACACTCCCATAGGATGTCCCTTGCATACATTGGCGTCGCGTGGAATTTGGCAACAATGTATTCTGTCCATTTAAACTTATGTAAATTATTGAATTCAGGGGGTGCACAGTGCAACAAGGAAAATTCGATATATTTAATGAGTTTAAATGGAGCAGTTGCATTGTTGCCAGATGGCACGCGACGCCACTATGCTTGCATATGAAAGAATACAGAAATTTGTCTTTCTCTCTCTCTCAAGCAGTTTAAACACATGTGTTAGAAAAGGATAGCAGAGGGGGTCGTCATGTGAATATAGCTCCTATATCCGATCTTTTCTAACACACACGTTCAAATGGGAAGAGAGAGAGAGAAAGCGACAAATTCCTATAACCACGCATGTGTGTTTGTATCACCAAAAAGCTCGACAGGCAAAAAAGCAAACGCAGTGGACAGAATATTGCTTTGAATGTTCGAGTATTCGTCGGATATCTCGAATTCCTGACTGCCAAAACTTTCGGGTTTGATAGTGATTACCTGATACGTGCATTTTTTTATTTTATTTTTATTTATTTATTCCGTGAAAACCTTCGTGAAACGGCGAGTCTTTCAAACGAACGTCGCAAAGTGGAGCGAGTCAATGGGAGGGAGGGAAAAAATGATAAAATGAAAAAAATGAAAAAAAAAAGAGAGAAAAAGAGAACAGAAGAGAAAAAAAATGAAAAAAATGAAAAAAAAAATGAAAAAATGAAAAGTTGAACATGGAATACATGACTAAAAATGCAAGATGTTTCTTCAGTCTTAAAACAAACTGTAGAAAGGGTGATTTTTATAGGAAATTTTACGATGAAACCAATAAAATGACTATCAAACTTTTCTACGTTCTACGTTGCGCTTATTAACAAAGATAAACAGATTTAATGTCACCATGCCATTTCCAACCGCTCACATTGATTCGCTCCTCTGGGCGCCGTGAGAAGACGGGTTATAAATATGAAATAAAAAAAAATAAAATATAAAAATGGGGGGATGGGGAATATGATAAAATAAAAAAATGAAGAAATGAAAAAAATGAAAAAAATGAAAAAATGAAAAAAACGAAAAAAATGAAAAAAATTAAAAAAATGATAATATGAAAAAAAAATGATGGAATGAAAAAAATGATAACATGAAAAGAAAAATTAATAAATGAACTTACAAGCTGCAGGTATTTTCTCCGTCGGTAAATTATTTGAGTGACTCCTTCTGCAATCTGCACTTAAACAAAACAATTGCTACTACTGAGGGCTAAGTCACTACCAAATTGATTGTGAGTCTTCTTCAACTCCGTCCTGTCTATTTACAGAGGTCAGTGACCGTCTCGTGAAACTACCACCAGAGCGCGTCCCGTGACCCGCGATTGGTTGTTGAAAGAAGGTCACTGAAGTCGGTCATCAAGATGTATTCACCCAATCAAAAGCTCCTCCTCCCCCCTACCCCTTGAAATTGAGACCTCGAAAACAAAAGACACGTATTGAGTCGATTTTCGACAAGGGGGCAGTTGGAGGAGTCTATAATTTAGGTGCTTTTTAGTGAGAAAATGAAAGTGCTCAGTACAGTATTAAGTAACAGAGAGTAGCTAGTGTGAATAAACTTGGAATTTTACCTGGAATAATAATTACTACGTAAATTGGGTGAAAAGTATAGTGTCCATAAAAACTCAAAAGTCTCTTAAAACCAGACTGAAACACCACCAACCTCATATTCAAAAAACGAGGAAGCGGGATATCCAACCAAAGGCGGATCCCAGCAATATGGCAACCATGTATTCTTCCCATTTGAACGTATGAGGAAGAATCGATTCTCGAGGGGGCCATGGCCCCTTGACTAATCGATTGTTTCTCACGCATTCAAATGGGAAGAATACACAGTTGCCAGATCGCTGGATCCGCCCATGTATCAAACGCCCCCCCCCTCCGTTCCTTTTTTTTATCTACCATGGTAAGAAAACGTCCCATGATGCATCTGTCAGAGTTGAACCGGTATGCTTGGTCGTTGAAAGCCGGTACAAGTAAACTCGTTATCCAGATACCAGTGGCGTAGCGTGCAATTTGGCGACGTTGTAGTTCTTCCATTTGAACACATGAAAAAGATCGAACGATTGGGTGTTCGGTGAACGCACCTTCGCGTTCGACCTTCTTTATGGGTTTAAATGAACACACTACAACTATGCCAAATTGCACGCTACGCTACTGCCAGATATACACCCAAGCCCGTCACAACCGCGTATGACAGCGATAGGTATCAGGGCGGGCAGGGCCTGAGCCAGGTTGGCGATTGAAAGGCCGCAATATTAAAAAGGTCTGCTCGTAAGTCTATTTCCCCCGTTGAAATAGCATAGGCGTTGCCCCGGAAGAGCAGACGGGACGTTTCGAGAGCCCTGAGCCACGTTAACGGTTAAAAGGCCACAAAAAGATCGGGTCTGCTCGTAAGTCTACTTCCCCCATTGAAATACCATATGCGTTGCCCCGGAAGAGCAGACGGGACGTTTTGAGAGCCCTGAGCCACGTAAACGGTTAAAAGGCCACAAAAAGATCGGGTCTGCTCGTAAGTCTATTTCTCCCATTGAAATACCATATGCGTTGCCCCGGAAGAGCAGACGGGACGTTTTGAGAGCCCTGAGCCACGTTAACGGTTAAAAGGCCGCAAAAAGATCGGGTCTGCTCGTAAGTCTATTTCCCCAATTAAATAGCATAAGCGTTGCCCCGGAAGAGCTCAGGGGACGTTTTGAGAGCCCTGAGCCACGTTAACGGTTAAAAGGCCACAAAAAGATTGGGTCTGCTCGTAAGTCTACTTCTCCCTTTGAAATAACATAGGCGGTGCCCCGGAAGAGCACAGGGGACGTTTTGAGAGCCCTGAGCCACGTTGGCGGTCAAAAGGCCACAAAAAGATCAGGTCTGCTCGTAAGTCTATTTCTCCCGTTGAAATAGCATAGGCGTTGCCCCGGAAGAGCAGACGGGACGTTTCGAGAGCCCTGAGCCACGTTAACGGTTAAAAGGCCACAAAAAGATCGGGTCTGCTCGTAAGTCTACTTCCCCCATTGAAATACCATATGCGTTGCCCCGGAAGAGCAGACGGGACGTTTTGAGAGCCCTGAGCCACGTAAACGGTTAAAAGGCCACAAAAAGATCGGGTCTGCTCGTAAGTCTATTTCTCCCATTGAAATACCATATGCGTTGCCCCGGAAGAGCAGACGGGACGTTTTGAGAGCCCTGAGCCACGTTAACGGTTAAAAGGCCGCAAAAAGATCGGGTCTGCTCGTAAGTCTATTTCCCCAATTAAATAGCATAAGCATTGCCCCGGAAGAGCTCAGGAGACGTTTTGAGAGCCCTGAGCCACGTTAACGGTTAAAAGGCCACAAAAAGATTGGGTCTGCTCGTAAGTCTACTTCTCCCTTTGAAATAACATAGGCGGTGCCCCGGAAGAGCACAGGGGACGTTTTGAGAGCCCTGAGCCACGTTGGCGGTCAAAAGGCCACAAAAAGATCAGGTCTGCTCGTAAGTCTATTTCTCCCATTAAAATAGCATAGGCGTTGCCCCGGAAGAGCAGACGGGACGTTTTGAGAGCCCTGAGCCACGTTAACGGTTAAAAGGCCACAAAAAGATCGGGTCTACTCTTAAGTCTACTTCCCCCTTTGAAATAACATAGGCGGTGCCCCGGAAGAGCACAGGGGACGTTTTGAGAGCCCTGAGCCACGTTGGCGGTTAAAAGGCCACAAAAATATCAGGTCTGCCCGTAAGTCTATTTCCCCCATTGAAATACCATGGGCGGTGCCCCGGAAGAGCACAGGGGACATTTTGAGAGCCCTGCGCCACGTTGGCGGTTAAAAGGCCACAAAAAGATCAGGTCTGCCCGTAAGTCTATTTCCCCCATTGAAATAACAGGCGTTGCCTCGGAAGAGCACAGGAGACGTTTTGAGAGCCTTGAGCCACGTTGGCGGTTAAAAGGCTTTAAAAAGATCAGGTCTACTTGAAAATCAATTTTCCTACTCAAAATGAAATTGAGAGCGCCCCGGAAGAACAGAGGGGAAGCTTTGAGAGCCTTTTGCCACATTGCGGCGTAAGGAAGCCCCCGAGGTGAGCAGGTCTGCTTAGAAGTCTACAACCTCATTTCAAATAACACTGAGGATGCCCTATTAGAACTGAAGGCGTTTTTTGAGAGTCGTGTAGAGTGCAAGGCCGGAATACCCAAAGAATGAAATCAAGCTGTTTATTATTAAAGGCGGCAGAAAAGAGTCGCTTCCCAACATCTGATTCCTTTGGACCACTTTGCGTCTGCACTCTGCAGCATAGGATAGTAGGCAAATGTATTTAAGACAGTTAGACAATTTCCCCTAAAATCATTTGTAGCAAAAGTGTGCAACAGTCCCATTCTGGTGTCCCCAATGAACCAAACATTTTTTCCTTGTATTGAGTTACTAGGGTTTAAAGAAGACGGAAGTTTGAATACTATAGGAGAGAACATTTTGAACTTTTTCTTGCAGGAAGGGGCTCATAATTTTCGAGAGAGAACTGCCCCCCAGCCCCTCCACCCATGATTGCGAGCCTGGACCAATGAGCTGTAACTTTAGAGTGGCACATCAAGGAACGTTCCGCTGGTTCATTGTTGTCACCTGGGGCGCCGCCATCTTGCCGTAAAAATCGAGTTTGAGGTTAAATTTTGTAGGTCGTTTCCGGTCGTTTCGTAAACAAACTCGGGCATCGCTGGAAACGACCTGCAAAAATTAACCTCAAACCTTGAAATCTGCCGTCCAAATTCCCACTAAATTCCGAACGACCTACAAAATTTAACCTCAAACCTTGGAATCTGCCGTCCAAATTCCGCTTTTTCCCGGGATTCCTTCTACCCTGTGTGGCACAAGGTGGACCAGCCCGCTGCCACTCTAAAGTTATAGCTCATTGGCCTGGACCAAATAAGGATTAATACGCGGGCTTTCAAGGCCTTCGTTATTTACAATCGGATTTTCAGTCTAGATCGAAAATATTCCTCATAATTGATAATTAATTAGAGTGGTTGTTGAACGACTGATAAGACCCAACAATATGTCTACCTAATCTATTTTGCTCGTCATGTCGATTATTAATTTCAGAACGGATTGTTTCCTTCTGTTTCTATGAACAAGCAATTTTATTGAAAATACGAGAAAAGAAATGTCATGTTTTACATGGTTGACGCAGTGCCCCCGAGAGAAACAGACTGTTTCGGTCACTGGCGCAACCAGGATATCTTCCATCTCTCTCATTTCCCATTTGAATGTATGAGTAGGAAAAGGACAGAAGGAGGGGGTTTTATCCCCTTGCCCATCCTTTTCTAACATCCGTTTCTTAATGGAGAAAAGAGAGAGATGAAGAATCTCTCGGTGCGCTACTGGTTTCGGTGCCATAAAGTAGCGGCTCGTGTAAACTGCATGGTGACTGAAATCTGGCAACGTTGCATTTGGACCATTTAAACCGATGAAAACTATCGATCTAAAAGAAATCGGCGATATCCATCGAATTCGACCTTTTGTGAGTGTTCAAATGGAGAAAAAGCCTTGCTTGAACAAAAGGAGTTGTGAACTTGCGCGAAAATGATGCAGTGAAAACACGAATCTGCTGAAAAAGCGCAAACACGTACAATGGGTAACGGAAAATCTAGTTTGTTTATAAAACAAAACGAAAAAACAAAAAAAACAAAACAAAAAGGCGCAAAGTTGCTGCAGAAAAAGTTGCAACAGGCCCATTAACCGAGCTTTCATCTTCCACCAGGTGTCGAGGAATAAACTCTAAAATAGTTTATTACCTCATAAAAAAAACATCATTCGCTATCACGATAAAATTAACTCACGACAAAATAAACAGAGCTGCCGCTTTTTGTATATTTAATGGCATTTTTAAATTCACCGATGATTCCACCGGTTGACTAAACGATTACAAAAGTTCAGTTGAGTAAAGTAGGACTGGGTAGGTAATTAATCGCAGTTCGGATCTGTAATCTTTTCTCGACCGATGGAATCGTCTCTGACTTTGAAAAATTGAGGATATTATGATAAGTTTAAGGTTATTCCACCGATTAAGGAAGGATTACAGACACGAAAATAAATCAATAAATAAATACACCTAAACAAAGGGTGGCCGAAAAGTATCGAGACTGGTGATGTAACTTCAACTCTAAACAAGTTAGCGATTCGATTATGATTTTGTTTGTAAGATAAACTAATCGGCTTTTGACTGAGCTCAACATGAGCACATTTTGTTAAAAACTGATGAAGTTATGACAGTTTGAAAAGAATAGAGCTGCCATCCGTTTTTTTTTTTTTTTTTTTAACGAATAGTTTCTCGAAGTGGATCAGAAAGGACTAAAATATGCAATGCATTCTTTCTCACCAACAAACAAAAACACCAAAATATACTAGTTATAAACATTACTATTGTTGTCTAACTCACAGTGGCGGCTCGTGGAATGTGGCAACAGTGTAATCCCTCCATTTAAACCTATGTAAAACAATCGATCTTCAGGAGGTGCAATGCACCCCTAGGATATCGATATTTTGCATAGGTTTAAATGGCAAAAAGCATGGTTGCCAAATCGCACAAACAGCCACTGCTAACTCAACATGAGACTGATTACAATCATTGGTTGATCACACGCAGGGTAGGACTGGCCAGGGCCGCTAGGCCGCGATCGCGGCCTAAAGTTTCGCTTTTTGAGGCCCAAGGGGGCCCCGCAGGGGCCTTCGATGGGGCCCCCGAATGGATAAAATGGAAAAATTTAGGAATGAAAAAAAGAATAATGTATCAAAGAAGACAGTAAATAGATTACTCTAAAGGAAAACCATTGTAAGCTAATTAAGATTGCTTAATATAAGGATTGAAAATGCATCGAGACTGGCCAAGTCCACTCTAGTCCAAGATGCGGACCAACATTTGGAAAATCTGGGGCCCCCAAACGTTTAAAAAAGGAGCTTTCGAATGGAATAAAACGGGGCCCCCGGTCGGGTCAAAATGGGGCCCCCAAACGGTTTAAAAACGGGGCCCCCGAACGGTCAAAACGGGGCCCCTTAGTCCCCCAAAAAGTATCGAAAGAATAAACTGGGAAGAAAATAATAAATACTGGCAAGAAAAACGAAAAAATGACAATTCGTGTAATTGCAAGCGAGAGGCGAGTCTTAGGAGTCTACCATTATGTCTTATATTTTTTAAAAACAAGTTTTCCTCTTTTCCTTCTTTTCAAAATCAAAACTTGCTAAAATGTTATCTCTATCTCATAAATAATTACTCGGTTCTCTCACAAATGAAACCCTAAAAAACTCATTAAAATTGGGTTTTTAGGACGTAATATTTTCAAAATTTCCCGGGGGAGGGCCCCCGGACCCCCTGTCACCACCTGGGGGGTATTCCATACCCCCCAGACCCCCCGGTAAGTGAGACACGTGAAAACATTGGCGTCACTTTACCCCCCCCCCCCCAAGAATGAATATCTAACTCCACCACCGAAGATAATAAGTTACTTTATCCTGGACTAGAAGCCTCAGCCGAGCATATGCTCTAGCTGATATTTGGGTGGGTTTAAAAAGGACCAAGAGAAGCCCACTGCGATCTGGATCCTTTAATAAGTCTACGTAATAACTAAAAAATAAGAAACAGAGAACTTTAATTATCAGTTGAAAAATAGCGTAAAAACTGCTTCGTTTTAAGTTAATTTTTAAAAAATGGTCTGAGGGGGGCCCAAAAATGGAGGGAGGGGCCCCCAAATTGACCGAGCGGCCCAATATTTAGAGAGCCAGTCCGACCCTGATCACACGTACTGACGAAAGCACATTTTTCGCTAAGAGAAAATATTCACTTAAAAATCCGTAGGAGGTCAATTTTTTTTCCTTCCAACTGACAGAACTTCGGTTTTTTTTCTCTTTTTTTTTAAATATTAAATGTGCAAATCTTGAGCTCAATCGAGCTAAACGAGCCATATCTACGGCTATGGCTATATCTCTATAGCCATAGCCGTAGCCAGGATATTGTCTTTCTCTCTCTAAGCCCATTTGAACGTATGCGTTAGAAAAGGATAGATGGAGGGGCAGTCACGTGACTTCAGCCCCTGGTTCTGTCCTTTTCTAACACATGTGTTTAAATGGGCTAAGAGAGAGAGACAGACCAATTCCTGGCTTGCGGCTATGACTATAGCTCGTTGGGTAAAATGCATTGTTGCCAAATTGAAAGAACCACCACTGGGACGCAAAGTGGCAACTCTGGAAATAAATCCCATCAAGATTCGGATTTGTGATGGTTACTTGAAGCATTTATAAAAGAGTAATTTGAATGAATAAAAAAAATAAAAAAAATAAATAAAAAAAAAAAAAAAAAAAAATGAAAGAGAAAATTATGAAATGCGAGTGGGACGACAACAAAATGGTCTATTGATGATATGATCGAAATCTGTGTATTGACTCGTTGCAGGTCATGAATTGGCTCACAGACGAAGGAAAAAAAGCAGACGTGGAAATAATTTACTTGTAAATAAAGTTTGTGGGGCAATCGTTTCTCACAATGAGACTCGAGGAGCGTCGAAGCTTTCTGCTGCTTCCTCATTTTTTTCCCCCGCGTTAGTTCGATTTCCTATTCAAAAAAAGAAAAAAAAAAAAAAAAAAAAAAAAAAAAGCTTTGACTTGTTTGAATTGAGAGAGTGAAAGGGGGCCAAGGGGAATCTAGATCCTTTTTAACTTTTTGTTTGGAAAATTGTTTTTCGTGTAAACAGGTCAACTTTAAGTTAAATAATAAATTTCTTACCTACACTTTTGTTTATTTCACTGGATTCTCACACGTTAGACCACACTTTATAGGGTGTTTAAAAAATATACCTTTATTTTTATGTAAATCTGTCGTCGTTTCAGATTGAGAAAAAAAGAAAGGGAAAAAATAAATTGTAGGGAATACTCATCGAACACTTTCTCACATCTAGCTTAATCTGGAGGGACCTGGAGACCCCCTCATATTTTCTTGGGGGAAAGAGAGTGAAAGGGGGCCAAGGGGAATCTAGATCCTTTTTGTTTGGAAAATTGTTTTTTGTGTAAACAGGTCAACTTTAAAGTTAAATAATAAATTTCTTACCTACACTCTTGTTTATTTCACTGGATTCTCACACGTTTTAGACCACACTTTATAGGGTGTTTAAAAAATATAACGTTATTTTTATGTAAATTTGTCGTCGTTTCAGATTGAGAAAAAAAGAGGGGGGAAAAATAAATTGTAGGGAATACTCATCGACCACTTTCTCACATCAAGCTTAATCTGGAGGGACCTGCAGACCTCCTCATATTTTCTGGGGGAAACTCACAGACCCTCCTTTATTACTGTGGGGGAGATCCCCAGACCCCTCTCTAATATTCTGAGGGAAACCCCCAACCCCCCTTAAGGGGTTAATTTTACAGTAGGTTGGTTGCAGAATGTTTATGCAAATTTAAATCAAAAATTTAAACAGCTATATTTGAAATATTCCAATTTTCTCTATGTTCACCCATTTTCCCATTGATTTCAATGAAAACCTTTTATCCTCTCTTACAATTTAAAATGTCAGAAAAACAAAAACAAAACAAAAAACAAAAAACCCTCGAGGGAATGTTAGGAGCACACTCTCTGTAAAATTTGGATGCATATGGACAGTTAATTCAAAATTTAAGTTATGCTGCGGTATTCAGACAGATATAGACAACTGCGCCATCACAATACTTCCTAAACTAACTTTGTAAGTTGTGAGAAAGTAAAGATTCAATGGTGGACCTTGCCGGAGAATAGGCACAAATGTGTCTGTGTCGTTTTCCCGACAAAAACCTCAATATTGACATACATGTAAAAATAAGTAAATGCTAAGCCCCAAATAATGGGAGTTTCAACTCACGCGATGAAATTCCATCCAAGTCCAATAATTCTATAATTGTTTACTTTTCATCAATTATTTGTTCAAAATACTGATCCCGCGTTTCTTTTCTTTTGTTCGCAGGAAATATTGTTGCCTTTGTATTCTTTAAGTGTTCTTATAGTAATTAAAATAATGGTCCCCAACCCTAATTTTCCTGCTGTAACTACGCCCAGAGGACCTCCTATGGATCTGTTTGAACATTTCAAACAGTTCAATAATCACACAATTGCAGTAGCTCCCAATAGTCCTCGTATTGAGGTAAGAACTTTTTACGGTACCTGTCTTCACAATCCACGTGATGATTTTATCAGAAACTGCGTATAGTGTAAGCACAGCCCTAGCCCAGTGGCTGGCATGGCGTAGCGTGCAATTTTGCAACGTTGTAACGTGTACATTTAAACCCACGTAAGAGGTCGAATCCGAAGGTGTTCACCGAACACCCAATAGTTCGATATTTTTCATGTGTTTAAATGGAATCATTACAGCGTTGCCAAATGGGGCTCTTGCAAACTTTTTTCTATATGCAAATAAATAGTTTAATCTGTTGTAAAGACCAGCGAAAACCACGAAAACCACACTAGAAAAGTCTAAAATTCAGTAATAAACTCACATAACTTCTATAACGGCAAGTTCGTAATGGCAGTTCAACGCAGGTATCATGGGAGATTCCTGTCTATTATGTCACTTTTTCTACGGAAACACAGAGATATGTCTCATTTTAGATAGGAATCTCCTATGATACCTGCGTCTCTTTACCATTAAGCCCAATTCCGAGAGTGAATTTCGTGATTTTTAAATGTACTCTTCGTCATTTTTATGGGTTTTTATCAGTGGCGGCTCGTGCGATTTGGCAACCATGCTTTTTTACCATTTAAACCTATGCAAAAGTATCGATATCTTGGGGGTGCATTGCACCTCCTGAAGATCGATTGTTTTACATAGGTTTAAATGGAGGGATTCCACTGTTGCCACATTGCACGAGCCGCCACTGGTTTTTATGCAAGAATCAACTCTTGAATCCCCTACAGCAAAAGTTTGCAAGAGCCCCATTGCACGCTACGCCACTGCCCTAGCTGTAGCCAATGAATTTGCCTCTCTCTCTCTCTGTGCCCCTTTGACTGCATGTGTTAGAATAGGAAGGAGAGAGGGGCTGTCAAGTGATTTCAGCCCCTGTATCGTTCCTTTTCTATCACATGCAATCAAAGGGGTAAAGAGAGAGGAAAACAAATTCCTAGCTACGACTCAGTGGCGTATAGGAAGAAATTTGGCAACATTGCATTGTCCCCATTTAAACCCATTTAAAAGATCGAACGCGAAGGTGTTCACCGAACACCCAAGAGTTCGATCTTTTTCATGGGTTTAAATGGACAAACTGTGACGTTGCCAAATTTCACGCTACGCCACTGCTACGACAAACTGCTGTGACAAAGTTCTCGATATGATCTAGAATGCCTTGATGGAAAGAGGTTGAGTCAAAATCGACGTTTTTGGCCCCCCCCCCCTTTAAAAGCTGGAAAGCCTTGAGGAGCTTGAAAATTTGGGAAAAGGTGCTCCTAGAGGTGCTAAATCAATGAGCAAAATTTGAGCCGTTTTCAAGGGGGGGGCCAAAAACGTCGATTTTGACTCAACCTCTTTGTCAGAGCGAGTACCAACAGTTACTCAACGAGGTCTGATTGGCCGTTGATTTTAGGCTTTTATGGAGGGCGCAGCAAAAGTCGAAGAGGCTCCATACAAAAGAGTCGATGATGGGAAAGAGGAGAAGAGGAACTCATGGGAACGGATCGGAATTCTGGCAAATCCATCTGTCCACCCACTGCTGTTCCATCGTTGAACTAAACCTTCGAATTCGTTCAGGCGGTCGACAACATATTAATATTATATTTAACCCTCGAGTGATCACGTGGATGACATACGTCATCCAGCTACTTGTCTTCTTTTTGCGTGTATTTCCGCGAGTTTTGAATTTTCAAAGCTGATATTTTCAGTAGCTGCCCTTCTTGGGTGGGACAAGAGGGCTCCGAAGTTTTTTTTTTCTTTTTTTCTTTTGAAACCTGGAAGTTACTAAACGTCAAAGTGACTGGATGACGATTGTCATCCACGCGAACACATCTAAAAACATATTTTCAAGTTTGAAAAATTCTGAAATTTGAACTTATATACATCCTACGAGAGAAACAAAAAAAAGTACGAGGGGCGTCTCAAAAGTAAGTTCCGCGTCGTATATCTCCAAAACCAATAACGAAAAATAATTTCGAAAAATTTTTTTTTGTTAGGCATACTCTCAGCTTTCCAACGAGCTAAAGAAATTGAAATTTGGTCGAACCGTTTCCGAGATATGTAGTTTTGACCGAGACAACCTCTGGTCGCCGCGTGCCCGCCTCGTGATAGCGAAGTGGACTTAGGCCAAGCGCTCGAGATCCTCTGCTTATCTCGCATTGTCTTCAAACCTGGTATCTTTGATAAGGATACTAGGGGAAATTCCTGTCTCCTTACGCACCTGATGCTGATTCTATTGAGATAAATTCTCGATTTAACCATGATTAGCACATCACTGAAAATCAGTCAGTTTAGTGCAGACTTGGGCAAAAATAAGTTGAAAATAAATCGTCAAAAAACAACTAAGTCGTCAATTCAGTTGCTGCCGAGAAACTAACTTAGTCGGTCAATGCTCAGTAGGCAACTAAGGAACTAAGTTAGTTGTAGGGGGAAAGGTCGATTGAAAACTGAATTAGTTGTTAGTTGCTCGGTAGGAACTAACAACTAATTTAGTTGTCGATCAAGCGGGTTGATCGATTGAAAAAAAAGTAGGGACCCATCCGAACTAAATTTTATTAATAAACTGAAGAAAAAGTTGTTTTGAATAAGAATCACAAAACTGACGTGAATTGTCAAACCCCCCTTCTGTCATAACTTCCGGTTTTTCGCTTACTCCACCCGGCTCAACTCCCTCCACTCCACCGCACCCGCACCCAGCCGCTAATGAAATTGTTATACCTGCATCGCAACATATTCGTAGATTCCGACGTTGCATCTCGTCTGCTTGCCTATCTCCTCTCTCACCGGCTCACCCTCACTCTTCGCACTATCTATTGTCATTCGCCTCGTATTTTGTTCTCTGCTTTCCATGTTTATAATCTTGCTCTCTCCTCACTTTTTTTACCTCTTTTAACCGGCCGCCCGGCATCAGACGAAAAATCACACGTACCCGTCTCCAATTTGGCTGCAATAGACAGCTATATGTATTTTCATTTGCAAATATCTCAAGATGCACTGAACCGATTTCAATAGAATTTTCGTAGGTTGGATCGAAATTTAGTCCTGTGTAACATAATGCGGCGAGTTTAAGTTTTTGGTTCGTACATGCTACTTTTCGAAGCGTTCTTAGTTGCGCAACTCCCTCCCCCCTCGCTTGCTTTTGGAAGAGTAGTGAAGCTTGCGATCTGTGCTGCGTTGCTGTTTGTTCATTGACAATTAATTCTAAGCGCACGGTAGGAAGGCAACTTCGAGTGGCGGATCCAGAAAACTTTCCTGGGGGGGGGGGGGACAGGTGCACGCCTATGAAATTTTAAATTAGAATTGTCGGAGGAAGCAATGTGGGGGGGGGGGGCTATTTTTCAGTAGAAAAAATATAAAATTTGAGGCATTGGGGGATGGGGATATATAGCCCCCCCCCCCCACCTTGGATATGCCACTGTAGCCTACACAACACCCTGGAACTTGATCACTTTACAGATTTAAATGGGGCAGTTGCAAGGGTCTGAAATGTTGTGTTTTTTATAAAGAAAATGATAGCATTTGATGAGCTGAGAACAAATATGCCTTTTAAAGTCCCATATTTAAGTCCCATTGTCTCAGAGATGAGATTGTGCCCAAAAATACATTGTTTTAAATGGCGCCTAGCGACATTTTATACAGCGATATTTAGCGATTTTTTACATTTTACGTGTGTGTATCTCAAAAACTGGGACACATAAGAAACTCAAAAGCACCATTGTTCTCAGCTCAAGTACCGTAATTTTCTTTATAAAAAACACAGCATTTCAAACCCTTGCTACTGCCCCATTCACTGAATGCGACGTTGCCACGTCGCGGTCGCGTCGCACGCTTGAGATCCGCTAAATGAGTTCCGAACTAACCAATCGCCCGAACTTGGCTATTAGGACTTACAATTAGGAGCAACGAGCAACAAATCAGAGGGTCCTCAGAGCTTCTTTTTTAAACATGGATGTACTGTCTGTCTTTCCATACAATTTCTTCTTCTTCATTACCACTGAATAAACGTTTCATAAGCCCAAATTGCATTGAGCCAATAATTAATCAGACGCATCGTCTGAAGTCCCCCCCCCCCCGCGCGCGACGTTGTGTGTAATCCGGCAACGTTTCTTTTCGTCCTGTTGAAGAAATTGCAGGCGAGTAAAAGATTAACAGTGGTCGCAATTGAATTCGATTTTTTTAATGTGTTATTAAATGGACCAAATACAACGTTGCCTGATTGATTCTCAAGCTCACTCTGACAAAAGTGATAGGTCAAAAGCCGCACTTAATATATTGATGTAGAAGAGCCCTCTTGATGGTGATGGAGGGGGCTATTACCTTTATAAGTAGCTTTACTTTAACTTACTTCGTAAGAGTTGAATCGCAATTTTAACGGGTAACATATTTAGGATGAACAGGAAGAATAAAGGGAAAGGAAAGGAAAATAATGAAAATAATGAATAACATTCCTTAATATGTTTTAGAAGCTCATCTAAAAGTTTTATTTTTTTAAAGAGGGAGTGGGGTCCGGGCCATTCCCCCTCCCAATGGAGGACATCGCAATAATTTCAATCAGCAGCCCCTATCTTTTGATACATCATTCGGAAGAGCATGAAATTCTAACCAGTTCTGTGCAATTCGGAGATCATTATCGTTTTTCGTTTCCGATGTAGGTATATCAAACGGTCAAATGTTCGCTTTTGACCCATTTTCAAAATATTATTACTCCTATTTAAAAAGTCAGCATTTTCAAAGCAAAACATTTAAAATACAGTAAAAAGCAAGTACTTTTTCAGAAAAAATGCGGGATTGCCACTGAATTAATCAACCTTTGATTTTAGGGCTCCCGAACATTTCCTTTTGCATCTATCATTCGATCGTCGTCCATTGCAGTTTTTGAGGTAGCTTTCGCGTGTGAGGCAAACATTTTAAAAATGGGCATTAAAACCAAATGTTTACCACATCAAAACATAATTTTTTTCTCTGTAAGTAACTTATCACTATTCAGTTTTTAGACGTTACCTCCTGATTTTTTTTTTTTTTTTTTTTTTTAAATGGGGCTCTTGCAAACTTTTGCCGTAAGGAAATGAATAGTCCAATCTGATGTAAAAACCAGTGAAAGTCACGAAAATCACGCTAAGAAAGGCTACAAGTCAACAATAAACTCACGAAACTGCTCGAACGGCAAGATCGTAACTGCGCTTCAAAGCAGGTACTTATCTTGGAAGATTCCTGTCTATAGTTTGTCACTTTCTCCACAAAAACATAGATATATGTCTCAAATTAGATAGGAATCTCCCACTATACCTGCGTTGAGCCGCCATTATGGGCGATTCTGAGAGTGAGTTTCGTGATGTTTCAGTGTACTCATCGTCATTATTACAGGCTTTTATGCAAGAATCAACTCTTCAATTCCTTGTAGCAAAAGTTTGCAAATAGCCCCAGTCTGACTTTCTAAATAAGTTTTAATTTTTTGAGAATAGCCCGAGATAGAACGTTATAACCTTCGGATCTCGAAAATAATATAATAATAATAATAATAATAATAATAATAATAAAAAAAAACCGATTTCGATCTGAAGTTTGCGATGAATTGCTCAGTTTTTTGTTCCCTTTAGTAACGATGTTTCACGAGATAAGGGTCACTCGAAAATCTTAAGTTGTGGCTAACGCCTGTCCTCCCCCCCCCCCCCCCCGTCTGAAAGATGCCTATGCACGAAAATCTTGGAAACTCCTAAAAATAGCTCTCGTAAGGTATGAACATCCCCACATCAGGTGAACCAAGGTGGTAATAAAGGAGCTGTGCCTCCCCCCCCCCATTTGAATCAAAATTTGACGTAGTCTTTGAGGGGATTTTTGGAAAAGCTAGTGTTGGGCTTTCATTAAAAAAGTAGATGTTAGCCCTTTCTCCTTAAAGGTTTTAGAGCTCGTTTCAGAAGTGTAGGCGCACGTAGACCATAATCTTTGGCGAATTTTCAACTTTCATTCCTTCAAATCAGAACAAAACAGCTTGCATCCGACTTTGAACCTTTGATTAATATGCGTTCCTCAATGAAAATCCAAAGCTAAAATTAATTTTCATTAACTTTCATTTCGTAATATGAGAAATACGAGGTGCGTTCAACTTATAAGTTTCCCTATTTTTTATCTCTGACCCTGTTGGTGCTAAAAAAAATTTCATTTATACGGTAAAATCCGTCAAATTCTCAGCTTTCCAACGGTATTTTTGTTTTTGAAATCTGAGCAATTTTTGTAGGAGAAAAAGCTATATTTCTACACCCGTGTCGAAAAAGTCCCCGCCAACTTCTGAGTTGGGAAGTAAAAAGTAACTTTGACACTTGGAATGAAGAACGCAAAACTTTAAAATAAAAGATACATTTTATTTTTGAAGTATTCCATTTTTACGACTTTTCCACATAATTTTCTTCCAGATTGATACATTTTTCGCAGCGATGAACCAGCTTTTCAATACCTTGGGCGAAAAACTCTCGGTCTAAGGACTTGAAAAAATTCATCACGGTATCCTTCAGGTGGTCATCTGACTGGAACTTGACGCCTCAAAGATTCTTCTTGAGCTCCGGGAATAGGTGATAAATCTGGAGGGGCAAGGTCCAGACTCTTGGGAGCATGTGACAAAATATCCCAGCCAAACTTTCCAATCAACGCAACAGTTTCGGCGGCACTGTGAGGGCGAGCATTATCGTGAAGGAGCGTTGATTCTTCTCGAGAGTTTTCCTCGACGCTTGTTCTGGATTGCTCTCCTCAATTTATTGAGTGTTTCGCGATATTTGCCACAATTGATGGTTGAGCCTTGTTCCATAAACTCAACTAACAAAATCCCTTGATTGTACCAAAAAATTCTGTACACTTGTGTACGTTGTGTTGTTCAAAACAGGCGAATACTTTTTGCTAAAAAAGTTGGCGGGGGACTTTTTTGACACGGGTGTAGAAATATAGCTTTTTCTCCTACGAAAATTGCTCAAAATTTCAAAAACAAAAATACCGTTGAAAAGCTGAGGATTTGGCGGATTTTACCGTATAAATAAAATTTTTCTAGCACCAACAGGGCCAAAGATAAAAAATAGGGAAACTTATAAGTTGAACGCCCCTCGTAATATTGATGAAATCCGAAGATTATCGGTCAAAAGGTGCGCCTACACTTCTGAAACTATCTCTAGCCTCCGTAATACAGGGTGTTTTTTTATCTCCTCCCCCCCCCCCTCGGGTTTTATTTTCTTTGCTAATTGAGATGAAGAGTTGCGGTTTAGACCATTCTTCATAATTTTGGACGAATTTTCTTTTTTTTTAAGTCAAAACTCCCCCAGCCTCCCTAGGGGGGCTCCCAGCGAGGCTATCTCAAAAATTTCAAATAACAACCTCTATCTTGGGATACATTGCTTGAACGGACGTACAATTTTAAGACTTTTTGGAGCAAACCGGAAGTTTATGTCGGTTTTTTTTTATTTGATATGTCGAATTTCAAAGTTTGCTTTGGACTCATTTTCGGAAAACTAAACAAAGAGTTGACTTTTAAAAAAAAACGGAAGTGTTCCAAAATACTCATGCAAAACAAATGCTTTTCAGATAACGAAATGGTATTGACTTAATTTAGTCCAAAATCGAATTTAGAGCATCCTATAATTTTTAAAAATGTTGCCCCTGCAAGGGGCTGTCTAAAAAATTCCGTTGCGCGACCCTTATTGAATGATACATCGATCGGAAGGGCATACAAAATTGAGCATTTTTGCGCAAATTTGGGCTCTAAAATCGATTTTGGACTAAATTCGTGTCAAAACCATTTCATTGTCTGATTAGTATTTCCTTTTTAGAGTATTTTGGACCCTGATCTTATTCAATTCCGACTCTTTAAATGGGAGTAATGAGTTTTCAAAATGGGTCCAAATCGAACTTTGAAATTCATTGCATAAAAAAGAAAAAACGATATAAACTTCCGGTTTGTGCCTAAATTCTTAAAATTTTACATCCTTTCAATAATGTTTCACAAGATAGGGGTTGCTATTAGCCCCCCCCCCCCTCTGTGGTTCCCCCATACGAAGGCTGGGGGAATTCGGACCCCATGAAAGAAAATTCGTCCAAATGATGGTCCGAACCGCAACTCTTTATCTCAATTAGCAAGAAAAAAAAATAAAAAAATCACTCGGTTTATTTCTAGATCCACACTGAGCATCTCGGTTTTTTGTTTTTTCTTTTTTCTTTTTTTTTTATCTGCAACGGTTCATCAAAAGTCACCACGGGGGGGGGGGGGGGTGTTGCGAAACACCGTGCATTGTGATGAATAATTACATCAATATTGATACGTAACAATTTTACTTATTTTGTAATCCCAAATTACAGACGAGCGAGTTAAGAAAATATCAAAAAAAATTCATTGAAATTAGTTGAGTACATCTCGAGATATTTGCAAATGAAAATATTTGGGTTTAAAAGAGCCTTGTCGTAGACTTGCCTTTTTAAGCGGTACGTGGTCAGTAAAAAAAAAAAAATAATAAATACAAAATAAATAGTAGTAATCTCGTCGAGGGAAGAACCGAGAAACAAGGGTAATTCATAGTAGGAAGATCGAGGAGAATCAATCAAGAGGCGAGGATGTGTGAGTGTGATTTTGAGAGTAACCATACGATAAATTGCAGCAGGCAAAGATGGGCAGTCAAAAGGGTGAATAATTGAGTAGGAAATTGGCCGGCCGGTGGAGGTCCGTAAGCGATAGGTAATAATAAGATAAGGAAAAGAAGAAAGAAGACAGAAGACAGAGGAGTGCCGAAAAAAAAAGACGGAGCACGTTGTGGTGGGCGAGGGGAAGTAACGCACGGCGCGTTCGTCAACTGAAGCATCGAGCGTAGAGAAGAAACCGAAACAACAAAGACGCACAATATCAACTCAAACAACAACAATGCATCCAAGCATTCGAAGCATAATCACGCTGATCAGAAAATGTACAAGTGTGGGGAAAAGATTAGTTTAAGTTGAAACTAAGAATTGGTTAGTTGGAATTGAAACAAATTATTACATTAGTTCCATCCGCAGTCGAAAATAATTCGGAACGCAACTAATCGAGAAAAAATTAGTTGCGACTAACCCTTGGAACTAACAACTTATTTTTTCTCATCGCAAATTAGTCGGTCGGCCGGCCCGAATTAGTTCGGCGTGAAAACTGAACTAATTTTTCAGTTGCCGGTTAGTTAACTAATATTTGACGATTTATTTTTCAATTAATTTTTAGTTGCCCGAAAAACTTATTTTCGTGCCCAAGTCTGGTTTAGTGCGTGTCACCATGGAGTTACCGTTGCAAAACGTGGCTGATTGTGGAGTGCGTGCAGTCATTCACGCAAAATTTGTTGGATCAATTTGCTTGGGACATTTTCCCTCATCCCCCATATTCTCCAGACCTTGCACCAAGTGACTATCACTTATTTACGGAATTGAAAGTTCATCTGGGTGGGCACCGATTTGCAAATGACGAAGAAGTGAAGCAGGCAGTGCAATGGTTCTTCCAGAATCAGGACAAGCAGTGGTATGCAGATGGCATCAATAAATTGCTGCGACGGTACGATAAATGTCGTGAATTGAAAGGAGAGTACGTCGATAAATAAGGTCAGAACGTCCAAACGTAATCATCTTCTTTTTGGAATAAATCCCCCTCACCTCCCGCTCCTCCCCACGTTTTCCCGAGCGCAGGAAATTCGAAGTTTCCTACGAATGGCCGGAGGCGGGCACGCGGCGACCAGAGGTAGTCTCGGTAAAAACGACATATCTCGGAAACGGTTCGACCAAATTTCAATTTCTTTAGCTCGTTGGAAAGCTGAGAGTATGCCTAACAAAACATTCTTTACGAAATTTATTTTTCGTTATTAGTTTTGGAGATATACGACCGCGGAACTTACTTTTGAGACGCCCCTCGTATTTTTCTTTGAAATCATCATTAAAAGTGTTTGAATTTTTGTTCCATCCAATTAAAACAGGAAACTAAATGCCTTTTCCTTTTCTTCTCACAGGAATTTTTAGGTTCCATGAATAAATTCTGGCTCCATAGTTCATCAAATAAGGCTGTGAATTTCAGTTATATTATGTTCAAAACTAAAGAAGATTTATTAGAAGCCTACTGGAATCAACCTGCTTCCATTCCGGTGGCCATCATTTTTGAAAGCAATGACCCCATAAAAGGTCCACTAAAGTAAGATCTTATTCATTAAATAATTCACCAAAGCGATTAAGCGATTAGTACTTTACACCGAATACCATAATTGATGCACCTTCTCTCAATTTCACAAATTTACTGTTTTAATATTTGTTTTTATAAGCAACGCATTTCGTTTCCTCAAAAAGGTTCATTCAAAATATATCATTGTACCTGAGATGAGGTTAAGTAAAATTTTTATTTCCCCATAAAAAAGGTCGTAAAATGATTACTCAACCGTCCATGTATTGAAGATCCTTTTTTTACCAACGTTGTAAGTACGTGCTATGATTCGAATGATATTACTGCAATACGGAAGTGAGCTAGCAATCGAAATTAGGTATAATCAATAGACTGTGAGAGAGAGAGAGAGAGAGAGAGAGAGAGAGAGAGAGAGAGAGAGAGAGAGAGAGAGAGAGAGAGAGAGAGAGAGAGAGAGAGAGAGAGAGGGAGAGAGAGGAGGAGAGAGGAGAGAGAGAGGAGAGAGAGAGAGAGGGGAAGAGAGGGGAGAGAGAAGAGGAGAGAGAGAGAGAGAGAGAGAGAGAGAGAGAGATAGTAAAGCACAATTTCTCCTCTAGTTAATCGTAACATCTATCACCGTGCAAAAAGTAGAGTTCGTGAGTCTTCACTTTTCACACATTATAGTTCGATCTTATGGTTTGGCTCTAACAATAAATGGTAAAAATTGAACGGTTTCGAAATGAGTATTTTCTTCTGGAAGATTCGCAATAAGACATCGTTATAAACACATGGAATTATGTATAAACAGCGGGCCGATCATTTACTTCATCGTTAAACCGATCGTTAATACTGTGTATGAGTGATTCTATTGGTCGTAAATGGGTCTGTTGCAAACTTTTGCTACAGCACTATAGAGTGTTCAATCTCATGTAAAATCGCGTGAAAAGTCTATTGGTGGCATCAGAAAGTCATGAAATGCTATAATAAACTCACAAGAGACGTTTAATGAAATCCAAGATGGCGGTAAAATATCGAGCAACCTGTATGCATGCACCACGAATATCCAAGGATAGCCAACCTCACAATATCGATCACACCCATCAATCACAACGTAAATAAACACATAACCTCTGAAGGTGTGAGGTTGTCAACGTTGGCAATCCTTGGATGTTAACGGTGCATGCATACAGATTGCTCGATATTTTACCGCCATCTTGTATTTCATTAAACGTCTCTTGTGAGTTTATTTTTGCACTTCATGACTTTCTGATGCCACCAATGGACTTTTCGGGCGATTTTTCATATGATCAAACACTCTTTATCGTTGTAGCAAAAGTTTGCAACAGACTCATTGTAAAAGTTGGCCGTTGTTATGGTAACCATCGTTAAAAGTCCCGTTAGTTAAAGGTTATTCATGAGTAACCTTTAAATAGCGGGCACTATAACGATGATTACCATAGCAACGTCCAATTTTTAAAATTTTTGACCAATAGAATCACTCATACACGGTCTTAACGATCGGTTTATCGATAAAGTAAATGATCGGCTTGCTCAGATTTGATTAATTGATTATTGCACTGGGGGGGGGGGGGGGGTTACCAGAAGCACAAAGATATGTGAACCAAGCTAAGGCAAAGCCTGTCACCAGAGTCTTAGTTCCTAGTATTTGTACCATGGTTCTTGAAAATTTTGATGAAATTCTGGTGCTGTGACCAAATTCTGATAATGACACCAGAGTTTTCTTGTAAAAGTACTTGACTCTCCACAGTTTACAAAGCGTTGTACGTCCACTACCTACCTCGTTCAAAGTGGCAACTTTGGGGGGGGGGGGGTCACACCAAAGGAACTTCCAACGGCTCCTATGTGGACTGTCGAGTGTTGAGCAAAGATGTTCGAAGCCTCAGAAGAGCCAGAGGGGAAAATTTGAGAGCCCTGAGCCACAATAACAAAGATGCTGCTCCGGAACAGCAAAGGGGACGTTTTGAGAGCCCTGAGCCATGCACGTTGACGATTAAACGGCGGATAAAAGATCACGTCTGCTCGTAAGTCTATTTCTTTCCCCATTCAAAATAACATACATATAGGCACTGTCCCGGAAGATCAAAGGTAATATTACTAGAACATAGGCATTATTTGTCAATTTGTGTTAGCGTAAATTGAAAGATTGGTTGATGTATATACTTAAATATTCATTGTTTCAGTTATGAAATTAGAACAAACCCCAGTTATACTGTTACTCCTTCAACGACAGATCTATTCTCATCACCAGTTTCTTGTCGAGAAGTCGGCAAACACTGGACGGGGAGCGTGTTGCCTATCGACACGGGCGACAATTGTCCTGTAAATCAGTATTATTACTCCGGTTTCACCGCCATTCAAACACTACTAGATTATACAAAAATTTCGGTAATTTCCATTTGCATTTATTTATGAATAAATAATTATTACATTACATTTTTTGGGGCTTCTTTCAAAAGATGGGCTAGTTCGGTCGCCTTCTCCCGTCTTGCGACTTTGATGTTGGTTTTTCCAATGAACAACAAGCCCTTAAGAGTGATTTCACGATAACGGGAATCGCATGTCACCAGGCCAGTCAAGGGCTTTAGACCATTAAGCAAAGAATAAAAAGTTACTCTGCAGTGGTTTTTCATCGAAACTTACTGTCCGAGGGAGGAAAAAAGGTAACAGGAAAAACAATTATGATTGCCGTGGAATATATCACACTTCATCACGCAGACTCTGTAAATACACTATTTGCTACTATCACCAAACAGTTACAACGTGTACAAATTCTGCCTGAAACAGTGTGATATATTCCACGGTAATGATGATTTTTTTATACCCTGTTATTTTATTTTCTTCCTTCGGACAGCAAGTTTCAATGAAAACCCACTTTTTATTTTTTTATTCTTCACATAATGGGTTTTAGTGGGCCAAAGCACCCAAAGCCCCTGACCGGTCTGGTGACATGCGATTCCTGCTATCAAGAAATCAAAGCAAATCTAGGATTTTGTTTCTTAGTTTTTACCAATTTGAACGCAAGTGTTAGGAAAAGGAAGTTTACGGGCAATTTTCTTCAATCTTATTCTAACCCGAGCGCTCTAATTGGCAAAGAAAGAGAATGCCAATATCCAAGATTCACCTGGGAACACGCTACGAATAATAATAAACTGTATTGAAAGGCCGACTCACGACGTCGCCAACTACGACCTCGACAAAAATTTGGTGCCGACGTTGTGGTTGTCGACGTCATGAAATTACGGAACTGCGCTAGCAAAAGTTGTTCTTACCGTAAAAACCATAACCAAAATCGAGAAAAGGACCTTGTCATTTAAAAATTAGATTTATTTTGATAATTTTGTGATTATTTTTGTAATGGGGCTCTTGCAAACTTTTGCTATAAGCAAATAAATAGTCCAATCTGATGTAATGACCAGCGAAAATCAAGATAATCACACCGAAAAAGCCTAAAATTCACAAGGGGAGGCTCAGAAGTCGCCGCCTCCGATTTTGAAAACAATTGCACGAAAATGTAGCTAAAGTAAAACTATTAGACCCGTGTTTCTCACTTTTTGCCAATGGGCCTTCCTAAAGCGTCAGGAATTTTTTGAAAGTTGACGAAATACACGTAAAAACCCCGAGCGGAGAGCGTTCCGAATATTTACGTGAATTTCGGCAACTTTCAAAAAATTCCTGACGCTTTAGGAAGGCCCATTGGCAAAAAGTGAGAAACACGGGTCTAATAGTTTTACTTTCGCTACATTTTCGTGCAATTGTTTTCAAAATCGAAGGCGGCGACTTCTGAGCCTCCCCTTGTCAGTAATAAACTCACAAAACTGCTTTAACGGCAAGATCGTAATGGCGCTTCAACGCAGGTATCATGGGAGATTCCTGTCTAATCTGTCACTTTCTCTATACGGAAACACAGAGATATGTCTCATTTTAGATATAGGAATCTGGAATCTCCCATGATACCTGCTTTGAACCGCCATTAAGCCCGATTCTGAGAGTGAATTTCATGTTTTTCTCAGTGCACTCATCATCATTTTTACAGGTTTTTATGCAAGAATTAACTCTTCAATTTCCCGTAGCAAAAGTTTGCAAGAGCCCCATTGGTAAATATATGAGTACTTACTTGCGACTCAAAGGAGTAAATGGATTTCAGACTTGGTTACTGACTCAAAATTACAGACGTTGTGTTTATTTGCGTATGGAAATTTTTTCATCGTCCATTTTGATTTAATTTTATTTTTCCCCCGATATTTCAGATTGATTCAGAAACCACCCCTGCCATTCCTCAAATGTCCTTAGAAATATTTCCAAAAGCAGCATACACAGGGGGTAAGTTTAAAAACAAATAAAAAAAATAAAATAAAATAAATTTGTGGGGGGGGTTTAAGACAAATGTTCGTTAAATTTTGGTTGTCCGATGCGGGTGTCTGGTGCAAAATTCACAGCATTATGGGAGGAGGGGGGTCAGTTTATACGTTAAATTGGGTGAAAATCACATTGAGAGCATTGAAAGTAGGAAAATAAACTCACTAGTTCAATAAATGCGTTTAACCAAATTCAAAGGTGAAAGGTGTCGAACAGTGGCGTAGCGTGCAACTTGGCAACATTGTATAGTGTCCATTTAAACCCATGCAAAATATCGAGCTGTTGGGTGTTCGGGAACACCTTCGCATTCGACCTTTTACATGGGTTTAAATGGACACTATACAATGTTGTCAAGTTGCACGCTACGCCACTGGTGCCGATCAAGTGAGCAGGTCACATTTGGTAGTCCCTTTTTTTCCCATTTGCTGTAAAAAATGTTTTCTGTGATATTAAACTTGATCTTGAAAGATAAATTCTAACGATAAAGACGATAAAGGTCTAAATGAATGATAAATTATGTATTGATTGATGAGAAATTTAATTATGATTTTTTGCCACTTTTTTACGGCCACAGACCATCCTGCGCTGTCCCAGATACGGCTAAAACCCATCAAACACAGCAGTTTGATCAAGTCTGAAAATAATATAGCATATGGAATATGGATCATAACAGTGGCGTAGCGTGCAATTTGGTAACATTGTATTTGTCCATTGAAACCCATGTAAAAGGTCAAATGTGAAGGTGTTCACCGAACACCCAGTAGTTCGATC
Source organism: Trialeurodes vaporariorum (assembly GCA_011764245.1). Lineage (NCBI taxonomy): Eukaryota > Metazoa > Arthropoda > Insecta > Hemiptera > Aleyrodidae > Trialeurodes > Trialeurodes vaporariorum. Next base: position 4,368,782 of record VMOF01000369.1, on the reverse strand, counting down.
TTTTTAATGGATTTAAATGGACACATCCAACATTGCCAAATTGCACGCTACGCCACTGGATCATAAAAATAGAAATAAATGAAAGTTCTATATGAATAATGAAAATAATAATTCGATTTAAAAATTCGAGATTAGCTCAGTTTGGATTCAGCGGCGTGGCGTGCAATTTGGCAGCGTTCCAGTTCGTTCAGTTGAACCCATGGAAAAGATCGAACTGTTAGGTGTTTCGGTGAATATAACTTTACATTCGACTTTTTACATGGGTTTAAATGTAAAAAATACAGCATTGCCAAATTGCACGTCATGCCACTGCGTTTGAATTCAAATTAACGGACAAAAGTTACTAAGGGGGGGGGGGGGGTGCTGGATAGGACAAAGATGCTTGACCAACTGGCTGATTCCGCTAGGAATTAATTGATCCTATATTGATTCAGATAGCGTCACGTGACCATGAAAACAAGTCTCGACGTCATTCAGTTTAAAACGACCGACTTCAACGACTCCAAATCTGTCACGTGACGCTATTTACAATAATGAGATTAATCGATTCCTGCTATCTCGTCTCGTCTCGTCCAAAAGAGCGGAGTCAGCCTGCAGGGTATGCAACACTCAACACATGTATCATGTGCGTTGCATATTGCATATCCTGCCGAGACATATTTTTTTCCAGCAAGTACTTCTTCAGAGTAGGTATTGCTAGGAATCAATCTGTGGTTAAACCAAACTTACTGAGCTCCGTTTATTTTTATTATTAAAAGCTCCTTGCAGTTCATAGAATGATAAATATTGGTGATTGGTAATGATTGGTTTGCGTTATCTGGGTCAATCATTAATAACTATCGTTGCTCCCAATTATATATTGATAGGTAAATAAAGGTTTCCCCGAATACAAAACATCCGTAATTAAATCCGCAAACGACGAACAATTCTATGAAAAAGCTGAATTATTTGCAATCACGCTGTAATCATTACAGATTTAAACGTTTCCAATGTCATTAATTGACGTTTCTACGTTTTTGTATTTTCCCTATTTCTAGATTGGATGTTGGCATTTCGTGTCGTCATTCCTATGTATTTAGTCATGGCTCTATCACAATTTGTAACTTACCTTCTAATCCTGATCGTGGGAGAGAAGGAGAAAAAAATCAAAGAAGGGATGAAGATTATGGGTCTTCGCGACTCCGTTTTTTGGTAATCTTATTTTCAGTCATTCACTCTTGTCTTTGGATGAACAATAGTCTGCAATATTTTATGAGATAGAATTTCTGAACGGTTCTCTATACCAGTAGCGTAGGGTGCAATTTGGCAACTTTGTAGATCAACCATTAAAAATATCGAGGTGTCGGGTGTTCGGTGAACACCTTCAAAATCGACCTTTATCATGGGTTTTAATTGACAAAATAAAACGTTGCCAAATTGCACGCTAAGCCACTGCTCCTCGTACTTGTGTTTTTTTATTAATTGAAGGTAGAGAATCTAAATCTAATGGAAAAAATGCCAAAAGTTTAAGGCCGAGGAAAGTCGGAGCAATAATGTAAAAAGGCACAAAACTCTAAATCAGTAGGTATAGTGAAAGATTACAAATTACATATGAAGACAGTAGAAAAAGCTTTTTTGTTAATATCTTCTAATACACGCACTTAGCTGTCACTTGTTTTTCTCTTCGCAAAAAGTACAATAAAATCCTGAAGGCGCTTGTACGAGGTGCCTCGGGGGAAACTGCGTGTATTTGGATCAATTTTAGACCAAATGCGCTGAACAAGGCCTTATTTTATCGGTATTTACACCATCTATACGAATACAAATCCGCAAATTAAAACTTGCTACCTTTTTTCGTTCGTTCTAAAAGTCGACCGCTGCATTACTTTTTGGACAGTCTATATGTACCTACAACTACATGTTGTGTCTGGACTCAAATGAGAAATGATGCAAGCCTCAAGCTAACGAAGTTAACAAACTGTAATTTATGAAAATGAGTTAGTGTATTTCCATTTAGTAGGACATCGATATACATTTACGTCGGTAGATGACAGTAGCGAGGCGTGAAATTTGGCAACAATGTACTTCCTCCGTTTAAACTTACTGAAAAAATCGAATGCTTTGGTCATCGGCGATGACCAGGCGTTTCGACCTTTCTAATGTATTTAAAGGGGGAAAAACCATCGTTGCCAAATTGCACGCCTCGCTACTGGTAGATGGAGAGCTAAAGCGTCGTGTGCTAATAATTTTCTCTGGATTAGAATGTATACATTACACTTCCAGTGGCGCTGTAGATACGGTCGTAATTAGCTACAATTTTTTTTTTTTTTTTTTTTTTTTTCCAAATAATTTAATCGATTACGCTTGATGCGCTACATACCAAATCAGCCGAATATTATCGTTCACCGAACCCTTACCCCCCCGTTAATTCATGAAAAGCAATCGGTAAGGTTATTCGACGATATTTTGAACGTCTATATTAGCACTTTGAATATGCAGATCCATTGGCATTGACGTCGCGTGCAATCTGACAACGCTGAATTTTTTCCATTTAAACGCATGAAAAAAGTCGAACTATTGTAGATGCACAGTGCACTCCCTCAAATCAATATTTTTCATGGGTTTCGAAGAACGAATTACACATGACGCCACTGTATGCGGCTAAAATGATATCAGTTATTTGAAATCAACCCTTTCAGTATTCGATTCTATCATAATCAAGTCTATTAAATAGACCCTCGCATAACGTGGGTTCTCAAAAAATTTAAATGAAAAGTAGACAAAGACGCAGCAAAGTGTAGAAAAGTCCGCTCTATAGCCATAAACGAACAATAAAGTCTGAGAGCTTTGTTGACGTCTGATTTTCTGGTTTAAAAGGACAAAAACTGTATATTTGTGTGCATGGCTTTCAAAAAAAATTCGCCGTTTCAAAATTTTCCTTATTAAATAATTTTCAAGAGGTGTTGATTTTCTACTCTTATAACAGCTTTGATTGTTAAAAATTAGCTCTATAGTAAAGCTTTAAAAACGTAGGAATGGAAAGAATTGACCAAAGAAAAGGTATTTTCCTTTAGCAGTCATTGCATGGCTTCGAAGTTAAAATTCAACGAACTCTGATATATTCAAGGAAATATTTAAATTCTCGATTGTGAAAGTTTCCGTTCAATTTTAATCTTGATAAAATCTAGTTTTTTGTTTGTTTTTTTTTTTGTTTTTTTTTTTTGTTTTTTTTTGTGAATCTTTTTTGGTAATACTTTGTCCAACTAACGGTCGCTCTTGTCTATTTCAGGTTATCATGGTTCATAATTTACGGATCGTTTGTGTCCATCCTTTCCATAATTAGCGTGGTGCTACTTTTTTCACTCCACGTTTTTCAGCACACGAGCCCGATCCTCATCTTCCTGTTGCTTTTACTTTATTCTTTTTCAATAATTATGTTTAGCTTCATGTTAACTCCTTTTTTCGACAAAGCTAGAGTAAGTGCTAATTTCAATACAGCCTATTTTCCATTTAAATCAATTAAATACAAATTAGGGTCTGTGCCAGTGCTGTCACATTTGATGGAAAATATACACATTTCTGATAAAATTTAATGTAATTTGTGTATATTTGTTGCCAAATCTAGCAGCAATGGTATACTATTGCAGTATACACTCAATTGCACATACCGTTGCTTCTAGATTTGGCAAAAAATATACATATTTTTGATAGGATTTAATGTAAAGTGCGTATATTTTTTGTGTGCCAAATCTAGCAGTAATAGTGTGCTATTGCAGTATACACACCATTGTGCATATCGTTGCTGCAACATTTGGCAAACGAATATACAAAGACAGTAGCTAATGTAAAGTATGAATTTTTGCCAAATCTAGCAGAAATGGTTTTGTGCTATTGCAGTATACGAGTACACACTCCATTGCACATGCTATTGCTTCTAGATTTGGCAAAAACATATAGGGGAAGTGTGGGTGGGATGGGACGCTTTTTTTCAAACACGTCTATGGGTCCCTTAATTTTACTTTTTTTTCAAAAGTTGCTATTGGAGATTATTCAGATTGACAATAAAAATGTTTTGCCTTGGTATTTGAAGAAAAAATATTAAAAACTAAATTTTTGAGAGCAATTTTTTTAAAAATTAAAAGTGTCCCATCCCTAACTACCCTGTATGGGTTGGGACATGGAATGATTTTATCAATGTTTTAATGTTTTAGACAACTTTAATTAAACAAAACACTTAGAGAACGTAGAAAGGCTGTATATAATACAAAAAAATTGTAGAAAAAAATGAAATCATTGATAAAAACTGCCTCCGCGGTTAAAAATATGGCGCTAGCAGCTACTGAAAAAAATTATGAACTAAAAAATTAGGTTTAAAGTAAAAAAAAGTAGAAAAATTAAAGGAATAGTTAAGTCTACTAATCTAATGAATTTAGGACCTTGAATATAATGTTACTGACAATTTTTCACAGTTTTCAAAGTTTTTCAGTTTTTTTGGTTTGAGAAGCTATTTGGAAACGTGTCCCAACCCTCCCTGAGACTGATGGTCCAACCCTCCCAGAACGACAATATGTAAACAAAAAACAATGTCAAAAAGTGAGGATAGGTTATAAAGATCGCAATTGCGGGAAGTTTCACCTAAATATACATACTGTTTTCGGCCCCCCAATTGTGGACAGTAGAAATAAATACAAAGCAAAAATTTGAAAGAATTAGAAAATGCCGGGAAAAAAATGAGTGTAGGTCAAAACAACAAAAATGACCTAGCGTGAAGAAGATGGGTGATATTGCCTCCAAACTCCGTTTGACAGTGTGGCCTCACTAGTAGAGTTTTACATCCCCCCAGGATGAAGTTGGTAGTGTCAACCTAAACTGAGAATGTCCCAACCCTCCAGGTGTCCCATCCCACCCACACTTCTCCTACAACTTTCTGATAGGATTTAATGTATTGTATGTATACTTTTTGCCAAATCTAGCAGCAATGGTTGCTATTGCAGTACACACACCATCGCACGTACACCATTGCCTCTAGATTTGGCAAAAAATCTACAAATTTCTGATAGGATAATAATAATGTAAAATATGTATATTTTTAGCCAAATATAGCAGCAATAGTATGTGCTATTACGTTAAACGTCGGAGGTCGAAGCTGATGATGAAAATGTGGACTTGATTCTTTTAAAAAAGTTCGTCAGAACTATTTTGTATGATATTAGCTTCGTGATACAAAGCTCTGACTTTGGCATCACGAAAACAATAATGATAAGCGCCCTCATTCTGAGTTAAATCGTGGTTGGTTGATTATTCGCTTCGGCCAAAACGAGGATATAATATTCCAAACGCACAAATTATGTCAAAAATGGAAGACATACAAACCTTAAATTAAAGATTCTGTTGAAATTTTTATCGTGAGCTTTGGAAAATTAGATAAGTATTAGTTAATACGGGTTCAAATATCAAAGACCCGAAAGATGGTCATTTAAACTCAAATATTACTGGACTACTCTAACTTCAGATATCCAATAAACTCTATATCTAAAGTCACGTGATGTGGAACCATACTCAACAGTCAAAAAATGAAATAATATCAGTCTGCTCCTCAGCTTTTGGTTCAGGCAGGCAACCTATATAACACTTATCACATTGAATTTCAGAATTGCGGGTTGCCTACCTGATTGTGAGTAAAAATTCAAGGAGTCGACGAACATTATTTGCTGACTGTATGTTTATTATCAGTTACATAGGGCCGTAACTACACCTCTTGGGGCCCCGGGGTAAGATAAATTACAGAGACCGCGGGGCCCCCTGTTATTTATTGGGTAAGCTGAACATGAGGGAGAGGAAACCCCCCACTGAAATAATAAAAAAAAAAATCGTTGGGGGCCCCCAAGCCTCGGGAGCTCCGGCATTGTTCCGCCTGCCCTATTGTAGTGACGGCCCTGCAGTTACAGTATGCCACAAATATTTTTTGAAGGTGCTTTAACCCTTCACTGCATGATTTTTATTTTTTTTTTTTCAACCGAAAATGGATTTTTCAATTCACTGGGTGGGTCATTTATCCATGGGAAAAATAGCAAAAAAAATAATTGGACAGTTTTTTGGTAAAAATTCTAATTCTATTTTTATTTTTAACTCGTTTTTATACACGTGCTTTAACACCATAAGAAATGGTGGTGGGGGGGGGGATTAAAAATTTTCAAAGAAAAAATAATTTTTTACTTCGATTGGATTTTTCAAAAAGCAAATGCCAAAAGCTTGGTAAAAATAATGAAATTGGGATTGAATTGGATACGGGGGCGAATTCCCCCGCCATGACTTCCATTATTAAATACATTACAATGAGTGCCGGTAGTATTTTGGAAAATGTTTGAGCCCGTTTCTACGTTTTCTTATAATGTGACACTGGTGATACAATTTAAAATATGTCAAAATATACATTACAATGTCTGATATAGGGCTTTTTACATCACGTATCACCAGAGATACATTGTGCATATGCAGTGCAGGGTTAAAAACGTATAAACTTTGTGAGATAGCTTCTACAAGCATGGTGCATCTTTTTCAGTTGTTTGTTTTTCTGCGCACTTTGCGACGATTGAAGAAAAAAATGATTGATTTTGGAGTAAATAACAGTTTTCATATCTTTCAGACAGCTGGTATTCTTGGAAATTTCGCTGTGAATGTGCTGAGCTTACTTTATTTTATTCAAGTCTTCGTCAAAGATTCCAGTTCTGTTGCCTTGTGGCTCGTTTCGTTGATTAGTTCCTCAGGATTCGCTCTCGCTCTTGACAAGGTGAGATCTCAAACATGTATTCAGTAATCTAATACTTTTATAAAGTAAAAAAAAAAAAACAAAACAAAAAAAAAAAACGCAAAGCTCTGTAATCTGAAGGAGGTGAGAGTAAAACTATTGACCATTTGCGTCCGCAGGGGGGGGGGGGGTCCTGGGAGGGACAAAACTTAGAGACTTTATTCAAAAGTGCATCGTGCCCCCCCCGTCACCTCAAGATGTGGAGGAAGAAGAAATCAAGGTCTGGCAGTCCCTCAGAAGTTCTTTTTTCGGAAAGTATTATTTTAAACTGCTTTCCTGAGATAGGATGTCATCCTATATTATATTTGTAAGAATGAAGCTACGTTCCTGGAGAACCGTTGCACCGTTCGGTAGGGGCCTGGTACCGATCGGTAGGGCTCGGCTTCAATGCTTCGGGAAAAATATAAGTTTTTCCGTGCGGGCCCCGCGTCCCTTTTTAAAATGCTAAAAACTTTTCTCTGGAAAAGTTGTGCGAGTGCGAAAAGGATGTGAATCAGTTCGTTTTGCAAGGGTGGGAGAGAGAAGCGAGATTTTGTTATCCTTTTAAGTAGATTCCAGGAATCTACTTATTTTAAATGCATACGTGCGGACGAGCATACGATTTTGTACGCGTGTGAGCGAGAAACGTGCTGCTCTGACAATTTTTTTTTTTTTAAATTTGATCGAGCGATTTGACGTTACCGTGGAGATTGTGATCATACATAGGCTGTTCAAAAAATAATGCACATTCAGGTTTTTTGGGAGAACGAAAGCAGCTATCAAAAAGCGGTTTGTGTGAGCTTAAAGTCCTTGTAATTTCCAATAAAACAAGACCAAGTAGAGCTCTGTAGCTTAAAAATTGATTGATATACAGGGTCTTGAAAATGGCACGTTGAAACTACCCCTCCAGGATTTTCAGCTATTTTTTCCAAGAAAAAACAAAAAACAAAACAAAATTAAATTGAAAAAATTGAGTGTTTTAATTGAAAAAATTACAAGATCTTACTGATTGTGTGGCCGGTCAGCAGGCACAGCTTACAGGATGAAATATGCACAGTGCTCAGTACTTGCCACTTTCCTGTTTGACTTTTCTGTTCTGTTTGACGTGTGTGCGCAGTGCGAACTTCCAAATTTTTTTCGCGACGAATGCCGAGGAGAAAGAAGAGTAACGTCACGTTATTCATTATTGTTTTTCGCGTGGTTTATCAGTGAGAGACGCTTTTAAAGAAATGAAAGAAGTGTATAAAGACAACTGTTTAGACCGATATTAAGACAACGACCATAAGTCGTTGGTTTAAATCCTTTTCTGAGGGTCAGGAATCAGTGAAACTTCTTCAGAAATCCGGTTTGAAAAAACGATTCTTCAGAAGTGGACAGAAAGGCTGAGGCTTTGCGTGAAACATGATGGACAGTAATTCGAAAAAATTAAGAAAGAGGCGAGTCATCCGATGAAGACAACTAACTTCAGTCAACTTTAGTAAGATCTTGTAATTTTTGTCAGTAAAAGCATCAATTTTTTCAATTTTAATTTTGTTTTGTTTTTTGTTTTTTCTTGGAAAAAATAGCTGAAAATCCTGGAGGGGTTGTTTCAACATGTCATTTTCAAGACCCTGTATATCAGTCAATTTTTAAGCTACAGAGCTCTACTTGGTCTTGTTTTATTGGAAATTACAAGGACTTTAAGCTCACACAAACCGCTTTTTGATAGCTGCTTTCCTTCTCCCAAAAAACCCGAATGTGCATTATTTTTTGAACAGCCTATGTATGTTTTTTGCGCGGAAGGACCAACGACCTCTATATAAGACCGGCGAACGAATACGAACCAGCGTAACCCGCAAGAAGGAAAGTTAGGTTAGGAATAGAGGTGCTTGGCCGGATAGGAGCACCTCTGTTTACACGTATTTTTATGAAGATGTTCTCTTCCGTTTTTCGCTTCTAAAACTCCTAATTTTACACGGAATTTGCTTTTCTTGGTCTTAATAGAAGGAGGATAGCTTGGGCTTTGACCTCCGCCCTACCGGGTCCGGTAACGTTTTTTTCGAAAATATATGGAAAATATAAGTCGTTGAAGTGGACACCCGTTGGTATGCTCTGAAGACCTTGCAAATCACGTTCGCCTGTTTACGACGATTCAATCTGTCTACAAATCGGCTTTTAGTCATTTTTTGAGTCTACTCCTTCACTCTCAGTCCTTTTAGTGCTAGATTCTTCAAAATCCGTAAAGTTTTAGTGGCTGAGGAGGTAATTTTTCTATACTGTGTAGTGTGTACCAGTAAACCCTCCTGTGTTAGAGTTCGTAGTTACTTAACTTGAGTTCGTAATTTCTGTACATTTCCCTTCTGGATGATTTTTCATTCCTAATATTGTTTTATCAATCTGCGCCATCATCAGTGTCTATTAAATACTGTGATTGTGGTGAAACCCGCCCGCCGTTAACTCAGGATGTCGGATCGAGCCGACCACTGAAAGGGTTCTGGTTGGCAATTACCGAGTTCCGTCCCGCGGTCAAAAAAGTATCCGAGTTCCGTCCCGTGGTCTCAAACCAGGAACCGAGTTCCGTCCCGCAGAAACAGGTAGGAAAATATGTAGATCTCCGCTAAAAAAAGTTTGGCAACATCGCATCAAAATAAACAGCAAGAAATCGCAATGTATATGGTGATAAACAGAAAATTTAACTGGATGCTATGATCTGTGATTGATGACATTTCTGGAGACAATTCGGAACTCGCGTCAATAATGTAAAATGAACGTTAATTTATTTTTTACTTTTAAAGCCGAAAAGGCTCGCGTCAAATTAATGAAACAACACAGTATAGAAATTATATATTAGCTTAAAGGAATTTGAAACACATTTTTTTAAAAATATTCATAACGCCCAATAGATTTGAATGAACAGTCCCGCACAAAATTTGCCATTTCTTCCTCCTTTTTCGCAGTCTTGGTGCATTTTTTCCGTTGTAAATGTAAACTTTGTAATTTTATGTACGTTTCCGTCTGAATGCCAAGCAGAGCATCCTTTAATAAGAAAATATGAGGATGGGCCTGATAAAAGAGACTTTTAATTTGCGAGTGAAAAGCCTCGCAAGCATTTGTGGTGCGATCACAATTAGAGCTAAATTTGGCCCACATTTTAGGAGGGAACAGCTGATCGGGAGATAATTCGTATCTTACTTTCCAGTGCTGCTGGTCCAGAACTCCAACATAGTTGCCATTTACAGCACATTTTAATGGAAATTCTACATTTAATTGAGAAATTGGCTAAACAAAGGGACGGAACTCGGATGCTAGGGGACGTGAAACGGGACGGAACTCGGATGCTAGGGGACGTGAAAATGACCGCGGGACGGAACTTGGATGTAGCCTTCTGGTTAGTCATCATCAATTTTGTGAAGTACTCATCATGTCAGGAGTGATTCCCTCTTATTCCTTTGATTAGTCGCAGCATAATTCAGCCTTGAATCAGGATTCATCGTAAAATTCCTCTCTTTGAACCATCCGTGGTTTTTGCGCATTCTTCGGAATCTTAAAGGCGAGCTTGGAGGGGGAGGCTGAGAGAATGGCCTATAAGATTTGGGTCAAGATTTCTACAAACAGCACCTAGAGGCTCATTCAGTTAAGTTCATGAAGTCGTATCGGAAAGTATTAGATGGCAGTTATATGAGGGGCCATGTTTCTTCATCACACATTTTAGCATTTTTAGCTGCTGTGACTCGGACTGCTGTGAACCGCAGTCGCTTACGGAAACCCTTTGGGAAACGGACCGAACCGCCATAAGACGCAATGAGTGCGAGAGAGAAACCTTGAACCGCGAGAGGTCTCCCTCTCTCACTCGCAGTCAGTTACGAGAACACTTTGGGAAACGGACCGAACCGCCATAAGACGCAATGAGTGCGAGAGAGAAACCTTGAAGCGTAAGAGGTCTCTCTCTCGCACTCGCAGTCGCTTACGGGAACACTTTGGGAAACGGACCAGAACGCCATAAGACGCAATGAGTACGAGAGAGAAACCTTGAAACGCGAGAGGTCTCTCTCTCGCACTCGCAGTCACTTACGGGAATAATTTGGAAACGGACCGAACCGCCATAAGACGCAATGAGTGCAAGTGAGATCCCTTAAAAAGCGAGAGGTCTCTCTCTCACACTCGCAGTCGCTTACGGGAACACTGCGGAAAACGTACCGAACCGCCATAAGACGCAATAAGTGCGAGTGAGAAACCTTCAAACGCGAGAGGTCTCTCTCTCGCACTCGCAGTCGCTTACGAGAACACTTTGGGAAACGGACCGAACCGCCATAAGACGCAATGAGTGCAAGAGAGAAATCTTGAGAGAGAAACCTCTCGCGTTTCTAGGTTTCTCTCTCGCACTCATTTCGTCTTATGGCGGTTCGGTCCGTTTCCCAAAGTGTTCCCGTAAGCGACTGCGAGTGCGAGAGAGAGACCTCTCGCGTTTCAAGGTTTCTCTCTCGCACTCATTACGTCTTATGGCGGTTCGGTCCGTTTCCCATAATATTCCCGTAAGCGACTGCGAGTGCGAGAAAGAAACCTCTCGCGTTTCAAGGTTTCTCTCTCGCACTCATTGCGTCTTAAGGCGGTTCGGTCCGTTTCCCAAGATATTCCCGTAAGCGACTGCGAGTGCGAGAGAGAGACCTCTCGCGTTTCACGGTTTCTCTCTCGCACTCATTACGTCTTATGGCGGTTCGGTCCGTTTCCCAAGATATTCCCGTAAGCGACTGCGAGTGCGAGAGAGAGACCTCTCGCGTTTCACGGTTTCTCTCTCGCACTCATTACGTCTTATGGCGGTTCGGTCCGTTTCCCAAAGTGTTCCCGTAAGCGACTTCGAGTGCGAGAGAGAGACCTCTCGCGTTTCAAGGTTTCTCTCTCGCACTCATTGCGTCTTATGGCCGTTCGGTCCGTTTCCCAAAATATTCCCGTAAGCGACTGCGAGTGCGAGAGAGAGACCTCTCGTGTTTCAAGGTTTCTCTCTCGCACTCATTGCGTCTTTTGGCGGTTCGGTCCGTTTCCCAAAATATTCCCGTAAGCGACTGCGAGTGCGAGAGAGAAACCTTTCGCGTTTCAAGGTTTCTCGCTCGCACTCATTGCGTCTTATGGCGGTTCGGTCCGTTTCCAAATTATTCCCGTAAGCGACTGCGAGTGCTAGAGAGAGACCTCTCGCGTTTCAAGGTTTCTCTCTCGCACTCATTGCGTCTTATGGCAGTCCGGTCCGTTTCCCAAAGTGTTCCCGTAAGCGACTGTGAGTACGAGAGAGAGAGACCTCTCGCGTTTTAAGGTTTCTCACTCGCACTCATTGCGTCTTATGGCGGTTCGGTCTGTTTTCAAATTATTCCCGTAAGCGACTGCGAGTGCGAGAGAGAGACCTCTCGCGTTTCAAGGTTTCCCTCTTGCACTCATTGCGTCTTATGGGGGTCCGGTCCGTTTCCCAAAGTGATCCCGTAAGTGACTGCGAGTGCGACAGAGAGACCTTTCGCGTTTCAAGGTTTCTCTCTCGCACTCATTGCGTGTTATGGCGGTTCGGTCCGTTTCCCAAAGTGTTCCCGTAAGCGACTGCGAGTGCGAGAGAGAGACCTCTCGCGTTTCAAGATTTCTCTCTCGCACTCATTGCGTCTTATGGCGGTTCGGCCCGTTTCCCAAAATATTCCCGTAAGCGACTGCGAGTGCGAGAGAGAGACCTCTCGCGTTTCAAGGTTTCTCTCTCGCACTCATTGAGTCTTATGGCAGTCCGGTCCGTTTCCCAAAGTGTTCCCGTAAGCGACTGCGAGTGCGAGAGAGAGAGACCTCTCGCGTTTTAAGGTTTCTCACTCGCACTCATTGCGTCTTATGGCGGTTCGGTCCGTGTCCAAATTATTCCCGTAAGCGACTGCGAGTGCGAGAGAGAGACCTCTCGCGTTTCAAGGTTTCTCTCTTGCACTCATTGCGTCTTATGGGGGTCCGGTTCGTTTCCCAAAGTGATCCCGTAAGTGACTGCGAGTGCGACAGAGAGATCTTTCGCGTTTCAAGGTTTCTCTCTCGCACTCATTGCGTCTTATGGCAGTCCGGTCCGTTTCCCAAAGTGTTCCCGTAAGCGACTGCGAGTGCGAGAGAGAGAGACCTCTCGCGTTTTAAGGTTTCTCACTCGCACTCATTGCGTCTTATGGCGGTTCGGTCCGTTTCCAAATTATTCCCGTAAGCGACTGCGAGTGCGAGAGAGAGACCTCTCGCATTTCAAGGTTTCTCTCTTGCACTCATTGCGTCTTATGGGGGTCTGGTCCGTTTCCCAAAGTGATCCCGTAAGTGACTGCGAGTGCGAGGGAGAGACCTCTCGCGTTTCAAGGTTTCTCTCTCGCACTCATTGCGTGTTATGGCGGTTCGGTCCGTTTCCCAAAATATTCCCGTAAGCGACTGCGAGTGCGAGAGAGAGACCTCTCGTGTTTCAAGTTTTCTCTCTCGCACTCATTGCGTCTTTTGGCGGTTCGGTCCGTTTCCCAAAATATTTCCGTAAGCGACTGCGAGTGCGAGAGAGAGACCTCTCGTGTTTCAAGGTTTCTCTCTCGCACTCATTGCGTCCTATGGCGGTTCGGTCCGTTTCCCAAAATATTACCGTAAGCGACTGCGATTGCTAGAGAGGGACCTCTCGCGTTTTAAAGTTTCTCTCTCGCACTTATTGCGTCTTATGGTGGTTCGGTCCGTTTCCCCAAGTATTCCCGTAAGCGACTGCAAGTGCGAGAGAGAGACCCCTTGCGTTTCAAGGTTTCTCTCTCGCACTCATTGCGTCTTATGGTGGTTTTGTCCGTTTCCCAAAATATTCCCGTAAGCGACTGCGAGTGCGAGAGAGTGACCTCTCGTGTTTCAAGGATTCTCTCTCGCACTCATTGCGTCTTATGCTGTTTCGGTCCGTTTCCCAAAGTGTTCCCGTAAGCAACTACGAGTGCGAGAGAGAGACCTTTTAGTTTCAAGGTTTCTCTCTCGCACTCATTGCGTCTTATGGCGGTTCGGTCCGTTTTTCAAAGTGTTCCTGTAAGCATCTGCGAGTGCGAGAGAGAGACCTCTCGCGTTTTAAGGTTTCTCTCTCGCACTCATTGCGTCTTATGGCGGTTCGGGTCGTTTCCCAAAATATTCCCGTAAGCGACTGCGAGTGCGAGAGAGAGACCTCTCGCGTTTCAAGGTTTCTCTCTCGCATTCATTGCGTCTTATGGTGGTTTGGTCCGTTTCCCAAAGTGTTCCTGTGAGCAACTGCGAGTGCGAGAGAGAGCCCTCTCGCGTTACTAGGTTTCTCTCTCGCACTCATTGCGTCTTATGGTGGTTCGGTCCGTTTCCCAAAGTGCTCCCGTAAGCGACTGCGAGTGCGAGAGAGAGAGACCTGTCGCGTTTTAAGGTTTCTCACTCGCACTCATTGCGTCCTTTGCCGGTTCCGTCCATTTCCCAAATTTTTCCCGTAAGCGACTGCGAGTGCGAGCGAGAGACCTCTCGCTTTTCAAGGTTTCTCTCTCGCACTCATTGCGTCTTATGGCGGTCCGGTCCGTTTCCCAAAGTGTTCCCGTAAGCGACTGCGAGTGCGAGAGAGAGACCTCTCGCGTTTTAAGGTTTCTCTCTCGCACTTATTGCGTCTTGTGGCGATTCGATCCGTTTCCGAATGTGTTCCCGTAAGCGACTTCGAGTCACAGCAGCTAAAATTGCTAAAATGTGTGATGAAGAAACATGGCCCCTCATATAACTGTTATCTAATACTTTCCGATACGACTTCATGAACTTAACTGAATGAGCCTCTAGGTGCTGTTCGTAGAAATCTTGACCCAAATCTTATAGGCCATTCTCTCAGCCTCCCCCTCCAAGCTTACCTTTAGGATTCCGAAGAATGCGCAAAAACCACAGATGGTTCAAAGAGAGGAATTTTACGATGAATCCTGATTCAAGGCTGAATTATGCTGCGACTAAACAAAGGAATAAGAGGGAATCACTCCTGACATGATGAGTACTTCACAAAATTGATGATGACTAACCAGAACCCTTTCAGTGGTCGGCTCGATCCGACATCCTGAGTTAACGGCGGGCGGGTTTCACCACAATCACAGTATTTAATAGACACTGATGATGGCGCAGATTGATAAAACAATATTAGGAATGAAAAATCATCCAGAAGGGAAATGTACAGAAATTACGAACTCAAGTTAAGTAACTACGAACTCTAACACAGGAGGGTTTACTGGTACACACTACACAGTATAGAAAAATTACCTCCTCAGCCACTAAAACTTTACGGATTTTGAAGAATCTAGCACTAAAAGGACTGAGAGTGAAGGAGTAGACTCAAAAAATGACTAAAAGCCGATTTGTAGACAGATTGAATCGTCGTAAACAGGCGAACGTGATTTGCAAGGTCTTCAGAGCATACCAACGGGTGTCCACTTCAACGACTTATATTTTCCATATATTTTCGAAAAAAACGTTACCGGACCCGGTAGGGCGGAGGTCAAAGCCCAAGCTATCCTCCTTCTATTAAGACCAAGAAAAGCAAATTCCGTGTAAAATTAGGAGTTTTAGAAGCGAAAAACGGAAGAGAACATCTTCATAAAAATACGTGTAAACAGAGGTGCTCCTATCCGGCCAAGCACCTCTATTTTAACCTAACTTTCTTTCTTGCGGGTTACGCTGGTTCGTATTCGTTCGCCGGTCTAATATAGAGGTCGTTGGGAAGGACACATTCGGGTATAGAAGCATTTTAATAGCGACTTCAATCAAGTCACTTCGTATGATATCGATGTATAGCTTCGACTTTTTGTCACATGATTTTACGTAGATGTAAACAATGGGACAGTCACAGTGCTGCTAGATGTGTTGTAAAATATTCAGGCACTTGAGACTTAATGTAAAATGTGTATATTTTATGTCAAATCTGGCAGCACTGTACAGTCATTGATTGATGGCTCGACGAGGTTGCTGTATAACTTCGCGAAGTAGAGCTTCGATACTTATCATATGTATTAAACGCAGATTTATAGAATAGTACAATCAACTAGAGATGACTTTGTTGAGATCGGTGCGTTGAATTGATATCTCGATTGTAACCCAGCAAATTTGGGCTAGGTTTCGAGAATTTTTAAAGAAACCAAACTATTAGTGATGATGAGTTGAGACGATGGTTATTCTTCTCTTATCAATAATATGCTCTCGAATATTACTGAGTAATGAAAATAATTGGTTTCCTGTTGAAAATGTGTTGTTTACTTTGAATGTAGAAGTGATTTATCTAAGAATACTACCAACGGGTCCAACGGACCCAGAATATTGTTACACATCCTCTTTCAAAGTTGGCAATTTGAGCTGTTTCGTATTAGTTCGCATCTCGGTGAGGTTATGATGTTTTTATAAGGTCTGTTTTTTCAAATTAAAAAAAAAAAAAAAAAAAAAAAAAAATCGTTAGATTTCTTGGGTATTTTTGTAGTTTTTAACGATTCATTTGATTGTATACACCTGTTATTTTTTAATCCGTGGAGTCGAAGTGTGTCAAATTAAATGAAGGCGTTTTTTTTTCTTTTTCGAAATAGACTGATTTAGTGCTGACTCGGTGATGAGCGTTCCAAAGAAAGACAAACTGTCTCTCTTGGTCTCACGTAACCCCCGCATGTACTGCTATCTCACTCTAATTTCAAAAAACTTATGGAGAGACATCTTTTGAGCATTGAGCATCAATTGTCAAAAAACGCTGAAAGAATGACCCCAAATAATAGGGGTTGTAAATGACCTCACGTCCAAAAAGCTTAAAAAATTAAAATGTTAAATGAAGTTTGCTTGAATTTCCGAGCCAACCTATTTTAACAAATTATTGTCGTTAATAAAGGGCTGTTTGAAAAAAGCATACTTTTCCCGCGCAAAGTTTCTTTTCCATTTTTATACAGATTTTTGATTTACCTACTAAAACGAAATGTCTTATTGTCATGTCAGTTCAACGAAAGGTTATCGTAGGTGTGCGATCTCGGTCATGCGTATTTGTTTGCTTACCCCGAACTTCTCATTTTATTGTGAAAGCATGGTTTTTCACTCTCGCTATCTCTTTCTCTCCTTCCCTTCTTTTCTCTGGACTGTTCTAAATCGTATAATCCACATGCGCTAATACGGTGCATCCAAATGCGCCGATTCTAAGGGTTTCGGCGGCTCCATGAGCGCCAAAAAAAATTGACGGTTTTGGATCGGGCCCTCTTGAGAACGACCACCCCTAAAATGGTTAAGTTTCATGCAAGGGGGTGGGGGGACGGGGGGTTATGCTATTTATGCCCCTTCCAAATGATGACTCCTGTTTTCTAAACATTTGGTGTACATGAGAAAATACCACTTTAGTATTGCAGGAATAATAGAGTAAGTTTTTAGATTTCGTCCTTTGGAGCAGGATTAGATGGGCGAATAGCAAACGGAGTTAGGGAGTGGATATCAAGTCAAAGTCTTAGCTCGAATAAACAAAATCACGCGCAAGACGCGAAACGGAACGCTTTGCCGCGAAGCGGCCACCGGCCTCTAGTTAAAACTATATTATTGAATATTGCGAGACTCTCTGCTTTGTTTGAACATTGGGTGATGAATCAAAAAATACTTTTTATTTGTTTAAATTTACATTCAGATTTTCAATCTTTGCTTTCTTCTCTCTAGGCGTTAGTTCTTGATCTATCAGGCCAAGGAGTCAACTTTGATAATCTTTGGTCGGGTGGTAGCAGTGGTCTACCATTTGGAGGAAGTCTACTCATGATGTTATTAGATAGTTTAATTTATGGTCTTCTCGCATATTACTTAGATAGTGTCATACCAAGTAAGTTACCCCTCAATTCATTCTAATTTCCCTTTTCGAATTTTTGCGTGAAATATTCTTCAAAGCGTCAGACCTTATTTGCTGTTCACACTATGTGCAGTACCGGCTTTTGCGTTCGTGGCCAATTAAAACAATTTTTTATTACATTTTTAGATAATGAAAAATCCTGCACGACTGATGTAAGTGAAAACATGCGCACAGAATTCCTTCATTTGCTAATATAGGCCACCAAAAAAAAAACAAAAAAAATGCGGCAGTATCGAAATATTTGTCTAGCGAGAATAATGCATTCTTTGCGTCAGTTTGTGATGCATGTTTTAACCCTTTCAGGAGCGGTGGAACACATAAGTCCCACTTAATTTAACATGGGATTCAATGGGATTTAAATGGACACTTTAAAAAAATTGAGTGACCCATTAAAGTTCTTAGAAAGTTGTCCTCTTTTGACAAAATTTAAAAAAATGTAAAAAAAAACTCAAATCCCAAATTGTGTGCAGGAAAAGGTTAAATATTGATCTTTTTAGGTACAGCCAACAAATTAAATAAATGCATGTCAGTTGACTCATTAGATTTTTGTTTCGGTATGCAACCTGCAATACTTAAAATAATGAATTGAAGCATTGCACGTGGCCTACGTTGCCAACATTTAAGGAGTCAACTGACATCTTATTTAATTCGCCGACTACACAAATCAATATAGTTAATAATTATAGTAGCATTTTATTCAACCCTTCCGATACCAAGTCCGACATTCGTTTTCGTAATGCGATACGCCTCATACAATTCCAATTATTTATTTATTGGGAAAGTGGCCCCAAACGGTTGACTTGACATTCGATTAATAGTTTTTTGTCGAGCGCCTTCAATTACATGTATAGGCAAAATTAACACCGCTAAGCACGAACATTTATCTACATACTAAATATATCATTATATCGTTGAGTTATTGTTGTAACCTGGTCGTAAAAAGATTGATTTCACAAGTATGTATTGATAGAAACTTTATTATTTTTCTTAAATGTGTTTCAAACTAATTATGTATTGCTGAAGAATTTATTTTTCTTCTTGAGTGTGTTTCAAACTAATTCTGTTGTTTTGTTTCTCAAAAGGTGAGCATGGAACAAAGCGATCGATGTGGTTCTGCTTTTCTCTATCTTTCTGGTGTCCATCGAAAACCAAAAAAATGTAAGCTTTACTCAACACTCATTGGAGACAGAAACTATATCTTTGTAATATTCATTGTGGACACGAGAAAATATTTAAAACGAAAATTGTTTCCTATCGAATAGAATAAGGAACCTATCACGTAGATTTTTTGTTTGTTTTTTCTGTTTATTGTTTTTTTTTTTGTTTTTTGTTTTTTTTTTTTTGTTTTGTTTTTTGTTTTTTTTTTACTCGTTTACAAGCTTAGTATACATTATCTATTGCATCAGATGTTACTGCTCCACGTGAGGAAAAAATCATTATAATATGTACTACTCTAATATGAAAGGAAAAGAGTGGGTTCTTTTTCAACCGAATTCCTGCATGATAATTAATTTTGATCGAATTTTTTCCACCTAAATATCATGCTACAATCCATTATCTTGCATGTTTAATAAGGTCCCAATTTTAGGGCAAAAACAAACACGATCCTGTCAAAATCTCGATCCCGTAATCCAGTGATCATCGTCAAACATTTGGATGGTAATTACACGTAGTCCTCGTAGATTTGAAGTAAACTAACTTGAGGATAATTTCAATGGGTCTGTTGCAAACTTTTGCTACAACGATAAAAAGTTATTATTCCATCGTAAAATCGCCTGAAAAGTCCATTGGTGGCATCATTAAGTCATGAAATACAATAATAAACTCACAAGAGGCGTTTATTGAAATCCAAGATGGCGGCAAAATATCCAGGAATCTGAATGTATGCACCGTGATCATCTAAGGATTGCCAACGTTTACAACCTCATTGGAGGTAGAGGTTATGTGTTTGTTTACGTTGTGATTGGTTGTGATCGATGTTGTGAGGTTGGCTATCCTTGAATGTTCGTGGTGCATGCATACAGATTGCTCGATATTTTGCCGCCATCTTGGATTTCATTAAACGCTTCTTGTGAGTTTATTATCGCATTTCGTGGCTTTCTGATGCCACCATTGGACTTTTCAGACGATTTTACATTAGATTAAACACTCTCAATCGTTGTAGCAAAAGTTTGCAACAGACCCATTAGATTTTCTTATTCTGCAATGGAGCTGTTGCACACTTTTGCTATAAGCCATTTGATAGTCGGATCTGGTGTAAAAACCTCCAAAAATAACGATGGCAGCACTAAAAACTTCCGAGATCCACTCCTAAACTCGATAAACGCTTTCATTTGCGCGGGCGTAATGGTGGCTGAGGTATCAACGGGACATCTAACAATACAGTAACTCCATCAAGAAGTGACCAATAAGAGACTACTTTCATTTGACACCGGTGTCACTAGGTGTTGAGGTACCATTCATCGGATGTGGATCATACTCTGATGACTAATTACTCTGTGAATCATCCTTGTCAGCATAGAAAGAGTGACAAAATTAAGATAGGAATCTCCCATTGTTTCTGCCCTCGGCCACCATTACGGCCTCGTAAATTAAAACGTTTATTCAATTTAACCCTTTCCACTCTCGAGACATTTCTTTTTTCTCTTAGTTGCTTGGATAATTTTTTTAATATTATTATTTTTTTTTTTTTTAAATTATGTATTTGTTTTTTATTTTATTTTAGTTTTTATTTTATTGTAAAATTTTGATTTTAATTTAAATTTTTTTATCTTAATGTAATTTTTTATTTTATTTTAACTGCTACCTAATTTTTTCATTTTATTTTAAATTTTTTCTTTAATTTTTTATTTCATTTAATTATTTATTTATTTTTTTTATACATTTTTTATTTATTTTTTTTTATTTTACTTTTATTTTATTTTAAATTATTTTCTTTTTTTTACGTTGTTTAATGTTTATGTTTTTATTTGTTTTATTATAAATTATTTTATTTTTTTTACGTTGTTTTCATTTGTTTTATGTTATTTTAATTTTTTCCCCCCAATTTTTTTTTCTTTCCTTTACTGACTTTTGTTTGATGGATTTGAAATTAGAGTGGAACTCAACTATTTTTTTTTTCGAATATATCCGACATCGGAGTGGAAAGGGTTAAGAGTGGATTTCGGAAGTTTTTATTGCTGCCATTGTTATTTTTCGAGGTTTTTACACCAGAATCGTCTGTTAAATCGCTTATAGCAAAAGTGTGCAGCAGCCCCATTAATATGTCGGGTGATTTGTCAAAATCAGTGCGTAGTGGTTTCGCCCCTGCTAGTAGATATGTTGTGGGGGGGGGGGGGGGATGGAAAAAATTATCATTATTTTTCTCAACAGAAGCGGATGAATGACGACGCAGACTCGATGACATATGTGACAACATCGGAGGATGTCGATCTACGCGATGTCGAGCCAGTGGCGAAGGAAGTGAGGGATAGAGAGGCAATAAAGATCGTCGATCTCCATAAAACTTTTAGCTCGTGTAAGAAGAAGGACATTAAGGCAGTGAACGGTAGGTTTATCTCCGACGACATCTCTACAACTTGCACTCGTATAAAATCAGAGCCCAGCAAATGGACCAGAGCTGCCGATTTGCGTAGATTTTATGACATTTTGAAATTCACCGAAGATTCCACCGGTTGAGAAAAGATTACAGAGTTTAGTTCAGTGTATGACTGTAATGCACAAAAATACTAGAGTCTTAGAGTCGTCGATAATTTTGAAAACTTGCGGATATTTTAATTAATTAACTGCGTTTCCACCGATTGAGAAAAGATTGCAGATCAGAGTATTTCCGTGCATTATAGTTATACACTGAACTGAACTATGTAATCTTTTCTCAACCGGTGGAATCATCGGTGAATTTAAAAATGTCATTGAATCTACGCAAATCGGCAGCTCTGAAATGGACACCCACCTGCTTGTGTGTGAGTGTCATTCCGGTCTGACCCACTAACAATTAATACCGCCATTAATCAAGCTCAGTTTACACTCAAAGTTGAGATTTTAAATTTTGCACACGCTGTTTGTATGCAGTGGTGAAGCGTGCAATGTGACAACGTTGCAGTTTGTCTATTCAAAGAAACTTTAAATATTGAATCGTTGGGTCTGCACAAAACACCCCCAGAGATTTGATGTTTTATATGGGTTTAAATAGGAAAACTGCGCAACGTTCAAAACAAAAACAAATAGTACCTTTAATAAAATGGAAATCATGCTGCTTTTGAGGAGGGAGTCAGAGTCATTTTGCCAGGTCATTCCACTTAAGGGGGTATCCCTACCCAAACAATTTTTTTCACCAGTTAACCTCCAAAATTTCTGAAATTTAGGCAATGGAATAAGCACATTGAAATTAGGCGACCCTGAAATTTTTGTTGTGGTGGTTGCATACCTGCCCCTGAAATCTAATAATAAGCAGAAAAAAAGGTCGTTTACAGGAAAGTTGCTAGAGCCTGATATAATTGCTCTATCGACTTGTTCTTTGGCTCAGATGATGCACAATTAGATTCTCTGTGATCTGTTGGAGACAGATTTTTTTTTTTCAATGCTTAGTTGCCCGGGTAAGAATTTTTCAATGGCATCTATTTTTTTTTAGCTTACTTTTTCACTTTAAACTTTAATTTGAAAAAAATATTGAGGGTAGGTTAAAAATCTGTTTCCAACAGATCACAGATAATACAATTTTGAACATTTTTAAAAAAAAAATGAAGTCTGTAGCTTAATTAGGGACTGAGATATCAACTTTCCTGTGCGGCAAAACAGGGGAAAATTAACATGCTCTAAAAATGGAAAAAGAAAATAACAAACATTTGTTTTTTGCTCACCATAGATGTGTAAATTATTGGCGCATGACTTTAAAAAATTAATTAAAAATATTTCTAAGCCTTTAAAAAAAAACCAAAATTATCACGTTCTTCACGAGGATTTCCTGAACAAGAAAAGTCAAAAAAGTCAAAATCCCCAAAAATTGCTAAAGTGACCCAAATTTAGGGTAGGATACCCCCTTATGTTGAATTCCAAAAGCTTTACAAATTTCGACGATCGATTTAATGTACGGTTCGTTACTGTAGAGCTTGCTGAAATGAACCCGTTTAACAGAAATGTTCATTCATTTGGTGACTTTGGATATTTTTATGATGCATTTTTTATATTCATTCATTTGACATTCAGGCATCACAATTCACATATGATGCAATTGCTATGGTTTGAAATCGTCAAAAAGTGGCCAAAACTCAGAGATTAAATTTTTCATTAATCTATCATTTTCAAGCTTTCAAGACCAATTTTAATAACAGAGAACACTTTTATCAAGTCATTCTAACTTATAAATGTCTCTGAAAAGTCTTTAGATTGTTTTAGAAAGCGTCGAAAACGATGACTTTTGATTATTACTTTCCATCACATATTTTTGGCCACTTTTTTTCGATCTCAGACCAAAGTGCGTCGGGAGAAAATGAATGCATACATGAAATGCGATTTATCGACGTCTACTTCATTTAAAACTATAGAAAAGTATCGATCGTTAGGGAGTGCAATTAAACCCCCGAGGAATCGATACTTTTCTAAAGTTTTAAATGAACAAATCGATAAATCGCATTCCTCGAGCCGCCGCTGCAAATCGCTGGCACAAATCTCAATGGTCAGAGTAAAAGATTCGACTATTCCCTAGAATTGGAAGAGTTTGGTTTGTGGACCCAAGCACGGTCGAACATTGTTTTCGTCCTCGCTATTGAATTGCTTCTAATAATGTTTGAATTCAAATTTAATGAACTTTCATGGTAAATATTTCATAGCAAACCCGTTAATTTAAGGTTTGTTTAGAATATCCGTATGGACCGTATGTTTATTCAATGTTACGCCCGTTTTGACTTGAACAGACAATAAGTCAATCAACGGTGCTATCATTTTCTGTTTCTGAATAGTGAATTTATTACTCGCATCTCCGACTGGTCATGATACATGCTTGCTGGTTGCCATGCTGTGCAGTAAAATCTTCGCGTTTTAAAATTGATTTTTCTGCAAAATCTGGTGATACTGAAAAATTTTCAGTCACGTAAAAAGGGTGTTAAAAAAATCTCTGAATGGGGCAGTTGCAAAGGTCTGACATTTTGTGTTTTTTTTTAATAAAGAAAATGAAAGTACTTACTGAGCTGAGAACAAAAACACTTTTGGTTTCTAATTGAAACCCATTGTTCTGAAGATGAGATTTTAGCCCCAAATACATTGTTTTAAATGGGAATTTAGCGTAGTGATGTCACTACGCACACGATTTTTTACAACTTTACACGTTTGTATCTTCAAAATCGGGACACTTAGGAAAAAACCAAAGGCATCATTACTCACAGCTCATCAAGTTCTACATACATCGTTTTCTAAAAAAAAAAAAAAAACACGCAAAATTTCAGACCCTTGCAACTGCCCCATTATGAATATTTTCTAATGATCCGTACATGCTAACATTTAATTTTTGCAAAATAAAGTCAAAATTTGCTGGAGAGTCTTATCAAACTCATTTCCGAAAAAAAACTCCGTAAGTTGGTCAATTTTTGACCAAATTCATTGTTTTTGAGCTTGTTCGAAAGTTAATGAGATGAAATACAACCTTAAATCGTCGTTGCATTGCTAGAATACATAAACGCCCGTACGAGATGCAGTCGCAGTCATGTTCGGACAACCTATAAGTATTTATAAAAAAAATCACTTATTTGTACATCAAACTAAGCGATAAAAGTTCATTCTACTTATTAAGATTGATAAAGAATTTGTGAGAAGGGTTTGTAATAGTTCCGTATTTGAAGCGTTCACTGGCGCAACCAGTATCTCTTCCATCTCTATCATTTCCCATTGGAATGTGTAGGGAGGGAAAGGACAGAAAGAGGGGGTTTTATCCCCTTGTACATCCTTCTCTAACATACGTTTCTTAATGGAGGAAAGAGAGAGATGAAAAACTCTCGGTGCGCTACTGAATAACTGAAAGCGTTAAAAATGATTCCTTTCAACCCAACATCAGTAACTCATTTGCGGCAATGCTACTGTTTTGTCCTCTCTTTGCCATAAAATCTCCTCTCCTTCCAATGAAAATGTCTATGAGTGGATTCTTTGATTTTTGCAGGAATAAATTTATCAATTTATGAAGGCCAAATAACGGCAATCCTAGGTCATAATGGAGCGGGGAAAACGACTCTGTTCAACATTTTGACTGGACTCACTGGCCCGTCGAGTGGAACGGTTTATGTTTTTGGGCACGATGTCAGGTAAATGAATGTTTGATATAATTCCTTTGCATATTATATCCTTAAGTTATGACCGGGCTGAAAAAGATTTGAATAAAGGCATGAATTATTATTGTCAAGGTATTGACATCTAAAGAGAAAAATACAATAGGCATTTTGTCACCTGGAAAACAGCAAAATATAACACGTGCAATTTATTATCTACCGATTTTGGCTTTGGCTAATTTTTCATTTTGGAAAAAAAAAATAGATAAATAAATAAAAAAAGAAAATAAATAAATAAATAAATAAATAAATAAATAAATAAATAAATAAATAAATAAATAAATAAATAAATAAATAAATAAATTATTAAATTATTAAATAAATAAATAAATAAATAAATAAATAAATAAATAAATAAATAAATAAATAAATAAATAAATAAATAAATTAATTAATAATGAAAAATTACCGACTTATAAAACACACAAGCAGAGACCGCAGCAATGTTAAATCGGGTAATTTTATAAATAGCTCTGGTTAGCGAGACTCAAAGTAAAAATGTTTCTTCGAGTAGGTTTTTTTGATACACATCTCTGTTAATCAGCCTAACATTTTTAGTACATTTTAGTACAAACATTTTTACACTTTTCATAAAATTCCATTTTTATTTTTATTATTATTTATTTTGCTATTCTGCGACCAGTTATGTCTCAAGTCAGTCACAGTGTGTTGCGTCGACTCTAATTGAAGAGGCATGACATACCTCTCGATGCGTCATATCATCCTTATACCATTGAGTTGTCTTGATCATCAAATTTTTCGAAGGACATGAATTAATATTGGTGCACACTGCACATATATGCGTTTGACTAAATTATTTTTTTCTTTTTTTTCCAGGGATCCTCAAGGTATGGCGTGCATTCATAGAATGACTGGGGTTTGTCCTCAGCATGATATCCTTTTCGATCTCCTCACTCCTCGCGAGCATTTGAATTTTTTCGCTGCAGTTCGAGTAAGAAGACTTTAATGGAACTAATTATTATTCATACTATCAATTCTTTTTCTTTTATTACACCCAAGAAATAATTTTTGGGCAATATTTAATTGCACACCCTGTTTATCACAGAAAAAGAATCAAAACTATGCTTTATCGCGTAGGTAAGTACTACATTGAAACTGACTCAAGAGCTGGTTATGCAACCATGTGTACTCATAAGGAAACGCATGCGTGCATTATAGGTTGCCTACTCAGTACTCAGCTTCCAGGCCAGTTTCAATCCGCTCAAGATTACTTCAGCTTGTTACTTCATTTGATGGCATAAATAGAGAGAAACGCTTCGCATATTCACATATCTGTAACTATGCTACCATATAGGAAATGAAATACTTAGAAATCTCTATTTTCTTTATTACTTATTCTTTTTTTTCTTTTTTTTCTTTTTTTTTTTTTTAGAAATTTTGAAATTGAACGTTTCAAAAAGATTTTTACCTAGATCAGAGCCACATCAAAAAATTCACAAATTTACACAAATTTTAAAAATATCAAAGATTAACGAAAACAAGTTTTATTTTTCAACCTTCTTTGCCTCAAAGGCATCGGGGGATGAAGGTTTTTAGGCCTTCCTCGACCACACACCGAGTTGACCAATATCACGGCAGCTTTAAGAAATTAGGGTTTTAACTATTTATTTATCTTCCTCTCCTTATTTTGTTCATATTACCTTTTATTATCCTACAGCCGAGACCAATAATCTTTTTGAGACTCTCGTGAAATGTCCACTACATAAAGTATGCTGACACGTTATAACTCATTGTGTTATGTTCCAGGGAATACCTTCGACTTTGATTGAATTTGAAGTCAATAAAACTCTTCAAGACGTGGACCTCACTGAAAAAGCAGATGCCTTCTCCAAATACCTCAGTGGCGGACAAAAAAGAAAATTGTCCGTCGGAATCGCTGTGATCGGTGATCCAAAAGTGAGTACAGTATTTAATGTATTTATAAAAAAAACAAAAAAACAAAAAAACAAAAAAAACAAAAAAACAAAAAATTGTTCTTTCACCTTCTACAATTATTCCTCTCGACGCGACACTTCTTATTATCAGTAGTGGCTCGTGAAATGTGGTAAAAATCCCTTATTTAGATTCCAACATATTAATGAGTGGAAATGCGAAAAATGATTTTTGAACCCTTGAACTACACATCATACTGACGTCATCAGCTTCATCAAAGCTTTAACGAGAATAACGAAAATTTTGCAAGATTTAATGAGTTTTTTACGTGGAACTGAGTGACGAAGTGTATACAATCTGGCAATGTTGCATTTTGTCCATTTTAAACCATTGGAAAAGTCTAATTCAAATGCGTTTGGTTAACATCCATTGGTTCGATAGTTTTCATGGATTTTAATGGACAAAATGCAACCTAGCCAGATTGCACGCTTCACGATTGAATGACAAACTGACTTCGTTTTTTACCAATTATTTATTTTAAAATTCGATTTTTGCAGATTATTATTCTGGATGAGCCAACAGCAGGAGTTGATCCATATTCTAGGAGACATATGTGGTCTTTGCTTCAAAGCAGAAGGCAAGGCAAGGTGAGTTTGGAGACCTGCGTTCATTCTTATCTATCAATGAGAAAGGCCTGCGAATGTGATAAAAGAGAAAAAAATGTTCCGTAAACGGTCGCTTTAAGCGGAGATTGATACATGTAGAGACGGCCTTTTTCGATGCATCAAATACCTTTTTTTTAGATTAGAATGATACAAATGTTGGTAAGAATTAGGCAACATTTCATCTTTTCGACACCTCTCTGTAACGTACCGTCCAAATATTTAAAGCTTTAAGTATTCTCAAACACATCTGTTTCAACGGACTTTATATCTTACCAGCAATATTGAAGCGTTTAACTCTTCCAGGAAGAAAATACATGTTTGTCTTGATCTTAACCCTTTGAAACCCAGGCTATAAAAAGAAATTAACGATAGCTCGCTCGAACTTAGAGGATAGATAGGTAAGTATTCCTACTCCTAAATGTTGATTTTGCCTATCAGTCTAATTTTAGGCACTCGACCAAACACTACACTGAAAAAAATCAATTGTTAAAGCAACAATTCAAAATTTGCTGATTTAACAAAAATTAAAAGTTGCCAAATCAACCAGGGTTTTCTGTTAAGTTAACACTTTATTTGTTGAGTTTACAAAAATAGTTGTTATATGAACCACATAATGGTGTTCTTTTAACAAAATAGACATTGTCAATTTAGCAATTTTAAATACTTAGTAAAAAAAAATACAGAACTAAACCCAATTAGTTGATCTAACAATTCAGCTTGTTACATCAGCAAAATAAATTTCTGATTTTACTTACTAATTTGTTATTACAGCATAAAAATTGTTATTTTTACCATTTGATTTGCTGGTTGGGCAAAGTTCGTTGTTAAGCTAACAAAATGAATTGCTGATTTAGCATTTGAGTTGTTAATTTAACAAAATTATAGGTTAATTTAGCAAATCATTTTGTTCCGTACTTTTTTAACTATTTATTTTTTTCAGCGTAGTTTTCAAACGTAAACAATTTAGGGATTTGCAAGTGCCCCATTTGCTCAAGTTGGGCTCAATCGATAGAAATAGAGGTGAACTTTCAAACGTGACCAAGATCAGTTCGCTACAACGAGATATAGCAATAGAGAGGTTGATACAGTGGCGTCGCGTGCCATCTGGCAACAATGCAACTGCTCCATTTAAACTCATTAAATATATCGAATTTTCTTTGTGCACTGTGCACCCCCTGAATTCGATATTTTACATGAGTTTAAATGGATCGAATACATTGTTGCCAAATTGCGCGCGACGCCACTGGGTTGATACCTGGTAAAAGTCCAATCCTACAGGGTGACAGAAGAGACGATTTAATTAACCGGTCTGATTGGACTCTTTATTTGCTCCATGCAAAAGTTTGCCAGAGCCCAATAGTTTCAACATGCAACGTTCTAAAGGGTTGAAGGGTTCACCCAATAATTACCTCACGTGTTTTTGATTTAAAGGTTATTTTGTTGACGACCCATTTTATGGACGAGGCAGACATATTAGCCGACAGAAAAGCTGTGATCTCTAAAGGACGTTTGAGATGCTGCGGATCTTCTTTGTTTTTAAAAAATAAATTCGGCATCGGCTACCATTTGACGTAAGTCTTATCAGATCTTTATGAATATTTACTTTCTCACTCAAGCGAAGTTACAAATTGAGAAAAATGCCACAAAAATAATAGGTCTGCTCGTAAGTCTATTTCCCCCTTTGAAATAACATAGGTGTTGCCCCGGAAGAGCTGAGGGGATGTTTTGAGAGCCCTGAGCCACATTGGCGTTTAAAAGGCCGCAAAAAGATCAGGTCTGCTCGTAAGTCTATTCCCCCCTTTGAAATAACATAGGTGTTGCCCCGGAAGAGCAGAGGGGACGTTTTGAGAGCCCTGAGCCACATTGGCGTTTAAAAGGCCGCAAAAAGATCAGGTCTGCTCGTAAGTCTATTCCCCCCTTTGAAATAACATAGGTGTTGCCCCGGAAGAGCAGAGGGGACGTTTTGAGAGCCCTGAGCCAAATTGGCGTTTAAAAGGCCGCAAAAAGATCAGGTCTGCTCGTAAGTCTATTTCCCCCTTTGAAATAACATAGGTGTTGCCCCGGAAGAGCAGAGGGGACGTTTTGAGAGCCCTGAGCCACATTGGCGTTTAGAAGGCCACAAAAAGATCAGGTCTGCTCGTAAGTCTATTTCCCCTTTGAAATAACATGGGCGCTGCCCCGGAAGAGCACACAGGATGTTTTGAGAGCCCTTAGCCACGTTGGTGGTTAGAAGACTGCAAAAAGATCAGGTCTCCTAGTAAGTCTATTTTCCTATTTGAAATTACATAGGAGTTGCCCCGGAAGAGCAGAGGGGACGTTTTGAGAGCCCTGAGCCACATTGGCGTTTAAAAGGCCGCAAAAAGATCAGGTCTGCTTGTAGTCTATCCCCCCCTTTGAAATAACATGGTGTTGCCCCGGAAGAGCAGAGGGGACGTTTTGAGAGCCCTGAGCCACGTATGCGATTGAAAGGCCACAATAATTACCTCACGTTTTTTGCTTTAAAAGGTTATTTTACCCCATTGGACAGGCAACATATTTGCCGACAGAAAAGCGGACGGATTTTTTGAGAGCCTTGATCTTCTTTGGCGTTTAAAAAAAAATTCGGTCTGCTCCGGTAAGTCTATTTCCCCCTTTAAATAACATAGGTTTCCCCAAGGGCGAATTTTTAACCCAAATTGGCGAAAAAGGCCACAAAAAATGGGTTTCTGCTCGTAAGTCTATTTCCCCCTTTGAAATAACATAGGTGTTGCCCCGGAAGAGCTGAGGGGATGTTTTGAGACCCCTTGACCCTACATTGGCTTTTAAAAAGGGCCCTGCAAAAAGATCAGGTCTGCTCGTAAGTCTATTTCCCCCTTTGAAATAACATAGGTGTTGCCCCGGGAGAGCAGAGGGGACGTTTTGAGAGCCCTGAGCCACATTGGCGTTTAAAAGGCCGCAAAAAGATCAGGTCTGCTCGTAAGTCTTTTCCCCCCCCTTTGAAATAACATAGGTGTTGCCCCGGAAGAGCAGAGGGGATGTTTTGAGAGCCCTGAGCCAAATTGGCTTTTAAAGAAGACTGCAAAAAGATCAGGTCTGCTCGTAAGTCTATTTTCCTATTTGAAATTACATAGGTGTTGCCCTGGAAGAGCATAGGGGACGTTTTGAGAGCCCTGAGCCACATTGGCGTTTAAAAGGCCGCAAAAAGATCAGGTCTGCTTGTAAGTCTATTCTCCTCTTTGAAATAACATGGGTGTTGCCCCGGAAGAGCAGAGGGGACGTTTTGAGAGCCCTTAGCCACGTTGGTGGTTAAAAAGACCAAAAAGATCAGGTGTGCTTTTAAGTCTATTTTCCTTTTTGAAATTACATAGGAATTGCCCCGGAAGAGCAGAGGGGATGTTTTGAGACCCCTTGAGATACTTTGGGCGTTTGAAAGGCCGCAAAAGATTAGGTGTGCTCGTAAGTCTATTTCCCCCATTGAAATAAGATAGGCGTTGCTCCGGAAGAGCAGAGGGGGCATTTTAAGAGCCCTGTGCCACGTTAGCGATTGAAAAGCCACAAAAAGATCAGGTCTGCTCGTAAGTCTATTTCCTCATTTGAAATAACATAGGTGTTGCCTCGGAAGAGCAAAAGGGACGTTTTGAGACCCCTTGACCCTACTTTGGGCGATTAAAAAGGCCAAAAAATCAGGTGTGCTCGTAAGTCTATTTCCCCCATTGAAATAAGATAGGCGTTGCTCCGGAAGAGCAGAGGGGGCATTTTGAGAGCCCTGTGCCACGTTAGCGATTGAAAGGCCACAAAAAGAGCAGGTCTGCTCGTAAGTCTATTTTCCTATTTGAAATTACATAGGAGTTGCCCTGGAAGAGCAGAGGGGCGTTTTGAGACCCCTTGACCCTACATTGGGGGTTTAAAAGGCCGAAAAACAGATTAGGTCTGCTCGTAAGTCTATTTCCCCCTTTGAAATAACATAGGTGTTGCCCCGGAAGAGCACAGATGATGTTTTGAGAGCCCTTAGCCACGATGGTGGTTAGAAGACTGCAAAAAGATCAGGTCTGCTAGTAAGTCTATTTTTCTCTTTGAAATTACATAGGAGTTGCCCCGGAAGAGCAGAGGGGACGTTTTGAGAGCCCTGAGCCACGTATGCGATTGAAAGGCCACAAAAAGAGCAGGTGTGCTCGTAAGTCTATTTCCCCCATTGAAATAAGATGGGCGTTGCTCCGGAAGAGCAGAGGGGGCATTTTAAGCGCCCTGTGCCACGTTAGCGATTGAAAAGCCACAAAAAGAGCAGGTCTGCTCGTAAGTCTATTTTCCTTTTGAAATTACATAGGTGTTCCCCCTGGAAGAGCAGAGGGGGTGTTTTGAGACCCCTTGACCCTACGTTGGCGTTTTAAAGGCCGAAAAACAGATTAGGTCTGCTCGTAAGTCTATTTCCTTCTCTGAAATAACATAGACGTTGCTCCGGAAGAGCAGAGGGGACGTTTTGAGAGCCCTTAGCCACGTTGGCGGTTTAAAGACTGCAAAAAGATCAGGTCTGCTCGTAAGTCTATTTCCCCCTTTGAAATTACATAGGGTTACCCCGGAAAAGAGCAGAGGGGACGTTTTGAGAGCCCTGACCCGACTTTGGGCGTTTGAAAGGCCACAAAAAAGAGCAGGTGTGCTCGTAAGTCTATTTCCCCCATTGAAATAAGATAGGCGTTGCTCCGGAAGAGCAGAGGGGGCATTTCAAGAGCCCTGTGCCACGTTAGCGATTGAAAGGTCCCAAAAAGATCAAGTCTGCTCGTAAGTCTACTTCCCCCTTTGAAATAACATAGGTGTTGCCCCGGAAGAGCAGGGGGGACGTTTTGAGACCCCTTGACCCTACATTGGCGTTTAAAAGGCCGCAAAAAGATCAGGTCTGCTCGTAAGTCTATTTCCCCCTTTAAAATAACATGGTTTTGGGCCCCCGGAAGAGCAGAGCGGACGTTTTGAGTGCCCTGGGCTACGTTGACGAGTAAAAGGCACCAAAAAGAGCTGGTCTGCTTGAAAGTCTATTTTCCTAATCAAAGTGAAATTGAGGATGCCCCGGAAGAACAAAGGTGATGTTTTGAGAGCCCTTTTCCACATTGCGGTGTTAGGAAGCCCCCGAGGTGAACAGGTCTGCTTATAATTAGTTCATCATCTCATTTCAAATAACACTGCGGATGCCCCAGAAGAACAGAAGGAATGTTTTGGGAGTCGTTTGCAGGGCCGGAATACCCTAAGAAAGAAATCAAGCTGGCTAATAAGTAATAGGCGACCGAAAAAAGTTGATTTACAACAGCTGATTTTGATTATCTTTGTAATGTATTACTTATCGTTCTGCACCTGCAGCGCAAGTAAGTAGAAAAATTTGCTTAAGACAGGGTTTAAAAAAAAAAATTCCCCCTAAATCGCTTGCTGCAAAAGAGTGCAACGGTTTCCCGTTTCCCAAAAAACAAAACTTTTTTCTCACCTAAGAAGTTAAGAATGTGAAAGTTTGCGATTGGGGGAATTTGGTGTCTGAATTCCAAATCCCAGAATAAACTTTGAGGCCTTAATTCATACCATAGATTTCGCAGAATACAGGGCCAGATTTAATACCAGGCACCAAGGAGCCCACCGGGGCCACCACCACAAACCACACCATCTCAAAGCAGAACCTTTTTTTTTTGCTGGTATTGAAAGTTGTGAACTTTCCTTTTCTATTATGGATACTACAATAGTCCGCAATCTTGGAAGTGAAGCTTTTGTTAATTTAAAACCCCTTTAAAAATTGACATTAAAAAATACTTACGAAATTTGAAAATTTCGGATTTTTTATGAGGGTTTAAAAATTTAACTTTTTTCACTCGTAGCCTTTAAAAATAGGGACTTTATAATGTTTTCCTGAGATTTACCGGGAAGCACCCCCACCAAATGTTTCCCCCGCACTGGCCCCCTGCAACCTAAATCCGGCCCAGCAGTCTAAACCTCTGACCAAGTCCGATCAATCTGAAAATTATTCATATTGTGATTGTGACAAGTATATGATTGCAGATTAGTTTTGGATTCGGTGGCGAAAGAAGGGGCGATCGGGGTCTGGTGACTTCTACGCCGAGAGCTGGAGAAAATGCCACAGCCGCAGCTTTTCGTTTATTCGCCTCATAAGCTTCGTCATTTCGCTCCACTTTTCCTCGAAATAAAAGGAACAAAACGAAACCATGAGACCGGCATATGCAGTTATGGCGTATCAATGACAACTTTAGAGGAGGTAAGTTTCATCCTCGGTCAATCCTCAATAGACATGATCTGCCGCGCAAGAGCGTTTTATAAAAAAAGTGTAAAAAGGTGTTTTGTGCTTATTTGCGAAAAGTGTATCGGGTTTTTATGGCAAAAAGGGGCTCACCAAAATCTCAGCTCACGTCCCGAAACTCGGAGATACGAGGGGTTTTCGTGAAGAGACCGTTTCGTTAAATGGGCGCTTTTAAAGCAGTTTTTAAGTTCTCCAAAAATCGCCGAAAATCAAGTCGCGTTTTGAGGGCTTTGGACTCGGCGGAGCGTAAAACGCAAAGTATTATTCAATTGAAAGTTTTTTCATACATGGAACGTTCAGTTTTTCGATTCAATAGATAGTTATCGACAATTGGATATAAAGGCATTTTGGCTAAATTTGGATATATCTGGAACGCCGCAAAAATAACTGGAGTACTTTTAGAGTGAAAACATGCCATAATCCATCTCTGCCAGAAACAGCTTTAAAGCAGATGTTCCTGCTAGTCCGAGGCATCTTTAAGGGGAGACCCATTTTAATTTAACTAGGGTTCTTAGGAGTCAATTCAAAATAATTGTGTCAAACCAAAAATCCACATATGAACTTTAAGCCATATGTCCTATAAACCTGTTTAAGGGAAAAATTACATTAGGGCCCTTTTAGATGGAGATCGGTAGAAATCAAGTCACAAACATAGATTATAGTCTTTCGGCCAATTAAAACTGCAAAGAACCCCTTTTTATTAAAACGCCTCAATTTTCGTATCCTTGACATTCAGGATAAGATAAAACTTGGCGATTCATAAGATAGAAACGCATTATTTTGCATCGTGGCACGCACGAACTTTAGCCCACTTATCTTTGTGCATGACTGAATAACAACTTTGTTTTTTTTTTTTTTTTTTTTTTGAATTTAAATAAGAAGTCAGAACCTGAATTTAAACACAAATGGAATTCTTGCTTTTTTTTTGATTTAAACTTTATTCCTACCTAACTTTATTTGACTCTTTTTAATAAAAGTTCATAATTAATAACACAATTTGAACTCAATCAGTTTGTTTTATTTAAATTTATTCCTACCTAAACTTTATCAAAATTGACTCTTTTCAATTAAAAGTTTGTAGTTAATAAGATTCGTTGAGTCGGACCTCTATATCGAGAAGAAGCCATACCTAATCGGCTGACTCCGAATTTTATCTGCTCAAAAGTCAAATTAGGAACGGTTACAGATACGATAAAATTGATGAAATTTCGGTCTGAATAGCCCGTTATACTCATCAAAATCAGTCGAAGTCGACTCCTAAACGCTCTCGTGGTTTTGTTACTTAAAAAATTACCATGGGAATGTTGATCTTTATGGGTATATTACACGAGTAAATTACTGGGTTAATTAATACGAACAGTTAAAACTATTACTGGGTAAATTTACTCAAGAATATTTATTTGTTTAAATAGGTTTTCCTTCAATTGGAGAAAGATGAAGAAAACGATCTACCGATGGACCACCTGTCAAAGAAAATTGTGCGGAATCGAGCCATAAGCCGATCTCTCTCACTACAGTCTAAAAATTCGTATCAGAATTTACCGAATAATAATTCCGAGACTGCCGCTAACATTCAAGATCCGAACAGAGGTTAGTTATTATTTTTTTTTATTATTATTTTTATTTTTTGTGTGAACCTAGTGGCTATGGCGGCGCGGCGCGTGCAATCTGGCGAAGTTGCATATATTTGATTCATACCCATGTAAAATCTCGATTTGAGGAAACGTTGCACTTCCTCAAATCGAGATTTTACATGGGTATGAATCGGGCGTATACAAACTGACTCCTGCGGTCAGAAAAAGATGTAAGCTGACTCCCGTCAAAAAAGGATTAAAATCGTGAAGCTGGCAACACCGCGCGGGTGTAAACCGACTCCCATTGTATAACCCAAAGAGTAAACAAGAGTCGCAATTGAATGGAAGGCCTGCGTGGTCAACGTAGATAAGGGATCCGAACGCGGGCTGGCCTCTGATTGGCTGCAACGGGTGGAGCAAAAATGACTCGGGGTATAGGGAAAATAACACGGGATTTTCGTTCCGGGGCGTTTATCTCGAAACCTTAGCAAAATCGTATCTAAACAATTTATACGAGTCGATTCAGCAGATTTTTCCGAACAATTTGATAGGTCATAAGTGCCACTTTATTGCAAATTTGAAAAGACTGTATCAGTTTAAAAGTACGCACAATAGTGTGATTACATGCTTGGCGTGTGTTCGAGCAGTGTTTGAGTAACTCACTATTGTGCGTACTTTTAAACTGAAACAGTCTTTTCAAATTTGCAATAAAGTGGCACTTACGACCTATCAAATTGTTCGGAAAAATCTGCTGAATCGACTCGTATAAATTGTTTAGATACGATTTTGCTAAGGTTTCGAGATAAACGCCCCGGAACGAAAATCCCGTGTTATTTTCCCTATACCCCGAGTCATTTTTGCTCCACCCGTTGCAGCCAATCAGAGGCCAGCCCCCGTTCCGACCTTATCTACGTTGACCACGCAGGCCTTCCATTCAATTGCGACTCTTGTTTACTCTTTGCTAGCGGCAATGGCGGCGCGGCCGCGGCGCGTGCAATCTGGTGACGTTGCATATAGTTGATTCATACCCATGTAAAATCTCGATTTGAGGAAGTGCACTTCCTCAAATCGAGATTTTACATGGGTATGAATTGGGCGTATACAAACTGACTCCCGCGATCAGAAAAAGATGTAAACTGACTCCCGTCAAAAAAGGATTAAAATCGTGAAGCTGGCAACACCGCGTGGGTGTAAACCGACTCCCATTGTATAACCACTCCCAGCGACTCTTCTTTGACGATTCAACTCCAGTCGCTGCGCATATTAGAGTAAGGCATTTAAACTGACTCCCGTTATGTAGCCACTCCGGTGGATCTGCGTCGGCTATCCACTTTAGTCGCTGCGGAGACCAGAGGAAGGTATGTAAACCGCCTCCCGTTGTACAATCACTCCCACTGACTCTGCTTCGACGACCCACAGTTGGTTGAGGAAAAAATGAAAAATAATGCGGTAGCTTGCAAGAAAAGGCTTTTTGGCATCAAAACGCACGAAAAAATGTCACGGTAATCCAAACAAGAAACAAGGAAGAACCTATCTCGGATTAGCATTGAGGGACATGTCCGGGTTTTTCAAATTTTGAGCTGATTTTGACGGCAACTACATTTTCGGATTCTCGTGATGTTTCTGCGTTTTTTTTTATAATGAAACACTTTTTCTTGTAATTTACTTCAAGTTACCGCATTATTTTTCATTTTTTTCCTCAACCAACAGTGGGTCGTCGAAGCAGAGTCAGTGGTAGTGGTTGTACAACGGGAGTCGGTTTACGTACCTTCCTCTGGTCTCCGCAGCAACTAAAGTGGATCGCCGACGTAGATCCACCGGAGTGCCGCCGTTAGTGCGCTAATCTTTATTTTTACTGGGTATTACCCCATAATCGACTATTAACAAGCCTGTAGAAAAAGTTTGCAACAGCTCCATTTCGAGATTAATTTCGCTCAACAGTCAACCTCGTTGTCATCATAAAAAGAAAAACATTATTCGCTACTAATTTGTCACGTGAATAAAAACATCATCAAGAAATGAAACTCCATTTCCTGATAATGTCTTTATTCACTTGTTGTCATTGCATTGGGAGGTGAAATGATTTACTATGATGCATCAAGCCCACGGTAAAGATTCAATCTTTCAAAAAATAATAAATAATAATTTTTTTATAGATGCTTTAGCAAATTTCAAGAAATTTTCGTTTGTTTTCACAGGCTCAATGTCATTTCCTCTTGATGGAGTCGTTCCCGTTTCTCCAAAAATATCAGACGCAACAGGGATTGGTTTAGATAGTGTAACATTGCAGCGACGACCTGGTCAAACCATCAAAGCAATGCTGCGATTGAGAGTTCTTCGACTCCTGAGGGATTTACAAAAGCTCTACGTTATGATTTTTGTGCCTCTCATATTATCTGGTATAGGCCTTTACATGAATAAAATTCAAAACGTAGACCCGAAAACAAAATCGTTACAGTTGAGCAAAGGTGAGTGCGGTTTTAACATCCTTTCAAACCTTTTAATAATACAGATTAGAACTATACGCAATGCAGTGGCGTAGCGTGCAATGTGGCCACGTTGTAATGTGTTCATTTAAAACCCATGTAAAAAGTCGAATACGAAGGTGTTCACCGAACACCCAACAGTTCGATCTTTTTCATGAGTTTAACCCTTTAATGACCAGGTTAGTTCAAGAAAACACCACTCCTCCGTTTCTAGAGGGAAGGTAGTTAACTGTTCGTACTCGGTGGAGTTGGAATTGCCTATCCTACGAATTGAAGGCTCCCTTCGAAACTTTATCTATATTTGCGTTTATCCAGAATGAGGACTGAAACAATGTGTATTAAACAAAAGAAGAAAAATGAGTGACTTGGGCTTGGTCCTTACGGGGTTAAATGGACACAGTACAACGTTGCCATATTGCACGCTACGCCACGGCAGCAGAAAAAAAACACTTCGGAGCGGAAAACCCTTTTGAAAATGGCCTAGCAAAAAACTTTAGTTAAGCCCAAATCAATAGTCGATTATGGCTAAACCCAAAGAAATTATGATGGGGCACTGAAAAACTTCCAATTCCCAACTAAACTCAATAAACGGGGAGTTTTTCACGAGGTTGTGGCCAGCACTAACAAAGTTCTATTTTTTCGTTTTTCTATGTGACAAGGATGAATTTTTTCAAAAATAGATTTGGAGCGATGAACATTTTTGATAATGCAGCAAATAACCCAAAAGAGTAGTTTTTTCGGCATTTTGAGGGGTTTTAGAATTGTTGTGGGGAAACTCCCAGTTTTTGTCCTTTTTGGCCCATTACGCTGGCGCAAATAAGGTTAGTGAGTAAGTATGGTGAAAGGACAGCAAATCGTTTTTGGAGGTTTTTACGCCGTAATCGACTATTAAATAGCTTATAGCAAAAGTGTGCAATAGCCCCATTAGGAAATAACCAATGAGTAGTTTTTCGCGATTTTCGAGATTGGAAAGTTGTGGAAATCGAGTGTGTCTTTCATGACGGGTGGCTGGAGCTAAAGAGGGAGTGAGTAACGTATGGTGAAAGGACAAGCAAACCCCTGGAGAGATTGCAGTCTTATGATGATGTAAAATGGTTCAACAAAAAATCAAAATATTTTAAGTATCGGCCAACGAGCTAAATAGCGATAGAGAGGATTTGTGGATTTTTTTGTTAAGGTAGCACGGAGGCAGCCACGACCGAAATCTCTTATGGACGTTTTTCGCACAGGCTTGGTTTTTTTGCCTCGCCACTTTTTTTACCTTTCAATTTTCAAAAAAAAAAATTGTGACAGATACATTTGAAAATGGCTGTAAACAAAAGTGCAAGGTTGAAACTGACCCTGATTCTGATTCTGAATTTTTTTTTCGTTGAATACAGCTACCTAAAGACCAACGTCGGCGCCTTTAATCGCATTCGATTTTTTTGCGCCCATTGAACCCTGACCCCCCCCCCCCCCCGACGCGCGGGGGCTCCGGGGACAGAGCTGCCGATTTGAGTAGATTCAATGACATTTTGAAATTCACCGAAGATTTCACCGGTTGAGAAAAGATTACAGAGTTTAGTTCAGTGTATGACCGTAATGCACGAAAATACTAGCGTCTTTTATCTTTTCTCAACCGGTATATTTTAATTAATTGACGGCGTTTCCACCGATTAAGAAAATGTTACAGATCAGAGTATTTTCGTGCATTACAGTCATACACTGAATTGAACTATATATCTTTTCTCAACCGGTGAAAACATCGGTGAATTTAAAAATGTCATTAAATCTACGCAAATCGGCAGCTCTGTCCGGGGATGCTTTCTACATCATTGACTGGCAAGGAAATAAGATATGGGGCGATGACTATCTTCGGTCGTCAACCATGTCACCATCGCCGATGACGGCTGTGTTCGTCGGTTACTCATTTTTTAGCTGTTTTTTTTTCTGATTGGGCACAGAAATATCATCGCACGATTGTCATCCGCCATGATCGATAATGAAGCAAAATGCGACTTTTATTATTTTTTTTTTTTTTTATTTATTCACTTTTTTGAGTTTCGAGCATTTTGATCGAAGAGGGAGAATCAACGAGATATATAGCAATAGAAAGGCTAATAGAAGATGTAAGTTCTATTCCTAAGTAAGGCAGCGATGGCAGCATGGACGATCTGATTCTATGTAGTTTGTTGGCTTCATATTTTTTAACCTTAAACTAACCATGCCAATTAATTCAACGGAACTTGGTTTTAAATGTGCGCATCGTTATTTCCGCCGAATTTTACGTTAGAAACAATGTGTCATACTGATGTAGCAAAAGTGCGCAACAGACCCATAGCACAAGAGAGGCTGATAGAAGATGTAAGTCCTATTCCTACAGAGCTGCCGATTTGCGTAGATTTAATGACATTTTGAAATTCACCGGAGATTCCACCGGTTGAGAAAAGATTACAGAGTTTAGTTCAGAGTATGTCTGTAATGCTCGAAAATACTAGCGTCTTTTATCTTTTCTCAACCGGTATATTTTAATTAATTAACGGCGTTTCCACCCATTGAGAAAAGATTGCAGATCAGAGTATTTTTGTGCGTTACAGTCATACTCTGAACTAAACTCTGTAATCTTTTCTCAACCGGTGGATTCTTCGGTGAATTTCAAAATGTCATTAAATCTACGCAAAGCGGCAGCTCTGTATTCCTAAGTAAGGCAACATGGGCGATCTGATTCTATGTAGTTTGTTTGCTTCATATTTTTTAACCTTAAACTAACTATGTTAATTAATTCAATGGAAATTGGTTTTAAATGAAACTGTAAGTGTTTCAGAGTGGCTATATCTGGACACTGAATTCCAATATAATCATTCAGGTTAGGAAATTAGGCTTGCCTCTGTCGTGCGTCAGTTTCTTTATTTGCTAATCCTTCTAGAAGTAACAGTTTTGTCGCTGTCTGTGCCCAGATAGCCACTCTAAAACACTTGCACTTTCGTTTCAAAGTACATAAGCTCAAATAGATCTGTCCCAGTTAAAAAAAAAAAAAATCAAAAGTTTTAAAACCTTTAAAACAAATGTTTAACAAATATAGACAGTGCACTACGCTGAAATACATAGGGCAGATTTCAGGCTCGTTGAATTCTCGCGGATTTAAAAAAACAACAATCAACACCCCTTTGATGTCGCAGAGTGTTGAACGGTGACATTCGGATAACTCAGGGGGACAGGCTGGAAAGTGAAGAGGAAGGTGCCGGCCATTCAACAGTCAACACCCTGCGACATCAGAAGGGTGTTGACTGTTGTTTCGTTTAATCCGCGATAATTCAGGGTGCCTATGATCCAGCCCGTTAGTGTGGATATCCTGAGCAATTTCTGAGTCGGCCGACATTTCGACAGAGTCAATTTTTAAATTTCCGGTTGCCTATATCTCAGGGGCCATCAGCTGAAAAAATAAAATGAAAAAAATTCGTCGAGGGCTAAATATTTCCAAAATCTATGACTATAGGCGAATTTTCGCGATCGAATATCATAAACAATACCACCCTAACTACATATTCGAGGAAACTCAATTGTGTTTTTAGATGTGTTTTCGGGGCATCGATGGCATCAATTCGATTTTGAATTCACCTCCGGACTTGGATTCAAAATCGAATTGATGCCATCGATGACTGAAAACACCGAAAAAGTTCGAAAAACACTATCCAGTTTCGTGTCACCCACTGTTGTCATGCGTAGGTTGGCAATTAGTCCAGTCAATCTAGCTTTTGACCTAGAATAAAATCGGAAGCAAATTCGAATGATTGAGCGTTAATCTACAACCCATGGTGTACAAATCCTCAAAAGTCCCCATGAATCCGAGTGTCGGAAAGTCCCGGAAAATCGGGAAAACCCCGGAAAATCTGTCTTTCTTTGATAGTTCGTATCTCAGTTATTTATTGTCGTAGAGATGTGTTCTTTTTTTCAAGTTGTAGATAAATGCGTCTTCTTGTAAAAAGTACTCTACTATTTTTTCCGTCAGAGCAAAATTTTTCCAGAAAATTTAGAAAAACTGAAAATTTGAAAATTTTCCAAATTTCGGAGTAGAATTTTCAGGTTTTACAGTTGGAAAAGTAAAAAAATGCTCCCAACAAAGGTTTTAGATAATTTAATCAGCTTTAAAATGAGACCTCAACGAAGTTTGTGCTGTATTTCGTTACCGAGATACGCGCAAAAATGTTTGAAAAACCCTCGAGTTTCAAGCGCTTGAGGCGCCTCCACTGCGGCACTTTACCATGTCATGCCATATGCCGCCGCGCCATGCCACGGCCACGGCTATTGCTGCGCGTCCCGGAATCGACAACGGCACATTCACATTCTTCCACCTCCCCCCCCCCAGATTTTTTTGCGCTCAGTGTCAGAATTTTTCTTGTTGGCTTTTCTCTCTTCATTCTTTTTATTTCTTTTTTTTCCTTTTTCCCATAGTTTTCACAAGTTTTTGAGTAAAATGAGAATAATCGAAAATTTTGGAGATGGTCTTTATTTGAGAAGTTTTTACGAATTTCGCGCTGAATTTCAGAGAGACTATGATTCTGAAGAAGGAAAAGGACTTACTGGTAAGGACTTATCGGTGTGATGAAGCTGAAAAAATCACGAAAAGCAAATTAGTCAAGGGAAACAGACGAATTTCCGGCATAAATTTAAGCAAAGGCAGTGGAGTTCCGGAAAATGTGAGTCCCTCCCCGCGAACTTTCAGTCAGTCGGGGACCCTCTACATTTTGTACGCAATGAATGAGGGTATATGAGGACCCCCCTCCCCGTTCCCCCAGCTAGAGAGGGAGCAGGGTCGTACGCCTGAAATTATTTGAAAATTGAGTTCTCTCGAAACATTTATTCACGCTGTTTTATAGCTTTAAAATTCCGTTTCTTTCCTACGAAAGGCAACAAACTGATTTTATTTTCCTGGCCACTTTTTAATATTCATCTAATAACACAGAAAATGCATGGCAATCACCATATCCAAAGGAGTAAACCGACTCTTTTTACCTTAAAATTACACTAATTTTTTTTTTTGCTCCTTCATCTATCCTTATTCTTTCAAATGTTATATTTTGTCAAATACAAGGACCAAATGTAAACAGGGGGCACTAATTGAGGGCTCCTGTTCTCCCGCGGGACTGCGAAGGTCTCCAGTACGCCACTGAGCAGAGGCTTTCGCATGGCTGAAAAGTTTTCGTTGTAGCTATATCTCACAGTTCAATAGCTAATCAAAGTCTACTGGTCGCAAAGCGGGAAAAGTCCTCCCTTCCAAAGCCATCATAGGTGAGTACATGAATTTTTTATGTCTCTCTCTCTCCTCACATTTGAATATGAGCGTTAGAAAAGGACGGAAATAGGGTCTAAAGTCACGTGCTGGTCCTCTCTGCCATCTTTTTCTAGCTCATGATGGGGATTCAAATTGTTGTAGCTATAAAAATCATAACACAAATGAGAAGAGAGGGAGAGAGACAGACAAATTCCAGTACCTATATCCACCTATGCTCCAAACTTAAATTTTCTCGCGTTGTTTAGACAATATTAGATTCCATCAATTGTCTGTTGAAATTTGAAAATTAACTCGAAATATGAGATTTTCTAATGTTGTGGCATTGTACATACTTAGGCGAGCTGTTCAGGAATATATAGCACATTTTGAAGGCGCAATTTTCAGCATTCATAATTTCCTGAAAGGAGGGAATCGCGAGCTTTATTTGTTTCCGTTCAAAAGGATAATCGTAGTTTTCTAACGAACTTTCAATTTTAGTTTTCACTTCTAACAGAAGAGCAAAAGAAGTCTGATCAATTTTGAGGCTCGATTGTTCGTGACCAGGAGTTTTAGCACAGCAATTTTCCCAATTGGACACATTTTCAGCCAATCCACATCGCATCGCTCATTTAATTTAAATTCCTAAGTCAAATAGGTCAGCCTTTTTTCCCCTTTTTTATGTTTTTTTTTCCAAACACATAATTCCAACAAACAATATGGATGAATATCAAGCATCTTGAGACTGGATTTTAATGAAAGATCATCGAAAGTAATGAGTATTGGACATAGATATCATTCTAAACT
The DNA here is from genome assembly GCA_011764245.1 of Trialeurodes vaporariorum. Lineage (NCBI taxonomy): Eukaryota > Metazoa > Arthropoda > Insecta > Hemiptera > Aleyrodidae > Trialeurodes > Trialeurodes vaporariorum. The sequence continues at coordinate 4,324,949 of VMOF01000369.1, read as the reverse complement.
CTCGACATTGCCACTGACTTCTGCGTTCTTTTTTATCGGTCCTTCGCTTCAAATGCCAAGAAAAACTGAGACTCGATGCATTAAAGTTATACCAAAAAAGATTTCGAGTGTACACTGCACAGTTATATGTACATGGCACGTGTGCTGTCGGGACATCAGTGACTCGGACTTATAATAGCATCAGAAAAAAAAAAAACAAACATCCATTAATAAGAACTCATATTTTTAAACGAAGTATGCTGCACTACCGTGAACTTTTCTTTTATTCTTCATCCTGCAAAGATGATCTGCGATGTGTCCAGAATATGTATAGAAACAAGCGTATATCAGAAATTTCCTGCTCTTCCGTAAAACGAAAAGCCAGATTCTTACAGATACTTATATGCTTGGACTCATCGGTGAGGATGTTGAATTTATTTCATGAAGAATTTCAAGCTCTTCGAAATTGGTTAGTGTAATTTTGACGTAGATCATGAGCCGCATGTACGAGTAAGTGCACTATTTGCAGAAAATCGTCTCAAATACGCGAGAAAATTTGAGGTTGGAGCATAAGCTGATACAGGAATTTCTCTCTCTTCATTTGTGTTGACATAATTTCACAACAATTTGAACCCATCATATGATAGAAGAGGATAACACAGACGGCCATCACGTGACTTTAGACCCTACCTCCGTCCTCTCCTATCTCCTAACGCTCTTATTTTCAAATGAGAGGAGAGAGAGACAGAAAAATTCCTGTACTTACCAATGGTTTAGGAAGAGGGGACTTTTTCGGTAAACTTTAGTTAGCTATTGAACTGTAAGACCTAGCTACTAACTAACACTTTTCAGTCATATGAGCCTCTGCTGAAATGTTTTCCCTTGATTAATTTGCTTTTCGTGATGTTTTCAGCTTCATCACACCGATAAGTCCTTACCAGTAAGTCCTTTTCCTTCTTCAGAATCATAGTCTCTCTGAAATTCAGCGCGAAATTCGTAAAAACTTCTCAAATAAAGACCATCTCCAAAATTTTCGATTATTCTCATTTTACTCAAAAACTTGTGAAAACTATGGGAAAAAGGAAAAAAAAGAAATAAAAAGAATGAAGAGAGAAAAGCCAACAAGAAAAATTCTGACACTGAGCGCAAAAAAATCTGGGGGGGGGGGGAGGTGGAAGAATGTGAATGTGCCGTTGTCGATTCCGGGACGCGCAGCAATAGCCGTGGCCGTGGCATGGCGCACAGTACTTCGAGCAAACGGAGAATTTATCAAAACTCATAACTGCGTCAATAATGCATGTATGATTACGAAAACGTCATGGATTCCGTGTATTGACCACTAGAATGAAGTGCCGTGACCAAAATTTGATTTCTTTTTTTGTTTGGTGGGAGGGGGGGGGTGAATCTCTGAAATAAGATAAACAAAAGTAGCGCAAGGTGCAATCTGGCAACACAGCTAGTGGTCCGTTCTAACTCGTGAAAAAGATTGAAACATGAGTGATTAGGTAGTTTTTTTGATTTCGACCTTTCATACGCATTTAAATGGACAAGTGCGGCGTTGCCAGATTGCACGCTGCGCCAATGATGGACTCCCAATTTGCATCATTTTCGTGGTCAGTCGAGCGCGTGAAAGAACTTAGATGTAAAGATGGGTCATGGTTCGAACCAAGGTTCACTCCCCCCCCCCTTTTCATAATATAGGTGCTGATGGACAATCAGCAAAAAATATGTGAAATAAAATTAAACACCCCGAAGAGGTGAGAAAGCAAGTATTTTCGCTACTTACATACTCTCACGCCTAACTTTCCTTTTTCTATTTTTTATTGAACCTTAAATGATATAACTGCACCACTCTGGGTATTCACTATTTTGTCCTTCCGTAAAACTGAAGAATCTTTGCTAAAATAGATCACTGAATCTTATATTCTAAGTTTTTTTGTTGTTTTATTTTGTTTTTTGTTTTTTTTTTTTTTATGTAAACAATCATTTTTGCTACATTTTCGAAGCTGTCTTGTGCGATGTTGCAACACCGGATTCGTTCCTTTATCATGTACGTAAAACTATCGACTGTTCATTGAAGAACCGTAGCTTATCAGAACTCGGATCATTGCATAAGTTCAATAGGAAAAAAGCACGATTGCCCGGTTACACAAAGTTACCGCTCACGAGGGCCATATATCTCATTTTTGTTTATTCCTCCTCTGCTGAGGAGCCCCCCCCTTCCTCTACCTGAGGAATAGTCTCAACTCTCCTGAACCCTTTTTTAACTGCCCCCATCTATGATTTATGAAACCGAGACTCACGGACAAAATATAGAAACTTGCGACATTTTTACGTCTCCTTAACGCAGCTAGTGCAATGTGGCAACACTGTTTTGTTTGCCATAGAAAATGTCCAAAACTCGACTTTTACAGTGGCTAACAGCCTTTAGGAGAATCGATTGTTTTACATAAGTTTAAATGGATGGAATTACATTGTTGCAAAATCGCACGAGTCGCCACTGTTTGATGCACTCCATGGCCAGGGGCCAAATTTCGACAAAAATATCGCACTTTTGGACAGAAAAAATGGAAAAAACCCAATTTGCGCAAATTTGCGCAAAAAAAGCGACACATCCCCAAAAACTAGAGGCTTTGAGGAATCATTTTCCGCAAAAAACCCAGATATGGTTTTTGATGTATTTTAGAAAAGTCCTTTTGAAGTTAGCGATTTCGAAAAATTTAGGTGTTTTTAAGGGGTCATCTTTATGATACCTTATGACACTTTCTAAAATGAGTTGAAAATGTTCTAACTGCAGAAATGAGCGTTACTTATCTTCAATGAAACGATCCATGTCCAAAAATTGGCCACCACTAAGATTTCGGCTCGTATCACATGCTTATAGAGAAGGTTGAACAGCACTGAGGTTAGCCGCGACGATGCACGACTCTCGTTACATAAACTTTGGGCCGTAGTTTTGTTGCCCAAATCATTGTTTACCTTTTTATCTGCGACTGTTTTGTGATCAGTAGACTCTCCTGAACATCTTACAATGGTCAAAAATCACCAACTTGAAAGTCGATTTTTGAGGGTTTTTACCATTGATCGAAGTACTGTGTGGCGCGGCGGCATATGGCATGACATGGTAAAGTGCCGCAGTGGAGGCGCCTCAAGCGCTTGAAACTCGAGGGTTTTTCAAACATTTTTGCGCGTATCTCGGTAACGAAATACAGCACAAACTTCGTTGAGGTCTCATTTTAAAGCTGATTAAATTATCTAAAACCTATGTTGGGAGCATTTTTTTACTTTTCCAACTGTAAAACCTGAAAATTCTACTCCGAAATTTGGAAAATTTTCAAATTTTCAGTTTTTCTAAATTTTCTGGAAAAATTTTGCTCTGACGGAAAAAATAGTAGAGTACTTTTTACAAGAAGACGCATTTATCTACAACTTGAAAAAAAGAACACATCTCTACGACAATAAATAACTGAGATACGAACTATCAAAGAAAGACAGATTTTCCGGGGTTTTCCCGATTTTCCGGGACTTTCCGACACTCGGATTCATGGGGACTTTTGAGGATTTGTACACCATGGGTTGTAGATTAACGCTCAATCATTCGAATTTGCTTCCGATTTTATTCTAGGTTAGGGCCGTTTTTGAGCTAGATTGACTGGACTAAATGGTTTTGTCGAATATCATCGAATATATTCGTCGCGAAAATTCGCCTTATATGCAGCATCATGCTCTGGTCGATTTGGTGAGGAATGAATGACCACAAATCCAATGCACCTTTAACGGGTTTCCAGTCAGTGGTCTACAGTAATATGGACTATGGACAAAATTTCTTACTTCACTTCAATGTAACGATCACTCATTCTTACTTCATCTCAATTTTTTTACTTCAATATCTTATTTCAAACTTACGTACACATTTTGTCCGTGGACCAAAAGAAGTAGACTTTTTATCCGTAGTCCATATACCTATTACTGCAGACCTACTTACCTGAAACCCTCTCACGAGCTATATTCTTGCAATATTTTGGCGAGGGTAGGCAATACGCAGTGCACAGTATATCATTCATCACATTTGTTACGTGTGTTGCTTCTTGTATATTCCGGCCAAGGTAGGCAATACGTAATGTGCATACACTGTACAGTGTAATGTACTAAAACTGAATGATATTATCATTCAAAAGACACTTATTACGTGTGTTGCCTGTTGTATTTTCTGGTCAGGGTATGCAATACGCAATGCTCAGTTTATGAAAGATCGTATCGTAATGCTTATCGAGTCGATGATCGAGTGCGTGTTATCTGATGGGTGGTGCTATTTCGATAGGTTTCATTCCGATAGAGACCCTCCCATCTCTGCGGAAATTCTCCGATTGCTCAAGAGTCATCGGCTGATTTCCGCAGAGATAGGAGGGTTTTTATCGGAATGAAAGAAATAGCACCACCCATAAGATAACACACACTCGATCATCGACTCGATAAGCATTACGATCCGATCGTTCATAATCAGCCTACAGCCGGCTGATTGTTTTATTTCTACGTTAAACCGATAATTAAGACTATTTTGAGTGACGTTATTGGTCTAGCACTGTGAGACTTGGCCGTTGATATGCTGGTAACCATAGTTCAAACTCCCTTGAGTTATAGTTTTATAAAGGCTACTCATAGATATCTATTAAAAACGGGGAATGTAACTATGGCTGTCATAACAACAGCCAAGTCTAATGCACCCAATTTAACGAATTTACTTTACTTCACTTAAAACATTTGATAGATGAAAATTATTTTTATCCAGAGAATGTTATTGGAAAATGCCAGCAGTGGGCCTTCCGTGAAATTAATGAAACATTCCATAAGCAAAAAAAAAATTGTGCAGCTCTTAGCTCAATTAAGGCGAGTTAGTAGAAGAATTTCTTCTAGTTTTCTCAGCCTCAATCTACCCAGGACTCACCACGTGGAGGTTGCTGTACTAGAGTCCCTTTTTTTTTTTTTGTTAAGTAAAGGGGAAATGCCTCATGTTGAGGAAAAAACCCCTCCCATACCTAGACTTCTATACTCACTTACGGAACCCGGGCCCGTATCGGAGCGCGGTCCGAAACACGATCTAGGGGAGTGCGGAGGGAGACGCGGATTGCGAGCGAAGCAAGAATTTGGAGGAGTTCGGGGAGAGGGGATCTTGAGCCGCAAATTTTGAAAAAAAACAAAAACAAAAAACAAAAAAAAACAGAAACAAATCGGTGCCTATCAATCGATGTTATCATGATCGAGACGCCCAAAAGGACGTATTTGATGTTCCGATCGCAGGTCACTACAGAACTTGGCAAGAAAATGATATCGTATTGCAAGCGCACCATTGACAAACTCCTGATTTCTCATGAGGGCGAATGTGACTATGATATAGATATCTGGTCGACTTTCGCGAGCATATCGACAAGTCGGTACAAGCAGGCGTATCTCGATCAACCCCCTTGCGATGCTCATGGTGGACCGTTAGATAGCAACCGAGCATTCTCGCGCCACTATCCACAGTCGTCCACATACAAAACTTCGCGAGGCCAACCGACATACGTCTGAAAAGCACGAATCCAATACGAGTATCAAAATTCTTGCGAAAGTTCTAGATCGTGCCATCGGAAGATCGCACAGCGTCGAGCATCTGTTTCATGGTAAAATCGATTTGTAATGGCGATAAAAAAGTGATAAAAAAGCGATAAAAAACCAAGTTGCATATTGCTGAGTCCGACGTGAATTCACTTGGTGCGAAAAAAGGTCACAGAGTTAGCAATTGGAGCCCTTTCATCAGGTAGGAGCATATTTACAGAGTTTTTCCGACCCCAGGCTGTTTTTTGAGCGTGGACACACGGACGGAACATTCCGACCCCGCGCTTTTATTTCAGTTTGGGCACACGGAAGGAATACTCTGACCCCAAGCTGATATAGTCGTGATACCTAAGAATACTCGCATGACTCTGCATATTTTACATTTGTTCAAAATGTAACATATCTTACATCATACGCGTATCTGGTTCCCACTAAGGCGAATTAGACAAGGTCCAAATTCAGCTGCTACAAAGGTTAACTCGATGAACAGCTTCGAACCCGGTAAAGTCAAGAACAGGTCTTTAATATGTATCACTTGGAATAATTAAAAAAAATTGAAAAATTATTTATTTTAATGGACCCGGATTGGATCAAGATGAGAGAAAAAAAAAACCGTATAAAAATGATAACTCGGCGCAAGACTATCGTTAGCCTAGTCCAGAAATTTTCTTATTTGCGCGTTTTTAGAAATAAACGCTAAGACTTATCTTTCGAAAGCTTCCGATATCTGGTGGGGAGTTATAATTCTTGTACGATTTGAATTAAAGTAAAAATTTTAATAGTTTAAAGTAAGCACTTATAAACACTAAAACGCGAAAACACTAAACATTGAATTAAAGGAACTTTAAAAAAAAAGACGAGAAAGGAAGAAAAAATGATAGCGTGCAGCCCTCACCGAAGTCGAGGATTACACTGGCAATTCGAGACGCTGACCCTTGTACATATTTACGTTCTTCGGTCCGCATCCGGGTTCCGCCAGGATTTCACCAAGGGCTGAACCGGACCGGACCCGACTGGGCGTGATCGAAAATAATAGGAAAGGGAAAAGTGGAATGTTGGAAAAATACCCGATGAGCCCAAAATGTTTCCATCCTGTGCGGTGTGATTTTTCCTCCCTCACTTAAGTCCACCCCCTCCCCCTCCCCCGCACACTCTCACTCATCTTCAAAGCCCAAAATTAAAGAATTTGCTCTTTTGAGAAGCTTGTTACTGAGAACGAAACCAATTGGCGAAATACCGATGCTCGCTACTGGAAAGAGAGTTTTATGAGAAGTGTTTTTAGTCGCATTTTGCTTTGTCATCGAAAGCCGTTTGATGGCCGTCAACGGCCTGCGATGTTCATCGCTCGTATTTTGCTTCTCCGATGGTCATCGAAAGTTGGCGGAGCCAAATTCAATTATTACCCGGCAAAAAATGAAACTGTCCGTAAAACGTCCCTATTATATTGGCGTCCAATTCTATATTGGACGCCATTAAGGGGTTTACGAAATTCAATAGTTTCTCGCTTATTTCGTAACATTTTAGCATACGGTTTGTGCTAAAATGTTCCTTAGATTGCTTCCGAGGCTCCATCGAAGCCCTTTTTTTCATTCTTTTGCGTTTACCATTATTTTTTTCCATTTAAAGATCGTATCTTTCTCTGGTGGCAGAATACGGAACTAAACGGCAAACGCTGAGGATCCACCTTAAGTCTAACGGCTAACGCATGCATATGGGCTAAGGTCTGCATTGTTTCCGAATAATGCACGAGAAACGGACATCCGCCTTACTCAAACTGCACTGCAGGCCGACACGAGGGCACGTTCGCTTCGAAACCGAAACGATACTCGAATAATATTAGGCGGTTTTTAGGACGTTTTTAGGACCAAACCGGGCGATTCATTTTTTGCCGGGTATATAATTTAATTACACTTTGTGCAGTGGTGTAGATAATAATTTTTCGACCCCCCCCCCCCCCCGCGAGATTCAAAGGCAGTTGAAGGGACTTTAACATCTGATTTCCAAATACAGCTGCGTGATGATGATACCACCTAGTGCATCAAGAGAATAGTATCTATTAGTAGTGAGTGGATATTATGAATTAGTCCTTCTCTCTCTCCTCTCCATTTGAACACGTATGTGTTAGCAAGAGGATATAGCAAAGAGGCTACGTTACTTGGCTTAAGCCGTCACGTGACTTAGGCTCCTATTTCCATCCTTTTCTAACGCGTGCGTTCAAATTGAAGGAGAGAGAGAGAAAGACAAATGTCTGTATCCTTCCATAGTTGATGGTTCACGAGCCGCCATGCTATGGATTTGGCTCATTACACACGGAAAAAAAAAAGATTAGTGAAAATAACCATACGGATACCTGATTTTGGCACCTGCTAGATGTTATGGTAAACTTGACCAGAAGTATGATACATTTACCGATACTTTGAGTGGAATCGACATGCAATCAGGTAACATCACCTAGTACCTAGTCAAAACATAGTATAGTTCTGGTTAACATTACCATAACATCTAGCAGGTGCCAAAATCAGGTATCCGTATGGTTGTTTTCACCGTAGTTTTTCCCGTGCAGGTTACATATAACCACTATAGACTAATAGAGAACAAATTTAATTTTAATCCCATTTTTCTGTAATCAACAGACACTTATAAAACCATGGAAGATTTCGTCATTTTCAACGGGACGAATCATTCGATAGACAGCTTTTTGAATCAACTGGACACGGGACACGAGTGGTATAATGGAAGTTTTGCGTCACTTTTAGACCTTCCCCCGCACGTAGGAGCAATTAATTTCAACGGTTGCTGTCATCTTCACAACACATCTCTCCTACTTTTGTACAATGATACCGCTCAACACTCTTTACCGATTCTCTTGAATTCTGTCAACAATGCAGTTTACAAGTGAGTATACGTTTATTCTTGTCTGTTAGAAAAATCCATTTGACGGAAAAATCAGTATGTACGCAATGGGTCTGTTGCAAACTTTTGCCACAACGATTAAGAGTGTTTCATCTACTGTAAAATCGCCTGAAAAGTCCATTGGTGGCATCAGAAAGTCATAAGATGCAATAATAAACTCACCGTTTAATAAAATCCAAGATGGCGGAGGAATATCGAGCAATTTTTATGCATGCACCACGAACATCCAAGGATAGCCAATTTTGACAACCTCACTGGAGGTAGAGGTTATGTGTTTGTTTACGTTGTGATTGGTTGTGATCGAGGTTATGGATAGAAACCAGTTCAATAAACGATTTTGAGGAAATATCATGTATTTTTTTAGTTTAAATGGATCGTTCTGCATATTTAAATGCGGCTGCTAACAGAAAAAAAAACAGGTAACTATAGAATGTTTTTCTAACTTGTTCCAATGGGTCTGTTGCAAACTTTTGCTAGAACGATTAAGAGTGTTTAATCTAATGTAAAATCGCCTGAAAACTCCATTGGTGGCATCAGAAAGTCATAAAATGCAATGATAAACTCACAAGAGGCGTTTGATGAAGTCCAAGATGGCGGATAAATATCGAGCAATCTGTATTCAATCACCGTGAACATCCAAGGATGGCCAACTTTGACAACCTCACTGGAGGTAGAGGTTATGTGTTTGTTTACGTTGTGATTGGTTGTGATCGATATTGTGAGGTTGGCTATCCTTGGATGTTCGTGGTACATGCATATAAATTGCTCGATATTTACCCGTCATCTTGAATTGCATTAAACGCCTCTTGTGAGTTTATTACTGCATTTTATGACTTTCTGATGCCACCAATGGACTTTTCAGGTGATTTTACATTAGATTAAACACTCTTAATCGTTGTAGCGAAAGTTTGCAACAGAACCATTCAAACGGAGCTGCATTAATTTTTTTTTAAATTTCCCGCCAAATTCGGCAACACAGCCGTAGCCAGGAATATGTATTTCTCTTTTTTTTTCATTTAAACGCATGCGTTAGAAAAGGATGGATAGAGGAGATGTCACGTGACTTCAATTCCTGTTTCTGTCCTTTTCTAACACATGCGTTTAAATGGGCAAAAAGAGAGGAAGACAAATTCTTGGCGACGGCTATATTTGGAAACTCTATTTGTAAGTATTTATTAACAGGGTGTGCTTTAAAAAAGGAAAATTTGCGAACATTATGAGCTAAGCTTGGAATTTTTGAAAACGCTTGAACACTCGTTTCAATATTTGGAGGGGCACATCTTTTAGAGCGTATTGAAATCCCCGGAGGGTAAACACCCCAGTAGCCAGCAGCTCTAAAATTTGCACCAGTACCCAGCAACCATTTTTTACAAAGTGAAAAGTATACGTTTGGTGGCAATACTGGTGTTTAGGGTGGTTTTTCCTGAGACCTTCAGTGTGAAACATTCGAAAAAAATACACCAAAATTGCCCCGAAACTAATCTTTTTCACATTTTGAAAAATACGTGCCGGGTACTGGTGCAAATTTTGGGGGTGCCAGCTACTGGGGTGTTTACCTTCAGAGCTAGGGGCGATGATTATACCACTTCCTGACTCAAATACTACAAAAACACATCCCCTGGTATTGAAAGAGCATTGTAGCGCAAAAGAGTGGTCAACATCATTAATATATTCACATATACGTTCAAGGCTTCGGAAGTCGAGGTACGATTTGACCAATTTCTGAAACTTCAAAATTCTATTCAAATGAAGATTATGAATAGTTTCTCTATTTTACACAGAATATATTTTATGCTTCAGAAGCATAAAGATGAGGAAAGGAAAAAAGGGTCTGCGACGGACATCACTTTAGGAGGAGGAATAATCGGTTTAAAAAAGCAAAAATGCAATAGTTTGAAGTTTGGTGGAAAGTCGCCCATCAGATTTCGCTGGGAATGCCGAGTAATTGACGGAACACAGAATAAGGCAGTTGCAAGGTGCATGGATCTGAAATTGTGTGTGTTTTTATAAGGAAAATGATAGTACTTGATGAGCCGAGAACAATGGTGCCTTTGATTTTCTCCAAAGTGTCCTGGTTTTGGTGATACACAGGTGTTTAGTTGCGAAATCGTGTGCGTAAGTGACGTCACTAAGCGGAATTCCCATTTCAAACAAATTATTTTGGACCAAAATCTCATCTCCGGAACAATGGGACTTAATTAGAAACCACAGACATCTTTGTTCTCAGTTCATCAAGTACTTTCAATTTCTTTATAAAAAACCCAAAATCTCAGACCCTTGCAACTGCCCCATTCATCAGAAGCTAAACATCTTTAAAATATCACCAAAAGACTTTCTGACTTGCTGCGTACTTACACTCATCAACACTCAACTCACCACTACTTACGGCGTGCGATCGCGAAAACGACGAGAATAGCATAGTTTTACACCATTACTGTGCTATGCAATTATACTTGCGTTCAGGAAATGGTATTGCATACTTAATTAATTGAAGGAGTTTTTTTCTGAGTAAAAGAAAGAGCTGTTCGAGATTCGCCGTGTCTGACTTAGAAATTTATAAATTTATTGTCTACCATTACACCGAGAAAAATTCCCGATTGTTTCAACGAATGTTCCGATACTATATTCCCGCGCTTTCTTTCCCATCGAGGCGATCGGAATTTCATAGAGCCAATCGGAATTCGAGTAGATTCAAGCGTCCAAACTGTTGAAACGATAGATATTATGATTGAAATAAGGGGGAAAACAACTATGGTTCTATTCTGATAGTTTTAACAGCCACTTTTTTCTCAGTGTATCAACTGAGGAAACAGTTCTTCTCGCACGAGGTTCCCAACTTTTTTTTCCTTCGAAGAAGTTTTAGAATGAAAGAAATCTCGTGCTGGATTCAAGATTTGTTGTTCAATAATGGGGGGGGGGGACATCATACAGATTCAAAAACCTGGTTGTGTATAAATCTTAAATACCGTGCTTGCACAGTATTTTCAACGAATATTTCGGATATTTGTATTACAGAGTCCGATATTAGGATCGAGTGATATGGTGGAGGGCTCCTAAAACACCTCCTCTGCTCTTTCGAGGCATCACAAAAGTGATTTTAAATGGGAAAATAAACTTACTAGCAGGCCCGTTCATCTCGCGGACTTGGAAATGCCGACATAGCAGAGGGCTCCCAAAACGATCCATTTGCTTATCCGATGCATAGCCAATGTTATTTTAAATGGGAAAAGAAACGGACAAGCACACCTGTTCAACTCGAAGCCTTAGAACTGCCAACATAGCAGAGGAATTCCAAAACATCCCCTCTGCTCATCCGGTACATCGCCAATGTTATTTTAAATTGAAAAATAGACCTACACGTAGACCTGTCCATCTCGTTGACTCGAAAATGCCAAAAGAAACGGACAAGCACTCCTGTTCAACTCGAAGACTTAGAACTGCCAACATTGCAGAGGAATTCCAAAACGGCCCCTCTGCTCATCCGGTGCATAGCCAACGTTATTTTAAATGGGAAAATATACTTACGAGCACACCTGTTCATCTCGAAGACTTAGAACTGCCCAGTGCCCATAGCAGAGGAAATCCAAAACGTCCCCTCTGGTCATCCGGTGTATCGCCAATGTTATTTTAAATTGAAAAATAGACATACACGTAGACATGACCATCTTTTTGACTTGAGAATGCCAACATGGCATGTGACGTTAAACATTTATTTTTTCAATTAAAAACGACATTATTTAAAATAAAATATAATGATCTTACGTAAAAATTCCGTATTTATTAAAAAAAAACACCGTACCCCGGTTTCTTGCGTTTTTTTTCTCATTGCTTATCGAGTTATCGATGATTTAGAAAAAGGAACCTCCCTGTTTTGAAACTAGATACGAATAATGGCTTCGTGGAATCTATATAACAAGGTGTTAATTTTAGGTTAAGGGTGGAAAGGAGAGGGATACTTTGGTTTGGACTCAATACTTCCAACTGAAGGGAAAAGCAAAAAAAGTATCTTTGCATTCGTATCGATGCTTTCAAATAAATCGTAAATACAGTGAAACTTCTCTTAGCGGACATCTCCCAAAAGCGGACATTTCTCAATATCGGACGCGGACACTGAAACGCGGCGATTTGGACTTCTCAATAAAATACATCGCGTGGGATCTCCACAATGCTGATGAGACGAGTAGAAAGAATTTGTGTTTACGTGGAAAATAGATTAAGCTATATGCGTGATACAGTGAAACTTCTCTTACTGTACTTAGAACCAACCAGTTTGAAGTCTGAGCTTGTTGATATATAGGTACTTACACGCAAATAAAATGTCTGAAGAACGTAGTAATCTTTGAGTATTTTAAAACTGTTTGAAATGACTGAACGACTCTTTGTTTTAGGATGATCACGCACAAATACCTGAACTCAAGTACGGAGCCCATCAGCGTGCGAGCATATCCTTTTCAAGTCACGTCACAGCCTGAGGGTTTTAACTCGGGGACATTCAGTAGTGCAATTTTCTTGGGCATGATTTTCGTGTTGATTCCGATCAGCCTTGCAACCGATATGGTTTATGACAGAGAGGTAAGGAGCAAAGCTCTGATCGTTATACCTATTTATGTTTTTTTAGAATTATTAAAAAGAGAGGTGATTCAGCCTGAAAAATAATCTAAAAGGAGAAATAGAGACAGGATGGAGTGTTTTTTTTTTTTTTTTTTTTAATGCTTTATTTCAAACCCCTGAATGGGTCTGTTGCGTACTTTTGCTACATCAATATAACTCATTGTTTCCAACGTACAATTTGGCGAAAATAACGATGCGTACATTAAAAACTTTCAAAACTCACTCATTAACTCAGAAAATACCTTCCATTTCAAACAACCCGCGCTACACTAGACACTATATCACCGAATTATAACTACATAGATGGAACCATCTCATTAATGTAAACATGAACAGAACTTACAAACATTGGAATGTTTCGTTTAGATGCGTACATTTCTTATATTATTTTGTAATATTTGATAAACCGAAAAGACCAGACAGCAAATGCAGCCAATAGTTCATATATTTAGAACGGAATTCCATCATTTTTTAGTTACGATGTTGTTTACTTAGGCACGGTGGTTCCGTCTATGTAAAAGTATACCGGTGCAAATAGTGTCTAGTGTAGCACGGGCTGTTTGAAATTGAAGTGATATCTTGAGTTAATGAGTGAATTTTGAACGTTTTCAATGTGCGCATCGTTATTTTCGCCTAGTTTAGAATTTAGAAATTAGAATCAAGGTTCTATTTTGTTGTAGCAAAAGTATGCAACAGACCCATTTTAGTAAAGTTGAAAGTTTCAAAGAGATCTGATTCTAAATACGTGTGGGGAATTCTCCAAAAATTGTCTCACCAAAGTCTTTAGAAAGCCTTCTTCAGAATTTGACGAACAAATATTTTTTACGATTTCTCCAATCGCCAATCAAAATCTTTTAATGTCTAACATCCATTACTAATGCATCAAACTTTTCCAATATCTATTTTAATTCGCGCTTATACAGGTGGTTCCATATGATCCCCCCCTTACCCCCAAAAATTCGTGAAGAAGGCAATATTTGAAACATTCAAAGCTATCAAACTAAACACACATTTCGGTCGAATACATTAAAAATTCTAACAGTAATATATCATGCAACGAATCATTGAAATCATAAAATCTTTTCAAGAGTCAAAGAGGTCGATCTGCCGTCGCGTCGGTCATTTCACCATAGCTAAATTACCTTTTAACCATTGAATAGTTTTAGACTTCCAATAATAATTGATCAAATTTGTGGTCTGTTATTGTTTTTACTGAAATTAATGTATTCATTTGTTGGTAGACTTGAATGTTTCAATGATTCCATCAAAAAGCCGCCGCCGCCAGCAAAAAGCCCTAAATGATTTTCAACTAAACCATTACAGCTTTTGTCAAATCTTGAGTTTTAAAGCCTGATTTGTGTATCGAAGCATCTTGAAGGAGAAATTTTGCTACAAGAATCCAATGATTGCTTCATAAATCTTGAAGCCCCTCGGCAGACGTTTTGTTTGGTTAGGTCGGAGGTCTAGGATACTGTGAAGGACAGAAGAAAGAGTTCTTATTAAGTAACTATTCAGTGGCATGAACAATCGGTTGTAGATTTTTCTCTGCTTTGAAAATATGCAGAGGTATCGATTGTTAAACTGAAACTCCAAGAATCGATTCTTCTCTGGAGATTTAAATGGAACAGAAATCGATAAATTGCAGCTCATGAGCTTATCAGGGCTGACATTCTTCTCACAAACGTATGTCAAAGACTAATATGCCAGGATATGCAACACGCAACGCATCTAATACTTTTATAGGATGGGAATTTGTGCTGAATATTACATACTCTGGTCAGGATATGCAACACGCAACGCATGTAGTACTATTATTGAATGGAAATCTGTGTTTTTCATATTTTATCTTGGTCAAGTATCTTTGCCACTACTAGTACAGTGGCACACTCACTCAAAAAAGACATTAAAGATTAGAGTCCCTTAATAGAAATTTTAAAACGGAATACCGACGAGGCGCTCTTGGAACTCCAATAAGGAGATAGGAAATCGACTCATTTGGTCTCCCATGATTCGCCGCTATAGATGGCGTCGTCTTAAAGAGCTGCTCGTGTAACATTAACAACCAATCAGAACTCGTTGAGCTCGTGTCTGTACTCCCTAACAAAACTTCCATCAAGGGACTCTAATAGATGGTTTTCGTGCGAAGTCAACGGTTAGCCAACAATCACAACAATGCACTCATTCGGTCGCAAAAAAATCGGTTGTGACAAAACTCGCGCAGCGTTCCAAACAATCTCACTCACTTCTCCCATGATCCCGATGTACACCCATCTCTTTCTAGTTTCGAAATTCGTATACAAGGCCTTGTTTTACGACATACTATAATCAAAATCAAATTAAAATGCCATGCCTCGAGGAATTCATTTCTGCCAAAATATTGCACAAAATATGTCTCTATACACAATTTTGGAAATTAGATTGAGATGGCAGCACATGGGGGTTACGTGAGAGCAAGAGAGACAGTTTGTCTTTGTTTGGAAAGCTCACCGTCGGATGACATCATCACCAAGTCATCACTAAAACCGTCTATAACTCCCTGAGTGGTTTCTAATCTACATGGTTCCTCTTTTTTTGTTCCAGATAAAAGCCAAAAACCAGTTGCGAGTAAACGGCTTGAACGTCACAATTTATTTCGGTACTTATTTCATCGTATTGGTTGGACTCCTCTTCATCATATTTTCAGCTCTTCTGGTCCTCATTTTCGTTTTCGATCTGCCATCATTGAGGGAACCTCCAGCTTTCTGCACGCTGGGTGTCTTGGTCATCCTCTACTGCCCCGCTTCCATACTCTTCTCAGCGTGCGTCTCCTACCTCTTCGACAAGACCGAGTCCGCTCAGTCAATCCTCCCAAACATCGCTACTTTTCTTGGACTCACACCTTTCGTTCTTGTCACTCTACTCGACATGTTCCAATTAGGAGGGAAATTAGCTTTAGTCCTCCATTGTATATTCTCTTTGTTCAATACCATGTACATCCCATACGCGATTATCTACTTCGTGGACCGAGTTCATTTGACCTGTCGCGTAAACAGCGCTTGTCTATACTTAACAGTTGGTAATTACCTAACGACAGAGATAATTGTAATGATGATTGGGATTTTAATTCATATACCGTTTTGGTTCTCGATTCTTTTAATTTTGGATGTTAAGAAGTCGGGTGGAAAAACGAGCGGGCTGTTCCGTAGACTGTTCGGTATGGAGGTTGAAGAAACGGCGAATAAAGACTCAGAAGCTCACAGAGATTGTGATAGTCTCCCTGTTGGCGAACATGAGGATGAAGATGTGAAAGCTGAAAGAGCAAAAGTCGCGGAACTTTTGAGTACGACGATGTCGAATCCACCGGTGGTTATCGTCCAAAACCTGCGGAAGGAATATAGTTCGGGCCAGGATTTCATGACGTCGTGTATACCAGACATCGATGATGAAGCACCAGCGGAGAAGGAGCCACCAACGACAAAAACTGCTGTACAGAATTTATCAATGGCCGTAGAAGCTGGCGAAGTCTTTGGATTGCTCGGGCACAACGGTGCCGGGAAAACAACAACGATGAAGATCATAACGGCCGAAGAGATGCCTACGAAAGGTCGAGTCTACATCGGCGGTCAGCATATAGAGTCAAACGCTTCTGAGGCATTCCGCCTTCTGGGCTATTGTCCGCAACATGACGTTCAATGGAAGAATATAACTATTAGAGAGCATCTAGAGTTATACGCAGCAATCCGAGGTGTTGTTGAGGATGAAATCACAAAGGTTGTTGACACGTTTTTGACTGGACTCCAAATTCACGAGCATGCTAATAAGGAGGCTCAGCACTGTTCCGGCGGAACTAGACGAAAATTGAGCTTCGCCATGGCCATGATAGGAAACCCATGTGTCGTGTTACTCGATGAGCCTTCTACTGGTATGGATCCAAAGTCGAAGAGATTCTTATGGGACACAATCATTGCCAGCTTCAAAGGAAATCGAGGCGCAATTCTGACTACCCAGTCTATGGAGGAGGCCGATGCGCTTTGCTCAAGAGTTGGGATTATGGTCAAAGGGGAGTTACGGTGTATAGGTTCGACGCAGCACTTGAAAAATTTATACGGTGCCGGTTACAATTTAGAAATGAAATTAAAACATGTCGACGTAGATAGCTCATCGGCTTCAAATGATAGGCAAGAAGTTCTGAGACGATTCGTCGATAATCTATTCTCAGACGCAGTTTTGGAGGAATCTTTTGTTGACAGGTTGCTGTTTAGCATACCGCAGAGCTCGGTCAAATCATTAGCCGAGTGTTTCACGCAGCTCGAGAAAGCCAAATCGGAATTAGACGTCGAAGAATACAGTTTCAGTCAGACTACTCTGGAACAGGTGTTCCTTAAATTTGCACAATACGACCTGACACCAGAGAACAATGAATGATTTTGCTTGTTACAGAGTGAAAGAAAGAACGCTTGGAGGAAATTACTTTCGATGAATTTACTATAGCTACATCCATTCGAACTCACAATCAGAGCAGTCTGAGTTCGGAAAATGTCAGTTGATGTTGAGTTCACGATAAAGTGATCTTGATACACTTTCCAAGACGTCTTAACATACTCCCAGGTAGCATTAAAGTGGACGTTGCTTAGCAAAAACTTGTGATTCAAAGCTTTGTAAGCCTGTTACATATATTTTAGAGCCATCTACGGGAGATAGGGAAGGAGGGCAGCTGGTAAAGAACTCTTCGGGCCATGTTCCAACTCCGGAGAACCCCCGACTGAAAATCCTTACTGATCCATACTTGGAAAAATGAGGAGAACCCCAATTTCACCGCTAGCCCTAAAATGTCTCAAGAGATGAGCCTTATCGAGTTTATTGTTGTGCAATGAGCTGCCCTAAATATGGTTAGAATCCTGGTAAAATTTTTACTCTTTGAGTAGCAAGTAAGAGGCACGTCTATTCAACTTCAAAAATATTTCGTCTGGTCCATTATAACCTGATGTCTACATCTTTCAAATCTACGATGCAAGACTAATGTGCACTTACCTTAAGTGATATGTCTATACGTACAGTCAACGAATTAAATACTGTCATTTGACCCCTAAGATTTTCATTCAGGTAGGCAACCTGCAATATACATCACTATGAATTTAAGCATTGTGGGTGACCAACCTAAGTTCAAATTTAAGGAGTCAACTGACATTATTTACTTTGCAGACTGTATACGTTAAGAAAATCCTGACAACTTTCTTTCTCCGAAAAAGGAAGAATGATGATTGAAATGTCCAGCACCACTGTTCGCATAGAGCAAGGTGATCAGGGCTGCCGCCTGCCAGCATTCGAGGGACTTGCCATGTTTCTCCATTTGACTTATGATGTGTTTAGAGATTGGCAATGGTTGGAAACCCTGAGAATGAGGTAGTAGCGCGCTTAGGACCTTATTTTTGGACAAGGCCACAAATTATTTGAGTCAGGAATTCGTTTTTTCAGTACCTATTGTTTGGGTCCTTTAAAAATAACACTATAATTTTTCAACACGTACTGTATGTGCTACCAGGAATATCAGAAGCTGAAAAACTAGCACCAGTAACGTTGATCGAGAACTAGAAAACGTTTTAATTAAAAAAAAAAAAAAAAAAAAAAAAAAAAAAAAAACTCCCTGGTCGCCTTGTCAATCTTTTTTTTTTTTTCATATTCAGGGAAAAAAATTGTAATATAATAACAGATCGTTTATTTGTCGGGTTTAATCTCGTAATTTGTTAATTGTAAAACAAACGGTAGCTCCGTGCGAATCAATGAAGTGACCTTTCTGTGTATAGTATATAAGTATATTTTTTTCTTTTTTTTCTGAATTATTGATTAAAACTGTATTTAATATCACCTGTACAATTATTTATTATTCCATTCCTGCTTTGAATCCAATGTATATTCCTCAAAATAAGAAGGATCAATTCCCGCTGACGTAGTTTTAGATTGAGGGTCGTATTTATGGTCGTTCCTCAATTGTTTCACAAAATTAGATGGTCTTCCCTTCACTCATTACCATCTACTTCCATACCTGGTCACAGGGGGTTTGAGGTTATGTAACTAGGTTATCTACTTTTACATTGGCTTTTATGGGAGGTAGTGGTTTTTTTGCTGTTCTCGACGTTTTTCGGTCATTTGCAGGCCAAATTGACCAAAATGACCCTCCTAGTAAAATACTCCCCTTGATGTCCTGAACATTTTTCAAAAAAAAATTGAAAAATGTTTAGGACAATAAGGGCCAAGGGGAGTATTTTACTAAGAGGGTCATTTTGGTCAATTTGGCCTGCAAATGACCGAAAAACGTCGAAAACTACAAATAACCCACTACCTCCCATAAGAGGAGCCAATGCAATAGTAGACAACCTAGCCACATAACCCCAAACACCTGTGACCAGGTATGGAAATAGGTGGTATTGCTTCACTGTATGATCGGAAAGTCATTGCCTCCTACGATTGCAGATGAAAAAGCAGAGTTTGTTCTTGATCTTTACAATTATTGAGATACTTTTGTCTATTCTCTAATATACCCCTTAATACTATGAGGTCAGGAGGAGGGTTTGGTTTCCTTCACCTGCAACCGTTAGAAAGTTAGGTTGGGACTGAAAAAAAATCTGAGCTCATTGCTCATATTCTCATCTGATTTTTTGAATTTTTGAAACAGAATAAGTCGGACCATTGACCTCTTAAGTTAATGAATGGCCCTCAAAGAAACGATACAACTTAATATCGTTCATTCAATTATTTATTTGAGTTGCTGAAGTGGTTTGGAGTTAATACTTAACAGGACTTATAAGACCCTTCCAGTGGTGGCTAGTGAAATGCGATTTATCGATGTCTGGGTTATTAAAAACAATAGAAAAGTATCGATCGTCAGGGGGTGCAATTAAACCTCCGAGAAATCGATACTTTTCTATTGTTTTAAATGGAGTGGGCATCGATATATCGCATTTAATGAGCCACCACTGAACCCTTTGGTGACCGAACGAGCTAAAACAGTTTAATTGAAGAACTGACGAGGAAACCCTTACTTTGGTAAAACAGTATGACTGAAAAACTGACGAGGAAAACCCAACTCTTTCAACGCCGTCACCCGTATTAGCTTTTTATCTTTCTAATGAGCTAACGTGAATTTTAATACGATTGTTTCTCTAAGCACACTGACGTATGTCCTATTTTTGTGTGCATATGACATTGGCTAAAGAGAGACTAGGAATTTGGGACGGTATTATTCATGATCGAAAAGACATTCGACAAAACTCTAAGGTTTACACATTCGAGGAGAGAGGTATTGGTATTGTACTCATAAAAACTAGTCAGTAGAAACAACATTTTTTGCTGAAACAAAATGGACACGTGAAAATGAAAGAAGAAGCAAATTACCGAGAGAAATCAAAATATTAATTATTATTTTCGAGTTGGAAATATAAATAAAAACAATTACCTCAGCTCTCGATACTAAAGGAAGAGAAACGAGGACACATTTAAAGCTAGAAATAAATTTAACAAATAAAACTATACCTAAAAATAATGAATATTCACGGAAGAACCTATGAAATGAATGCTAATCATAGTATGAACGATGTGAGATGAATAATGTACAGGTTATACAAAGTGCATTAATGTATGTACATTGTACAATGAACTGTACTCAGTACTGAATTGTACCGTATTGAACTCAGTCATGCGACGCACGAATGTCTTGAAGGAAATTTTTTCAACCTCCTCCGTATGAACCTATTGAAAAGAATCGATTAGGTGATTCAATTGAGTCTCCAAAAAATCGATTCTTTTGCATATGTTTGAACAGAAGCAAAACGATAATCAATTGTTCACGGGCCGAAACTAGCGTATCAAAAAGTGCAAGTTTTACAAATGCGCACATGACTTTTGAGTCGAGTCTTTTCAAGGAATATCACAGATGATAAAAGAAAATTATCAGAATACAGTTCAGTTCCAACCGATGTTTTGATTTGCTTTTTTTTAGTCTTAAAAGACTGGTAGAAGTTTCACATTTAATTTTTTAGTCATGGAATTGAAGGGGGGATAGTTAATCCCCAGTTCGATAATATTTTTGGCACCAAAAGAGAAAAAATGCATACAAAAGCTTACAATGAAGGATGCTGAGAAGAAATTTACATGGTTTTTTATGTTTTTGAGTGTTTACTTTTTGAATTCCATGAATGAAAAAGAATGATGGAACTAAATTTCAAAAAAGAGGGATGTGTCAATGCTTGAAGTGACCAACTTAACAAGTTGACAGCAACGAATGATTAATTTTGCTATCGTGAGCCCAGCCCCTTCTTATCGTTTAAAAAGGCTCAATAAAGCTGTTGCCTTTTTTGCAATAGGCAATTTAAGGGTGGATTTGGATGTAAAAACCTTCAAAAATAAAGATCGTAGCCCTAAAAACTTACTAAACCCACTGCTAAACTCTCACAATGCTTTCAAATGCGCGATCGTAATGACGGTGATGGACACTTATACTGGAAGATGAATAATGCTACCATCTGTTTTTTTTTTTTTTTTTTTTTTTAGGGTTTTCCATCTGAATGTACCTTTAAATTTCCTATAGCAAAAGTGTACAGTCTCATAGCACCAATAGTGTCAACTACCAAAAAGTATTAAAATGTACCCGCACAGTACAGCCATGGCATTACACGCAGTAGATAGAGTTCTAAAACTCATCAGACGCACCGGTCCAACAAAGTTTACAGAGCTCTCTGTTGAAGTATATCTATTTACACTAATTGTAAGAGTATTATTGATATAATCTTTTCTGTGCCGGCGCGGTGCAACGCAAATTGTTGGACCCTATCCACAGCATTAATGCATCTGATGAACAGACTTAGTCACATGAATCAATTTAGTTTATTAGAAAACCTCGAGAACAATCCCTGGATGAATCAACGTGACACGTGCTCCGACGTGCGGGTTTTCATCCAAAACCTGGTGACACTGCTTTGTCTTTTATGATCTCTCTCAGAGAGCTTAGTTACTGTAAGACTAGGATCCTGAGTCCTAGAGTCCTGAACTCCTGAATCTGAATGGTGGGGATGAAGGAAAGGTCAAATAGACCCTCGAAGATTTATCACAAGGCCAGATCTAGGGTTTTCAGTCGAGGGCACCAAGTAAGATTTTTTAACTTTTGCGGTTAGAAATTTAATTAATTGTCTTTATTTCGTCCGAATAGTCTGCCTTCAACTCAGCGGTAAATGGTCTGCATACCGGAAGCTCCATAATCCCAACAGATTGATAGAAAATCCGAGTGACTGCGTCATAGTGACACTACGCGAATCAAGAGTAGGTTTAACTGAAATTTAGCTTGGTAGGTTGTAACAAAAATGGTTCAGTGACCATACGTTGGGACCGTCAGCTACTGTTTATATTGAATACAATTTGATTTTCAGAGATGCCACCATTTAGCATACCTACTTACCTCACTTACTTCTTGGAGCCACCTTAATGACCGCACTAGGAAAACAGCTTCATGAACTAGGTTCCAATTTTCCATGTGAACATAGATATCACATTGATTTCTGCTTAAATTTACATTATCCACATGAAAAATTAAATAAGGTTCATGGAATTTTTTTACTTGGGCGTTTTTATGATCGTTGTTGTATTTTTTAATCGCCATTATTTTTGTAACCTTATATTTGAGCCAATGTCTCCAGTCCACACTCTGAGTGGGTAACCCCACTTGGCCGACTTTTGCCCCCTCTTCTTCCCCAGATCAAGCCTTGCTTATATTTTTTTTTTTCAGTTAGCAGTTTGTGTGGTCTCAATCACAGCGCACGGGATCAAACAAGCCCAGTTTTGCGGCTCGATTTCTTACCAGCCAAAGCCAACTGAACTTCCTCGTTCGTCTTGCCTTTGGTTTCGGGAACAATAAGAACCACAAAAATAAATCCGATCGCGCAAATCCCCGAAAACAGCCAGAAGCAAGCGTCCGCTCCGAACTGTTTCTCCATCGGTCCGTAAGATCGCGTGATCACAAACGTCAATGTCCAATTAAGGGCCGTCGCTAAGCTACTCGCAAGACCTCTAATCTCTGGTGATAGGATCTCAGAGGACATCATCCAAGGGATTGGTCCTAGACCCAGAGAGAAAACAACGATGAATACAACAAGACAGATAAGTGGAACGAACCCAATCTCACTAACATCTTGACCACTGATTTTCATATGGAAGTAGTATCCTAGGATGCCTAGTGATAAGGCGCTAACTCCTAAAGATATGAGTAAGAGGACTTTACGGCCAGCCTTTTCAATCAGGATGGATGAGAAGAAGGTGACGTTAACTTGAATAGCTCCGATGATAATTGTACAGATGTCCGGAGTTATCGTACTGCCGGAGGCGGCAAAGATGGTGTTCATGTTAAAGATTACAGCATTGACTCCGGATAATTGTTGGAAGACCATGAGACCCATTGAGATGTTGACGGCCTTGAAAGCAGCTTTGGTTGCGAATAAATCCCTGAAAGAGACTTTGCTTCTTTCTAATTTTGTGATCTCGTTCTGAAGGGTCTCGATCTCTTGCTTGACGTTGTACTTGTTTCCGCGTAGCCATCGCAGGGATCTCTCCGCGTCCTCCCTCTTGCGTTTCATGAGTAAGTATTTGGGAGATTCAGGGACGAACATGAATCCGAAGAAACAGGCAATCGGAGCGCAGGCGCAAAGGATGTTGAGGACGGCGAATCTAACTAAGTATCCGTAGACGTAAGCGTAGCAAATTCCAAAGGTTATCATCAATTGGAAATAAGCTCCGAGAGTCCCTGAAATGAAGAAGGAAACAAATCATAAATTTTAATTTACTTTCACATTTATTAAACCTCTAATTGTAAGTGCCAAACTATGAAAACAAACTCCATCAATTTTTCACTTATTTTCTTTGTTTCGTTTTTTTTTTTTTTTTTTTTTTTTGTTTTTTTTTTTTTTTTTTTTTTAGTTATAATTTTGATGGCCCAAATTGAAAACCATCTACGAGTAGGCACGTATTTCATTTCTATGAATAACAGGTCTACTCGTTAAATTGCGGTGGGCAGTTTTTCTTTAAAAAGGAGGGTTTGGGAGGCTAAGCGCCCCCCCCCCCAAACTTAGGAAAAGGGCTCAAAAAGTAAAGATTGGAGGAAAACAGCATAATTTTCTTAATGACGATTGACCCTTAAAACAAACGTCAGCTCGCTCCTCGTACACCAAAAAACATAAAAAAAAAGTTTAGTAACATAAACAATCACAATGCATAATTTTGGCGCCTACGCGTGGAGGTAGTAAAGGACATTACCCTAAATCGGCCTTTTTACCCCTGAGAGCGAAATGTGAAATAATTTCAGGGGTGATAGAGGATTAAATCAGCGTTCCGAGTCTGGCCTATTTTTTGATTTTGGACGAAGGGAAAGGGGGGAGGGGGTCCAAAGTTAGACCCTTCAAATGCCCATAACTTTTGAACGAATAAAGATATGAGAATGTACTTTACGCGAAAAGATAGATCTTTTAAAGACCTTTCGATTGATGTGTACGATATTTGCCTTATTTTAATTTTTAATCGATTTATCGAAGTTTTTCTGATTTTTTTGAAATCGGGTTTTCCGTTTTTTTAATCGTGGAAGTTTGGCAACGCACGAATCATCACAAATAATTTCCAGGATAAAAGTTAAAATTTCCGGAAATTTGGTCGGCAGCCTTCTTGGATTTTTTGATTTTGAAAAACTGATGCAAAATTTGAATTCAGCGTTAAAAAATACCAGGGAATACCAAAATTTCAAGTCCTTTGGACGGGAAGAACAGATAATGCCAACTTCTACTACCTGTAGTACGCCCCTCGGGGCGGCCTTTTTCGTGACAGCGCCAACTTTGAACCCTCATAACTCCGCTTCAAAGCATTTCCCCAACATGCGGTTTGAACCATTTTTTAGCAAATCGCGTCTCCTTTTATCCTGGAAATTATTTGTGATGATTCGTGCGTTGCCAAACTTCCACGATTAAAAAAACGGAAAACCCGATTTCAAAAAAATCATAAAAACTTCGATAAATCGATTAAAAATTAAAATAAGGCAAATATCGTACACATCAATCGAAAGGTCTTTAAAAGATCTATCTTTTCGCGTAAAGTACATTCTCATATCTTTATTCGTTCAAAAGTTATGGGCATTTGAAGGGTCTAACTTTGGACCCCCTCCCCCCTTTCCCTTCGTCCAAAATCAAAAAATAGGCCAGACTCGGAACGCTGATTTAATCCTCTATCACCCCTGAAATTATTTCACATTTCGCTCTCAGGGGTAAAAAGGCCGATTTAGGGTAATGTCCTTTGACTAGACGTCTGGTTAAATGGAACGAATCATTAGTTAGCCTTACCTTCAAGTTGTTTCATTCAACCCATAGTCTAGTCACGTTTTCCATCTTCGCGCGTTAACGCCAAAATTATGTTTCATGATGGTAAATTTTACTAAATATTTTTGCCTTGGTAGTTACCTAAATCCAAATGAGTGAATTTTGGAATCTTTTAATGTGCTCATTGTAATTTTCGTTGAAATTCAATCCAGAGATAACAATTCAATCGCGTACAGAAAAAGTTAGCAGGAGTCCCATTATTATCAATTGATGGAGTGTTTCCTTTTATATGATATTTTAAGGCGGGAACATCACCAGGCCTCACATCCTTAAAGTATCAGATCGTTCGCATAAATTTTATTGTTTACTTGCCTCTGACGGAGACCTCAGCAATTTCTCCTATGTACATGGGAACCACCGTACAAGATGCACCGGTAGCAATTCCAGCCACAATCCTGGCAACGTAGAGGATCCATGCCGCTTTCGCTAATAAAATCATCACCCAGCTGAGTAAAAATGGGACCATCAAGGCGGCTATCAATGTCTTACGTCCAACCATGTCAGCAACATAACCAGCAGGCAATGCTCCTGAAAACAGATAAATCTCCATGTAATATTGAATTTGAATCTGGAACCGATTTACTTTGGGGTATTGGATCCCGATCCTTGACCAGAAGCATGATCTAACTACACAAGTCAGTCAATCCGGTGGACGAGTCTCGGTGCGATCTGCGCAACCTCCGCTCGTGACGTATAGCTGGCGCAGCTGAAGAGCGGGCATTCAAATCTACATGCTTTCTTATGGGGAAAAGACCCTTTTACAAGTGCAAATTATGAGCAATTTACGACAGTGAAACTTGGTTTTTATCAATAAGAAGTAACGAGGAAGGTTTCAAGCTTTGAGAAAACCAATGCAATCGTGTGCAAATTTGCTTTTTCTATTCTTGGACAGTTTAAGAAAATTGGGTAGAATGCACTGAATATTACGTATGCCCACCTTCTTCGTAAGAGGGATTTTTACTAACCGCCAGAAAATGTAGGAATAAGAAATTGAAGTGTGATCAGACTGGTTTTCTCAAAGCTTGAAACCTTCCTCGTGGTCTATCATAAATAAAAACCAAGTTTCTATGTCGTAAATTGTTCAATTGAAATAGGATCTTTTCCCTAAATGAAAGCATCTAGATTTGAACGCCCGCTCTTCAGCTGCGCCAGCTATACGTCATCCCCTTCCTCACTCTACCCAGTGATAGTGCCTGGCAGTGGAGGGTGTGCGCATTGACTGACCTGTGTAGTTAGATCATGACCAGAAGTTACAAATAAAAATTTCGTCGAGGACCAAAACTGTTGACTTATTTGTATTCTACATAATTTTTGAAGTCGTTTACTGAAATCCGAAACATTTTTCTATGATTCGTTCGTCCGTAATCCAGCAGGGAACTTATCATTCTTTCCGGTAGATACCTGATTTGGCTTTTGCTCGACTGCAGATACAACTGTTTGTTTGAGGTGCCCGGCTACTTTTCTGATTTGTCTCAAGGCTTTTCAACTTTTCTTTTTCCAAAGCACTTGTAAAAGAGCGAAGCGCCGAGCGCCTTCATTTGACGGTTTAGGCAAAAACACGCACCTTCAAGTCGGAACAGTTAACTACCTGCGCCTGATGTGGTGCAGTCACATTCTGCCGTGACAACGCCTATATTGCTTGCTAAATAATGAATCAATATTCGAGATTTTGTCACCATGTGTTATACTCTTATTGTTCATCTCGAAATTATTGCTTTTCACGATTAATTAATATAATACCACTCCAGCGCCGCAATAAAATCTGCATTCGAGTGTAGTGTTTGTTTTTTGTTTACTAGGGCAAGTCATCGCTAGAGCACTTGAGAGCAGATAAGATTTTTCTCTCGTTCCATTCATGCGGTGGTATCGAGAGGCGGAATTAAAATTTTGAAATAAAATGAAGCAAACAGAATGCTACTTGAACAATCGCTTGCATTTCCTTACTCACGTTACAAAAAAAGCGTTAAATCACCCAGGGTATACTGTAAGTCGAGTATAACTTCGGGTTTCTTGTGAGGTGGGGGGGGGGGGGGGGGGGGAACTGCTGACCAAATCAGTCACTTACAGAACTTTGATGTTTTCTAAACGGTGAAAATAACAAGTGTTTGATCAACAAGTGTTTGGGCTCATCACCCAATAAGTTTGAAAGCATTACTTAGTTACTGTAATACTGCGAGAAACATTATTCCTAAAATAATTCTATATTTCTCTGTATTATTAGAAGCCAGTGGCGACGCGTGCAATTTGGCAACAGTGTATTCTATCCATTTAAACTCATGTAAAATGCAGGGGATGCACAGTGCACAAGGAAAATTCGATATATTTAATGAGTTTAAGAGGAGCAGTTCCATTGTTGCCAGATGGCACGCGACGCCAATGTTAGAAGCTCAACGACGTATAAAATATTTTCAATTTAGGAATTTTTAGTCTTTTCGCCAGAAAGTTCCGGTGTTTCTATAAACATTTGATCGCAGTTCCAGAATTTCCTCCAAACTTTTCAAAAACTGTGGTAGAAATTCCAAAATTCTGTCAATAGTACTAGAAATTCCTTGGTTGACAAATCGTTATCCTTCTAGTATTATTGCTTTCTACTAACATGTTTTTTTCTCAGAGAAACTTAGCCAAATTTCTTCAAATATTTGGGTGGGATTTTTTGTAGATGATGCCGGACAAAATTTACCATCAATTTAAATATCGGCAAGGTGGAAAATGTCACATTCCATTTTTTCTCCGTAAACTTTAAAATTAGAAATAATCTTTACGAAGGGAATTCTGTCTGCTCGGCCTCTTTTAACACCAGCAGGCTGATTCTGCTCATTTGGACGAGACGAGACGAGATAGCAAGAAACGATGAATCCCATTGGTTTAAATGGCGTCACGTGACGGATTTGAAGTCATTGCGGCGCATCAAGTACGACGAGCTCCGAGTCATGATTTTGAAATGAATGACTCGAAGATCGTCGTACTTGCGGCCCAAATTGGGCTTCAAATAGTGTTTTAGGTGACGATTTAAACCAATGGCCATTGGATCGATTTTTGCACCCTCTCGTTTCCAAAAGAGCAGTTGTTCACCAGCGGATATGCGTGATAAAGAGTTAATTCGGGGCGTTGCTTTAATTTTGATCATGATTCCCTTAAAATTTTCTGTAAAGCTAAAAAACCTTTGGGAAAAACGACCCCAAAAACCCCTAAAAGATTCACGGAAATCCGGGACTCTAATCTTTCAAACGCGAAAAACCAACAACGGAAATCTAAACTTCAAAACGCATCCAATGGCGGCGCCCATGGTTTCACTTGTCTTAACTCTCTACATATAGGGACTTTAATTGTACTTGCGCCGCAATGACTTCAAATCTGTCACGTGACGCCATTTAAACCAATGGGATTGATCGTTTCTTGCTATCTTGTCTCGTCTCGTCCAAATGAGCAGAATCAGCCTGCTGAACTGCGTAGATACATAGAGATGCTAAATGGAGCTGTTGCAAACTTTTTGTTACGGAACCCGTTTGGGTACGCTGTTACACTATATGTACGAAAGTGTAATAGAAATAAATGATGAAGATCGAATATCGAGTTTAGATGGATATATATATTGAAAGAATTAATAACAGATAAAAAACAGAATAACGATCAGAATAACAGAAAACAAAATACGGGATGGAAATAAATGAGTAGGAGGGATTTGATTTTAAATGCTTTAAGAGCGAGAGCTGACGATGGAGTGATTTGTCCGAAAACGACGAAGAGGGAGAGTCCCTTCTTTGAAGCATCTCTTTTGTTTTAAGTTTTAACACATGTTAAGAGAGTGTCCAGCTGCATCTTGCAGTGAACAAGAGGGATCAGGGATCGATGCATAACATTTTGCTACAGGCTTCTTAAAAGTTGACTGTGGGGTAAATCCCTGTAAAAATGACGCAAAGCTCACTAAAAAATCACGAAATCCACTCCCAAATGCTTTCAGACGCGAGACCAATAATGGAAATCTAAATCTTATGGAAATTGTATGTTTCTTCTTATTCTTCTTCTTGTGTGGCGTCGCGAGTAATTAAAGGCGATAATCACCACCATTACGGCCTCTCGTTTGAAAGCATGTTATGAATTTGGGAGTGGATTTCGTGGTTTTGTAGTGCGCTGATTGTCATTTATATGGGATTTGCCCCTTAATTAGTATTTATAAGCTTGTTGCAAAAGTTTGCAACAGCTCCTTTAGCAATTATATGGTAATATACAGGGTGTTGAAAAACTGTTCCCGAATATTTCAGGGGCTGATTCTACAGGTCAAAATAAGACTTTTGTTTCCAACAAACATGTGTCCGAAAATGCCCCCCTTTTGAGCTACAACCGCTGACTTTTCCCTACTGTGCAGCGATTATCTCGCTTAAAACGCGTCGTATCGAAAGAAACAAAGAGGACCAAAAATCTTTCTAAGGGTTTTTTGCATCTGTTTTCGGTAATTATTCTTCGAATTTTTAATCCGTAACATAAAATTCGTGCCGTTAAAGGTACAAGATTGCGTGAAAAGTACAGTCAGACTCAATTTATGAATTTGTCGAGGTCATTAATGGATTTTACACGTAAAATTACCATGGGACACCAATTTTTAGGACATTTGGTTCATAATAGTGGTCGTTATTCCCAAAAAACCGTAAATTTTTTAAAACTTTGGGGGGCTGTAGCTCAAAAGGGGGGCATTTTCGGACACATGTTTGTTGGAAAAAAAAGTATCTCGTTTTGACCTGTTGAAAATTTGCCCCTGAATATATTTCGGGGAACAGTTTTTCAATAATTTTTGGAAATGTCGTTATTGTGAATTATAGTAGTCACGCTTACCTGCGATAGCGCCTAGTGCGATAAAAGATTCCACCCGAGCAGCCTCCTCTAAAGTCAATGGCGGCTGGATTGTTGAATTTTCAGATTTGAGAAATGGTGAGGCAGATGACGACCATCCCAAGACTGAACCGATGGCTATTGCACTGATAGTCGCTAAAAAAAAAAAAAAAAAAAAAAAAAAAAAAAAAAAAAAAATAATAATAATACAAAACACATTTATTATTATAAAAAAAAAATTGGTTACATTCTATATATACCTACAAATACGCGCACGTATATGAATACCGATACCTTTTGTATACCTAATAAGTCTTTTGCAAAAATTTTTCTACAGCAATATGGATCATGAATTCTGATGAACACATTATACAATGAGAGAAAAAAAAGATTACAAGAAGCAAGAATCAACTCTTCAATCCCTTATAGCAAAAGTTTGCAAGAGCCCCATTCACTCACAAAATCAATGCGTTTAACAAAATTCAAATTTGGCGGTCAAATGAGTGGGTTTCAATAGGGGGTCCCCATCTAATTGCAGCTTTCTATGCCGAGAAAAGTGATTTATCAAAGACAAAGCTGCAATTATAAGGTACTCCCCCATTGTCACCGGCTCATTCAACACCACCATCTTATAATTTTGGGATTTTTGAACTTTTCTCATGTCATGACCCAAGGCCGTGATTTTAAGAGGCTCGGAATGTAAAAATCCCTATTCCCCCCCATTAAAAAAACTGTTTAAAATTTAAGATTAGTAATAAGGATTAAATCGTCAAGAATCGCCTTTCATACGTTTAAAAAAAAAAAAAAAAAAAAGAAAAAGACGGGTTATTATTCAAGGTGGGATTTCAAATGGAATTCAATCCTCCATAAAGCTCCCCCCCAAAATGTAAATAAATTCATGTTTTTGAAAACTAGGAAATTATCAAAATCACCAAAAGGCCAGTATTCCAAGAAACTCTATTGCAAAATCGAATGCTGAAAGTAGTGGAATAATGTTTGATCAATACTGCTACGTTTCAAGGGTTTTCGAACTAAATTGATATTTTATTGATGCAAGCGCGTAATGTTATAACTAGGAGACGTCGTCGCTGAAAAAAATCGAAATAAAACGTAGTCTGACAAAAGTGCCTATCACCAATGCAACCTATAATCGCCTCTGACCCATAGTCAGGACAAACAACTGTTTGTGTGCCCATGAAAAATGAAAAAAAAAGCCCGGTTTCAAAGCATTTGCATCCAGTGTTGCCTACTTTGATTATCTTTTATTTATTATTATATTTATTATTTATTTATTTTATCAGCGTTTCCGATTTTATGAGCCTCTCATACTCACACAAAAATAAAATAAACTGTGAAGAATAATACCCCACGAACACTTGCTCACATCAAACTTAATCGGGGGGGGGGGGGTCCTGGACTAGGCACAGAATTCTAAAACAGCTATCCATGCGAGAAAATTTGGGTTATTTCTGTCAAGAGTCGGTTTCTTTATCGTACGTGTAAATCCTTCCTGATGTATGTTTCGATATCTGTGTTCAGGTATGGCCATTCTCAAACACTTGCACTTTCGTCGTTTAAAACCATTTTTAAGAGCATTTGCCTCGACTTTCAATTTGAGGTTAAAAAAAATGAGGCAAACAAACCGAGCCAGTTTTAAATGTTCTTGAGAGCTTTCGATCATGTCTGACTCCTTGAAGTCTCAAAATCACGCCCCATAAATCCTTTCTATTGCTCCAGTCTCTGCAGCTCTTTGGATCGCTACACTTTCTTTATTTTTAAAGTTACAGCATCATTTTTTATAGATATTTATTTATATATTCATTTTTTTAATTTTTTATCTTTATTTTTTTCTTTCAATTTAATTTTTCTTTTTCATTGATAAATAATTTTTCTCAGGTTGACAGACTCATTTTGCACGCCACAAGACCTAGTGTTAGAGGACGAAACAGTTTCTTCATCACCCTTTGTTTTTCACATTTTCTTCTACCATTTTTTGTAAATTTAAAAAAAAAAAAAAAAAAAACTTTGTTTAACTAGGTAACTTAAATATCGTTTTTTTTTCCAACAATATTTTCTATTCAGATGATGAATAAACTAACACTCTTCACTAGCCCTTCACTGCAAAGTGTGACACCGGTGTCACATGATGTATAAAGCCCCATATCAGACATTGTAATGTATATTTTGACTTATTTCAAATTGTATCACCAGTGTCACATTATAAGAAAACATAAAAAGGGGCTCAAACATTTTTCAAAAGACCACCAGCACTCATTATAATGCATTAAAAAAAAAAAGAAATCATGGTTGGGGGAAAATTTGCCCCCGTATCCAATTCAACCCCAATTTCATTATTTTTACGAAGCTTCTGGCATTTGCTGTTTGAAAAATCCAATTAAAGTAAAAAATTCTTCTTTTTTTGAACATTTTGAATTTTGTTTTTTCTTTTCCCGTCATTTCTTATGGTGTTTCAAGCACATGTAAAAAACGAGACAAAAATGGAAAAATGAGAATTTTCACCGAAAAACTGTCTAATTATTTATTTTTTTTGCTATTTCTCCCATATATGTGACCACCTAGTGAATCGAAAAATCCAGTTTTGGTTGAAAAAAAAATCCCATGCAGTGAAGGGCTAAATTTCCAAAAAAAAAAAAACAGTTTCGGTACTTTTCGGATACCCTATGTTATTATTGTAAAGGCACGCATGATAAAATGTCTTAAAATGGCAACGATGTCAGCAAAATCGGACCTCAGGTCAGGTTCAATAATTAAGCAATATAGTTCAGTTAAATTAAAGAAGCGCTCAAGTATGATAATGCTCTCAACATATCCA
Source organism: Trialeurodes vaporariorum (assembly GCA_011764245.1). Classification (NCBI taxonomy): domain Eukaryota; kingdom Metazoa; phylum Arthropoda; class Insecta; order Hemiptera; family Aleyrodidae; genus Trialeurodes; species Trialeurodes vaporariorum. The sequence continues at coordinate 4,291,811 of VMOF01000369.1, read as the reverse complement.
GTTTTAGCGTTTGTTAGAGCAAATTTGTGTAGCGCGTCATAAACATTCCGCCTTGTATCTAGAGGTAAGTGCCAGCCTAAGTCTGTTGACAATTTCACACTATCGGCGGATAATTGCGCAAGCATACCTATGCGGCAAAGAGGTGATGAGCCGTTCTAGCAACTGTTAAAATTGCTGAGAGATAGTGAATAGTGATAGTTTCGCAGGTGATATAGCGGTTATTGTCTATAGACGATTACCCAATTGTTTATGATAAAACCAATAAAAGTCATCGTGAGTGATTTTTTTTTTTCCTTCATTTTTTCCGAGAAGCTATTTCCTCTACTGCTATCGAATCTAATCTCTAGATGTCTGAAATTTGCGGGATTTCCCCCTCCTTCCCCCTGATGCGATCCGCTCACTCTTAAAGACTGTGCAGGTACTTAGAATCTCTGGCTGTTTCCATTGTGTAATCGAGGACTTGACCCAAAATAATCCTTTTTAAGGTCACGGATTTATATCTTTATACGTTCGCACGTTTTTTAATTTAAACAGTGGATCGATTCTTTACTTTAAGTATCGATAAATCGATCGTTAAGACTATCCATGAGTGATGTTTTAATGCTCGAAAATGGTAAAACTCGGCTGTTGCTATGGTAACCATCGTTAAAGCGCCCGTTTTATAAAGGATGTTCTTAGATATGTATACCTACGTTAAAAAACGGAAACTTTAACGATGGTTACCATGGCAACAGCCAAGTTTTACAATTTTCGACCGCAATAGCATCACTCATAGACAGTCGGTTTTGTCAACTAAACATTTCCCAAATCACAGATTTTGTGAAGTCTAAAGCAAGTTTCAGCAATATTCCCAATCTTTTTTTTAAATTTAAGGTGAATCCTCAGCGACCTGTGATGACACCCAAATCCCCTAGATCACGCCACTGTCGAGCTCTCTTCATCAATTTCAGCCAAAAAATGTTGACTTTTTAAGCTGCGCTATCCATCGGATTCAAATCTTGACAAGCTTTACCTAAAAACACCTTAATAAGAGCTACTTGCCCCCCCCCATGTTTTCAAATAGAGCCTGAGGTTACTTGGCGGCTATCAAGGTTATAAATTAAGAGGTATGCTCATCTGACTTCGCACCACGAAGTCAGTAGCGCACAGTTCAAAATCCAGATCCAAGATGGCCGACAAAAGCAGAAAACATTACATACTCTTTCCAGAAAACATCGGGCTATTTTCTGCTGTTCTGGAGAGGGAAGCCCGATGTTTTCTGGAAAGAGTACACAATGTTTTCTGCTTTTGTGGGCCATCTTGGATCTGGATTTTGAACTGCGCGCTACTGGCTTCGCGGCGCGAAGTCAGATGCGCATACCTCTTAATCTATAACCTTGGGCGGCTATCGTGTATTTCAAAGGTTTTAAAACTAGTTAATGACAATAATTGTCAGATTGCAGAGGTTGATTTGCTTTTTCCCCTCCTTTACCTTGCAAAGTAGGCATAGATTTTACTTCGATTTGACATTTATGCATAGAATGCAGATTGGGAAGCTGAATGCCTACCCGACGTGAGAATTCGAAACTAAAAATTTGCTAGGTAGTGATAGCGCTAGGTGTCGTGTCAGTGAGCGAATCCCACGCTAACTCATTATTATATCTATTCTGTGAACTCTTGGATGCCATGCAGAGACAAATAGAGACCCAGCACACCGTATGTTTCCCTTGTTAGAAAAGTTAGGCAAATTTAGTGCGCTCAGTTTTGTTCGGGAGTCACCGGCTGCAACGATGAACATTGCCTACTGTTGAATGGTGAAGCTCATCAGAAGACTGCGATGGTTCGTAGTCCCGGAAACGAAAACAGATTTTGTTTGTCGAATACGAAACACACGCTCATCAGTTAACAGTAGAGACATTTAGGCAATAGTTGACTGTTGTTCCAATGAGTTCCGACCGAAACAGAGCCAGAAAAGTGGACACCGGTCACAAGCTTTGTGCTGGATCTCTATTTGTCTCTGATGCCATGCCTGAGTGGCCAAACAAGTGACGGTTTAATCTGTTTTGTCCAAAGGCAAAGTCATTTCTGAGCCATCAGATGAGTTTGACCATCAAATCAAATCCGTCCGCAGGAAAAGAATGTCAACGTAGGAAAATGTCTTAATAGCAAAAAGCGGTAGAGTGCGTCCAACTTAACGGGGAACACATTTTGAATTCGACCTTTTACATGGGTTTAAATGGATACAATACAATACGACGCTGCCAAATTGCACGCTACGCCATCGCCAATGATTCAAACGAGTGAACATGGAAAATTGAAAAAATCAATTTAAGACAAATTGAACCCAACATTTTTGTAAAATAGCTTCATAATTTAAACCAACATAAATTAATCGATTTTCAGGGGATGCACGGAATCGACCCTAGAAATCGATACTTTTGCATTAATTCAAAAAGCAATAAAAACCACGGTTGCCAAAGAGCGCGAACCGCCACTTCAGCAACTCTATTTTTGCCCTGCTATGTTCGAAATTTTCTTCTTATTCTTTATGCTGCAGTGCTCAAATTCTTTGAATCAAAAAGACAGTACTCGAATACCAACGCAATAATAATTTAGAATCATAAATCGGAATAGATGACCTAATTATGGTGAGAGAAGTGACGCTTTTGAAACTGCTTCCTTGCGATTATGCGAAGTTAAGTATTAGTACTTACGCAGGTTTAAAGCATCGAGGTACTTATGAGAGCAGATAATTTGCATCGTCAAATTGGCATTTTTCTTCTTCTTTTCGTTTTCTTTTTGCGCTTCTGTTCGATGTGTTTCTCTTATTTGCGTGGCACTTGCAAATTTAATTCCATTCATTCGTATACAGGCTTAAAGTATGACGTAGACTATCCTCACTGTACATGGTTCTCTTTTTTTTCTCAAACGGGTGAACGTATAGAAAATTGAAAAAAACTCAGTTTAAGAAAATCTAACCCAACAATTTTTTTTATAAAATTCTTTAAAACCCGAAAAAGTTTTGGAGATTTTTTCAGGAGGAAGATACCCCTCAGTTCTTCCATATTGTTGAATCGGCGACCCTTATCTTGTGATACATCATTCTAAAAAGAACTTAAAAAGTTGATCATTTTTATGTAAACCACAAATATGGGTAGGTATATTAAGTAGTTGAAATTTCAAAGTAAACTGTTTGATTTGGTATCATTTTCCCGTTTAAAATGTGTCCATGAATGAAACAATATTTCCGGTCTAACCACCCATAAACTGATTTTTTTTTTTTTTTTTTTTTTTTTTTTTTTTTAAGTTCATCCGTTTGAGAGCCATCGTTCACAAAAGTCTGAGATCGTCAAAAAGTGGCCAAAATTGAAAATTTAACTTTCTCATCAACTTTTCAATTATAATATTTCAAGACCAATTTTAACTACCGAGAAAACTTTTAAGCGTGCGCCCTCCCACCGATTCGAATGCTGCGCCCCTCTTTTTTAAGGAAAAAATTGGCCACTTCCGTGAAGCCCCCCCCCCCCCAATCGCACCCGTACAAGTCGGAGCCTTAGTCGGAAAAATTCCTTTCTTTAAAAATTATCGTAAATTAATGTAGAAAAATTATGTTTACTTATTCACAATGATAAAACAACGATCGTAAATTTTGGCAGACGCACTTGGGAGACTTGACATTGCTTACTCCCTACTTTTCTTAGCTTCTATTTTTTTCAGTCTGTTCTCTTTTCTTCCCTTTCCTCCTTTTCCTTTCCTTTTTTTCTTTTCCCTTTTTTCCCCCTTTTCCTTTCCTTTTCTCCTCTTCGCTCTTCCTCTTTCGCTTCTCAAAATGTTTGCGCTCCCCGATGCGTTACGCCCCCCTCCTCCGCCCGCCTGGTGGGGTCGGCGGGGCCTATAGCTATGCGACTGTTTTAACAAGTAATTTAAACCTAGAAGTGTCACTGGTTCAGACAATTTTATAGATATACATCAGTGGCGAAGCGTGCAAGTTGGCAACGTTGCAGTTTGTCCGTTTAAGCCCGTGAAAAAGATCGAACTGTTAGGTGTTCGGTGAACACCTTCGCATTCGACCTTTTTACATGAGTTTAAATAGACAAGCTGCAACGTTGCCAGATCGTAAACGATAGTTTGTGATGACTTTTTTTCACTGATTTTTAGCCACTTTTTTTTCGACCTGAGATCATAGTGCTTTGCGAGGCGGTTACCTTACGTGAAACACCCTGTATGCTACGCCAGCAAATCAAAATTAACATATCTTGAGATAAACTAGGTAAATATTACCGTGTTTTTTTAAATGAATCCTAACTAAAAATTGCCTGTTTACAGTGTTTATACCATACGTAAGTCAAGATGATTACACTGAAAGAGAAAGCATTGGACTAGCTGACAGGACAGAAGTGTGATCGAAACGATTTTGATTGATTTTCCTTCTAACTCAATCTGAATCACTTGATAAATCGACCAAGTATCGGATTGAACACACTCGAAACCAGAGCTGCATGCCGTTTTGCGTATGACCAATGACATTTTTTCAATTCACCGATGATTTTACTGGTTGATGAGAAAAGATTATGCACGCTCGCTTCAGTTCAGTTTATGACTTTTCTCAACCGGTGGAGTCGTCGATGATTTTAAAAAAACTCGCGGATATTTTAATAATTCAACGGCGATTGCACCGATTGAAAAAAGATTACAGATCAGAGTATTTTCGTGCATAGTACAGTCATACACTGAACTGAACTGTGTAATCTTTTCACGACCGGTGAAACCACGGTTAGTTAAAAAAATGTCATTAACTATACGCAAAACGGCAGCTCTGCTCGACACAGCTACCGACCCAAAACGGTTCAATCGATTTGAACTCTCCAGTTCTAAATCGAGGCGAGACGGATCAAATTCTATTTTATTGGCATCTACGAGGAGAGAACCAATGTTGCCAGGTGTCCATATACATAAATGACCATTTTTTACATTCAGTCAAATGGGAAAAATCGTATAATTATCTGACAAATGGCAACACTGCAGAGAAAATCCCCTTCCCGCACATTGCGTCCATTCGATCATGCTTTTGACCGTACGCGGTCAGCGTGCAGATTTCAAATCACGCGCGCTTCGTTAAGGTAAAGTTCCGCTGGTACAGACAATGGGTCTGTTGCAAACTTTTGCTACAGCGCTATAGAGTGTTCAGTCTCATGTAAAATCGCGTGAAAAGTCCATTGGTGGCATCAGAAAGTCATAAAATGCAGTGTGAAACTCACAAGAGACATTTAATAAAATCCAATATGGCGGTAAAATATCGAGCAACCTGTATGCATGCACCACGAACATCCAAGGATAGCCAACCTCATAATATCGATCACACGCAATCATAACGTAAATAAACACATAACTTCTGAAGCTGTGAGGTTGTCAACGTTGGTAATCATTGGATGTTAAAGGTGCATGCATACAGATTGCTCGATATTTTACCGCCATCTTGGATTTCATTAAACGTTTCTTGTGAGTTTATTATCGCATTTCATGACTTTCTGATGCCACCAATGAATTTTTCTGGCGATTTTACATACGATGATTCACTCTTGATCGCTGCGCTGTAGCAAAAGTTTGCAACAGACCCATTTTCTAGATATAAAGCAGTATGACGAAGCTTGAAAGTTGGCAACGTTGCAGTTTGTCCGTTTAAACCCATGAAAAAGATCGAACTGTTGGGTGTTTTGTGAACACCTTCGCATTCGACCTGTTTACATGAGTTTAAATGGACAAACTGTAACGTTGCCAACTTGCACGCTTCGCTGATATAAAGTCATCTTAAATCAGTTTGTTTCAACTGTTTTAGTAAGACGATGTATCATGTCTAATTGGCGTCCGGGGACCTATATACCTCCAAACAAACTCTAGTTTCGTGTAATTTCCCCGCATAGGCGCATTTTGGAACGGAGATTTTGGTTTTTTAACCAAGAAATAATGAGACCTTGTAATGTAATAGACTGATTTATTGATGACGACCAGTGGCGTAGCGTGCAATTTGACAACGTTGCATTGTGCCCATTCAAACCCATGTAAAAGGTCGAATGCGAAGGTATTCACCGAACACACAGTAGTTCGATCTTTTTAATAGGTTTAAATGGACGAACTGCAACGTTGCCAGATCGCACGCTTCGCCACTGATAACGACACAATCAAAATTGGAACCAAACCAATTTCCTATCTCGTTCACTCTCGTGGAGTTATCCACATTTTCAAATCCAAATTTATGCAAGTAAACAACCGGCTTTCTATATGGGCTTACACCACTTTTATTTTACACATCCCAGTTCAAGGTTCAAGGCCTATGTACAGCGTGTTCAAAAAGTCCGTCCCCCCCTATCTAACTTTTGAACGGCTGCAGATAAAAAAACGAAACTCGGGGGATGTTTATAACTCAATGGGAACTACTTTTCGGCGTATCCAAAATTTCCGGGGGGCGCTCCTAAGGGGGGGTTTCGCCCCCTAACTCAAAATTTTCAAATGGCAACCCCTATCTTGTGATACCTCGTTTTAAAGGACATAAAATTCTAAGACTTTTGGCGCAAACCGGAGGTCGATATCGTTTTTCGTCATCGATATATCGATAGTCAAAGTTCGATTTCGACCCATTTTCAAAAAAATCAGAACTCCCATTTGAAATGTCGGAATTTAGAAAAATAGGAGTCAAAAATACTCTAAAAATCAGGTACTTTCCAGAAAAAAATACGGTTTTGACATTAATCTAATCTTAAAGCCCCCCAAAATTATTTAAAAAAATGACCCCTCAGGGGGGCTATCTCAAAAATTCCGAGGCACGACTCCTATCGAGTGATACATCGCTTGAAAGAACACACAAAACTGAGCATTTTGGCACAAACCGCAGGTCGATATCGTTTTTGGTTTTCGATATATCGACATTTGATGACGGGTAAAAATCCACTTTGTCATTCGATATATCGAAAACCAAAAACGATATCGACCTGCGGTTTGTGCCAAAATGCTCAGTTTTGTGTGTTCTTTCAAGCGATGTATCACTCGATAGGAGTCGTGCCTCGGAATTTTTGAGATAGCCCCCCTGAGGGGTCATTTTTTTAAATAATTTTGGGGGGCTTTAAGATTAGATTAATGTCAAAACCGTATTTTTTTCTGGAAAGTACCTGATTTTTAGAGTATTTTTGACTCCTATTTTTCTAAATTCCGACATTTCAAATGGGAGTTCTGATTTTTTTGAAAATGGGTCGAAATCGAACTTTGACTATCGATATATCGATGACGAAAAACGATATCGACCTCCGGTTTGCGCCAAAAGTCTTAGAATTTTACGCCCTTTAAAACGAGGTATCACAAGATAGGGGTTGCCATTTGAAAATTTTGAGTTAGGGGGCGAAACCCCCCCTTAGGAGCGCCCCCCGGAAATTTTGGATACGCCGAAAAGTAGTTCCCATTGAGTTATAAACATCCCCCGAGTTTCGTTTTTTTATCTGCAGCCGTTCAAAAGTTAGATAGGGGGGGACGGACTTTTTGAACACGCTGTATAATAGGGGATGTAGTGGTTGGTTGGTGCAATTTAGTGTGTAGAACAGTGGCGTAGCGTGCAATTTGACAACGACGTATTGTGTCCATTTAAACCCATGTAAAAGGTCGAATGCAAAGGTGTTCACCGAACACCCAATAGTTCGATATTTGTAATGGATTTAAATGGATCAAGAACAACGTTGCCAAATTGCACGCTACGCCACTGGTGTAGAATGGGCCATGTAGGTTTATGTTCATGATCTAATTACCTACTTACTTCTTCATATATTCATTTCTTTTTCTTTTCCTAATCAAATTAAATCTTGTATATACTTTTACACCATCATTTTAAAAAATTACAAGTCTTGAAGGTAATGAACTTTTAAACGCGGCATATGGCGCGAGTGGTAAAAGGAATCGCAAGCTCGCAACTTTTGAGCTTTGATTAATCGGTCGGGTTAAGAGTCAAACGAGAATGAAATGATTGAAGTGTATATTTATTTTTAATATCCTGATTAAGCATCGGGTAAATCAGTTTGCCGCTCAGCATTATTTCACGAAAACTTTTCTTTTTTTTATGATTAGATGAAATATTTTTCGTACGCGTTTACAAGCATATTTGATCGAGCTTTCTATGAAATATGATATGTAACCTGATTTAGACTTTTAGTTAGGGGTTATTGAATGGTTGAGTATTAATTTGAGCTTTACCTACTGAACTTTTAAAAAAAACTTAAAACCATAAAAAATATTTATAAACAAAAAAGATGTTTGTGTCTACTTTACGGAATAGTTTGTTTTTTTTTTTGTTTTTTTTTTTGTTTTTTTTTTTTTTAAATAGATTCGTAAAAATAAGTTGTCTGTTAGAACGTAATAATTTCCCTGAACTGTACCGAACGAATCCCGTGAATGGGTCTGTTGCAAACTTTTGCTACAACTATTAAGAGTGTTTAATCTAATGTAAAATCACCTGAAAAGTCCATTGGTGGCACCAGAAAGTCATAAAATGCAGTATGAAACTCACGAGAGACGTTTAAAGAAATCCAAGATGGCGGTAAAATATTGAGCAACCTGTATGTATGCACCACGAACATCCAAGGATAGCCAACCTCACAATATCGATCACAACCAATCACAACGTAAATAAATACATAACCTCTGATGCTGTGAGGTTGTCAACGTTGGCAATCCTTGGATGTTAAAGGTGCATGCATACAGATTGCTCGATATTTTACCGCCATCTTGGATTTCATTAAACGTCTTTTGTGAGTTTATTATCGCATTTCGTGACTTTCTGATGCCACCAATGGAATTTTCGGGCGATTTTACATACGATGAAACACTCATTATCGTTGTAGCAAAAGTTTGCAACAGACCCATTGCTCAGAAAAACACATTTTAAATTAAATTAATGAGAAAAATCTTGGAAATACATCATATACGAACTTAGTTATATGTATAGAGAACACTGATGTTTGGTGCTTTTCGCGGACAGTTATGTCGCAAAGGAGCTAGGCATACCTGATTTAGTGAAGTATATGTTTATACATCAAAATCATAAAAAAATTTCAGACAAAGAGTAAAATATGAATGTATGGACTAAGTTTGAACTTTCCTCAATGAATCACATCGTCCGACTTTCCAGATTGCGTTTTCATGATCTAATCTGCCGGAAACAGCTTTGGGGAAAACCAACGCAAAGAGTTATATTGTATTCATATCTCTATAGTGGCAGTTTAATTTAACGAGAAACTTACGTAATCGAATAGATGGATTTTTAAGGATAGGGTTAAAGTGATAATCTTCCTACTTTTTAATATTTCAGTTTTTTTAGAGAAGAGCGACGAAAGATGCGAATTGGAGACTTTCAAATTTTTTGGAGAAAAATGAAGCTTCAATTGGAATCGACGCACTATGGTCTGAGATCTTAAAAAATTGGTCAAAAATCAGAAAATAAACTCATCAATTTATCATTTGTAAATTTTCAAGACCAATTTCAACCACAGAGAACACTTCTAACAAGTGATTTGAACCTAGAAATGTCACTTGAACGTTTTAAATTAAGCTTAAAACCTAAAGGATAAAAAAACTATGATCTCTCATTTAATGATTTTTTTCCACTTGACTTTCGACCCTTGACCAAAGTGTGGCGGCTCAAAATACGATATGTACAGACTATCGAGCTTCACTGCTTTTCAGTGGCGGCTCGCACAATGTGGCAACAGCGAAATCTATCCATTTAAACCCATGTAATTAACCTCCAAGAAAGCGATAATTTTGCATTGGTTTAAATGGCACCCTGGTAAAAATGGCAAGTACAAGTTAATACAAGCTCTACTAACGTTGATACAGTTTTTACCAACATGTACTCACTTTGTTCCAAAAGATAGTAAAAGTTAGTCGGAAGTTAGTCGAGCCTGTTTACCATTTTTACCAGGGCAGTAAAGCTTGGTTACCAACCATGCTTTACCATTGGTTGCCAAATAGGGCTCTTGCAAACTTTTGCTGTGAGCAAATGAATAGTCCAATATGATGTATTAACCAGCGAAAATCAGGAAACTCACACTAAAAGAGTCTAAAATATAGGAATAAACTCACATAACTGCTATAATGGCAAGATCGTAATGGCGGTCTGTCTAATAAGTCACTTTCTCTACAGAAACACAAAGATATGTCTCAATTCAGATAGGAATCTCCCATGATGCCTGCGTCTCTCCGCCACTAAGCTTGATTTTGAGAGTGAATTTCGTGATTTTCTCAGTGTACTCATCGTCATTTTTACAGGTTTTTATGCCAGAATCAACTCTTCAATCCCTTCCTTGTAGTAAAAGTTTGCAAGAGCCCGGCCATTGCACAAACCGCGTCTGCTGCTTTTTGACTTTCACTCGGACTTTACCTGTGATTGCTGCGATGTACTGCGGAGTCTTCTTGCCGACCTCTCGGACATCCCCTCTCGGAATCATCGTAATGGACTCCCGCCCACGTTCCCTCTTTTCCTCCGACATTTTCCTCTGTCGACTTTCAAATTTCTATCTCGGTCACTTGCCGAGTCTGGAACAGATAAATATTTCACAAGAATTACAAACTATGATGGTGTACAAATAAATTGAAGGTGTGCATAAGAAAGAAGTGTACACAACAAAATAGATGATGTACTTACTTTAACAAGTAAGGGACACGAGGGAAATAAGGGAAATGCTCCTTATGCGTACCATAAAACAGTAAATATAGTTAATTAATTACTGCATGATTATTCATTAAACTGTAAAAGTCCCCCCCCCCCCTCAGTTCCCCACAACTTTATGACCCGAATGAAGATGAGGACTCGTTCATTTAAGTATAAAATGTCCGAGTCCCGTCTCCCAAATGATTATTTATTTATTTATTTATTTATTTATTTATTTATATATAAACGGGACAAGCCCTTGGACAAAAATAACAAAATATAGGTTAATAGGCAATACACTAGATAACACGTATTAAATGTTTGAGTAGAAAGAAAAAAAAACAGATGGAATTAAAATTAAGTTAAGAAGTAGAAACTGAAACTTGAAATTGGGAGCTAAATTAAGAATATTTAAGGATATATTTAAGGATTTAAGGATTATCTGAACAGTTTCAACGAACTAAGTTTATGGTTTTCATTACTATGGATCTAGGCGGTTATACGGTTAAGTATAGTAAAAAGTAAATAAAAATTGAGAAGAACGAGTGACAGGTCGAAAATTGATTTCATATTTTTTTTTTTTTCCCCTAGGAGTAATTTTTCCTCTGAAAGAAGAGTACAGGTTATCTCATCGAAACACTTTACACACCAATTGATAGACGTTATCCACGGTAGATAGTTAGCCAAGATAAATTGAGCAAAGTTCAATTCGCCCCGATAAGTCTATTTGTTTAGAATTAGTGGTCATAATTTTTATACGAATGTCCGGACGTGATAACTCTCGTAGCGCACATTATTTTATGAGTACCCTTTCCCTCATGCTCCGCTATCATTATTTGTAGTCTACTTGTCATATTTATTTGGATTGGAGTAGGTATTCAGAAAAATCGCTCTTCCGTTTGTTTGTTCGTCCGTCCTTTCACTCGGTCCATCGGTGATTGGCTATACCGTAATTTTTAATTACTTTTTAATTATTATTTTATATTACGTATTTAATTTTTAATTATTTTATATTACGTATTTACTTTTTAATTATTTTTTAATTATTATTTTACATTACGTATTTCATTTTTAATTATTACTCATTTAATTAATTATATTTAACTATTATTTTGAATTATTATTATCTTATATTATTTTATAATTATTTTTATTCAGAATTTTTTTTATTATTTTATTGTTGCATTATTTTATTAGTTTGATTCATTCAAATCGGTAGCATAGCATACGATTTGACAACGTTGTATTCTATCAATTTAAACTCGTGTAAAAAGTGGGACTCGAGGGTGCTCACCGAACACCCAATAGTTTGATATTTTCAATGGGTTTAAAAGGAGAATTTACGACGTTGCTAAATTGCACGCTACGCCTTTGATCCGCAAATTCTTCACGGAAGTTTGACCGTTTAAGCACGTCGACGTTCCCATCAAAAACTCTCATTGAATCTCATCAAGCAGGGAAACCCCTGAAGACGTCACGCGCAGTGCCGAAGCGTGCTATCTGGCAACGTAGCATTTTCTCCACTTGAACGCATACAAAAGATCGAATTTGATTATCATCACCGATTCTTTACGGTTCGATAGTTTTAATGGATTTAAATGGTCTCAATGATTGCACGATTTGCCGTTGATTATCACGCGTCTCCGCGCAGCGCTGCGCCGTCTATTAACAGTCTAGCGTATACACGTCTAACGGTTCCCACTATCTCGGCCGCAATGGGGCTGCTGCACTTTTCACTACACACTGAAAAAACAAAGTTTATGTACAGCCGAAGCAGCCTTTTCAAATAGCTTCGCAGTGCAAAAGTTCAAGCTGTACCGGAGAAAGTTGCAGGTGTACGAGAACACTACTCTTCTTCAAAGTAACAGCCTCTTTTCTTGCTTTGGCTCTACCGAAGTAGTGATTTAGGACAACCGCAACTTGCTCCGGTAGAGCTAGGACTTTTGCTCTGCAAAGCTATTTTTAAAAGCTGCTTCGGTTCTACTTAAACTTTCTTTTTTCCGTGCAGGCAATTTAAGGGTCGACTAAGTTGTAAAAACCTGCAAAAATAACGATGGTAGCTCTAAAAGTGTACAAAACCCACTCCTGAACTCGTAAAAATTCTTTTAAAAGCGAGACCATAATGGCAGTATTGGGCACTAATTATGGAAGATTCCTATCTTATAATTTCGCCACTCTTTAGATGCTGGGAAATAAGAGTCACAAAGTAATTAGTTACCAGCGGAATGATTGACAACCGATTAATGGTACTTAGCTGATCTGGGCACAATTTTCTCATACAAAACGATGCGCATGTTATATTTTTATTTGCTCCATAAAATCCTATGTTATTCAGATGTTCATTAAAATGTACACCAGGTATGAAAGGGTTAACAGACATTCTTTATGTTCATTTTATTATCAAAATCATGAGAATTCCGTCGCAGTTTTTTTTTTTTTTTTTCCATACAGACTTTTTTTTCTATAAGTAAGTACATTAGGTGCATTGTTGGTGACGAGACAGGCCAGTGGGTTTATATTACTTAATGATGTAGGTCGAAATGATTTGAGACTTTCGTCAGTCAGGGATCATTAGAGGCGAAACCGTGCATTTCAGACCTTCAAGGGCCTCTCGCAAAAAGAGGATATGTCTTTACATACCACCCGCCAAAAGTGTGTCTCAATATAAGAATTTACTAATATCCACAACATGTCCCACTACTTCACCATCACAATTCTTCTCCCCAGGCCCCACCTTCAACCCATAAAAACTATCAAATTCGCCTTGAATTTTCCCCCTCTTCTTTTATAATTCTCTCTTTTTTAAGTTTTAATTTCCCCCTTTTTCCTTTTTTTTCTTCACACAAGTACATTTGCTTTGTTTTTCCGAGTTTTTTTTTTCAAATCTTTTTTTTTTTTTTTTTTTTTTTTTTTTTTTTTTTTTTTTTTTTGCAGCATTTTTTGGACGAAAGACCGGTTCCTCCCACTAATGATCCAAATTTTGTTATGAAGAACGTAACTCGAAAAAAATAAAGTAGAAAAAAAAATTAAATCAAATTTGCAGGATACTAACGTAAAAGTCATGAACACTTTTGCAACCAGGGGCCGATCATTGATTACTTCATCGATAAACGGATCATTGATCTAGGAGTGACACTATTGGTCCAATATTGTAAAACTTGGCTGTTTCCATACGGTAGCTATCGTTAAATCACCCGTTTTTTTTTACAGTCATTCGATGAATAGCCTTTAAATAACTGAAACTTTAACTATGGTTACCGTAGTGACAGCCAAATTCTACAATTTCGGACCAATAGCACGCATCACGCTCAGATAGTCTTAAGGATCGATTTTTTATCGATGAATTAATAATCTGATCGGCCCACAAGTTATAGGAAGACAAATCAATGTTCGCTGCATCAAATTAAGTGAGTAGTTAAATATTCCTGCACCTCGGTGCTGGTTTTGCATACACAATTTATTGAAGGCGCTCCATCAGGAAACGATTTCTGAATGCTAACAAACAATGGGGCTCTTGCAAGCTTTTGCTGTAAGGAAATGAATAGTCCGTTCTCATGTAAAAACCAGCGAAAGTCACGAAAATCACACTGAAAAAGTCTAAAATTCAGTAATAAACGCACAAAACCTCTCTAACGGTAAGATCGTGATGGCCCTTCAACGCAGGTATCATGGGAGATTCATTTCTAATTTGTCACTTTCTCTACGGAAACACAGAGATTTGTCTCAATTTAGACAGGAATCCCCCATGATACCTGCGTCGAACCGCCATTATGCCTGATTCTGAGAGTGAATTTCGTGATTTTTCAGTATGCGCTCATCGTCATTTTTAAAGGTTTTTATGCAAGAATCAACTAGCTGTAGCAAAAGTTTGCAAGAACCCCATTTTGGAGTCGCGATTATATTGTTAATAAAAAAACTGAACTTGTGTGAGGCACATTTATAGTCACATTGACGAAAATACTCGGGTGAGGTATGCAAAAGTCATCAACTAAAAATACTTACTTAAAATGATCAAATTATTCCAAAGAGCTGGATTCAAATGATTGCTGAAGAATAAAGCGAAGCTTTTTTAGAATCACATTTTTTTTTTAAATTTATTTTTAATTTTTTATTGTGTGAGGCACATTTATAGTCACAGTGACGAAAATTCTCGGGTGTGGTATGAAAAAGTTATCAGCTAAAAATACTTACTTAAAATGATCAGATTATTCCAAAGAGCTGGATTCAAATGGTTACTGAAGAATAAAGCAAGCCTTTTTTAGAATCACATTTTTTTAATTTATTTTTTATTTTTTATTAGGTCCACAATAAAATCACCGAACAGAATACTAAAATTATTGAACGATAAAACCGTTAAAAAACGAGGATCCTTTGAGGAGGTTTCAGTGAAATGAATGGTCGTTTGTCACACTTAATCACAGCACTGTCAATTAGGTTTAAATTCAGTGAAATTGGGCGCGAGCATTAGACGGCGCAATAATAAGGTGATCCTATTAAGATCAACACGGTGAAGTGATCTTGAAAAAAGACGACGACTGACAGAATAGCTTTATCGCACATCCGATACTGATTTGTATGCCAGCCATTGTTGACAGATTTATTGCGTGAATAAAATCCGATCCTTTTTGAAAAGAGTGGCTGAAAAAATCGTGCCTCATGAATTTGGTGGTGTTAGCTTACGCGGTTATATCATTGAATTTGTCAGTCATCGCTATAGATCCTCAAATTAAATCTGGAATTGAAATTCGAAATCAGATGATTTCTGTTAGTTTAAAACTGGCATGCATGGTGTTTCTGAGAGGTGATAAATTCACGATAAGTCGATCTCAGAGCTTTGAGCTCTCTCTCTCTCTCTCTCTCTCTCTCTCTCTCTCTCTCTCTCTCTCTCTCTCTCTCTCTCTCTCTCTCTCTCTCTCATCTCTCTCTCTCTCTCTCTCTCTCTCTCCTCTCTCTCTCTCTCTCTCTCTCTCTCTCTCTCAGTATTTTATGCTCCTCCTCCTCCTCCTCCTTCTTCTTCTTTTCTTCTATAATCGAATTGGGTTTGCTACCGAATTGGATCTATATGTTAACTAGTTGTAAAGTGCCTATACTCGAGTCTTATTTCTGAAGTTTCATTCTCTCTCTCTCCCTCCCCCCTCTTTCTCTCTCTCTCTCTCTCTCCCCCCTCCCCTCTCTCTCCCTCGCTCTCTCTCTCCCTCTCTCTCTCTCTCTCTCTCTCTCTCTCTCTCTCTCTCTCTCTCCTCTCTCTCTCTCTCTCTTCTCTTCGACAGTTTTGGCTCTTTGCGCTCATTCTCTTTTTACTCTTTTCATTTGATTTCATCATGCAGCAACAAATCAAAAAACCTCTTCATTTGGCCTTTTATGAAAAGTGGCGCCTCTTCAGCAAAGATTGGCAGTGGGAAACGTTACGTTGTTAGCCTCAGCGGAACTTCCACTGCATTCGGCCATTTATGAAAAAATGCATGGTGCATATTTAGCCGAAATTGGTGGAGTTAACGTTGTTAGTCCCATTGTAAGTCCCGCTCATTAAACCAAGGTTTTGTTCAGTTTTTTCGGGTTTTTTTTTTTGTTCTTTTTTGTTTTTTTTGTTTGTTTTTGTTTTTTTTTTTTGTAATAAATATATCACATAATCAATAGCATTATTAGTTCGCTGCTGAATAATAGTCTTCACCTGTCAGAACTAACTTCTACGTACAAACAACTCCGCAAAAGCATCGATTATTTGGAGGTTTAATGGGTCTGTTGCATACTTTTGCTACAACAATATAGAACCTTGATTCTCATGTAAAATTCGGCGGAAATAACGATGCGCACATTAAAAACCTTCAAAATCAACTCATTAACTCAGGAAATCACTTAAATTTCAAACAGCCCGCGCTACACTAGGCACTATTTGCACCGGTGTACTACTACACAGACGGAACCACTGTGCATTAGTAAACAACATCGTAACTATAAAACGATGGACTTTCTTTTTAAATACGTGAAATACAAGCTGCATTTGCTGTCTGGTCTTTTCGGTTTATCAAAGATTACAAAATAATATAAGAAATGTACGCATCTAAACGAAACATTCCAATATTTGTAAGTTCTGTTCATGTTTACATAAACGAGATGGTTCCATCTATGTAGTTATAAGTCGGTGATATAGTGTCTAGTGTAGCGCGGGTTGTTTGAAATGGAAGGTATTTTCTGAGTTAATGAGTGGATTGTGAAAGTTTTTAATGAGCGCATCGTTATTTTCGCCGAATTTTACGTTAGAAACAATGAGTTATATTGATGTAGCAAAAGTACGCAACAGACCCATTGTATCCCCTGAAGAGTGGTTCTTTTCCATGGTTTATATGCAATAAATGGGATTTCGTGACGTTAAATGATACCTCTCGATGAGCTGAGAACAATGGTGCCTCTGGTTTCATCCTCAGTGTCCCGGTATTGGAGCGTTTCACCGTGCAACCAGTGGCGGCTCGTGGAATATGGCAACAGTGTAATCCCTCCATTTAAACTTATGTAAAACAATCGATCTTCAGGAGGAGCAATGCACCCCTAGGATATCGATATTTTGCATAGATTTAAATGGCAAAAAAGCATGGTTGCCAAATCGCACGAGCCACAATATTGGTGCGTGCAACAATATAGGTCTGATGCAAAATGCTACGGCGTCACGAAGGATCGAATCCTAAGTAAAATCGCGTGAAAATTACATTGCATGATTGATGATGATCGTCTTCGCCTTTGGGGTCCTGGAGACAACGGACTGATGGCGCAACCCTTTCGGGCAAAGGGGTAAGATCAGGTACAAATAAACTGTAGGGAACACCCTACGAACACTTTCTCCCTCCATTTTTATCTGGGGGGCCCCCAGACCCCCCTTAAGTATTCTGGGGGAGACCCCCAAACCCCCTTTAGTATTCTGAGGGAGACCCCCAGGGCCCCCTTAGTATTCTGGGGAAGACCCCCCCCCAGACCCCCCTTTAGAATATTTAAATTTTTCTCTTTTTTGACCCATTTTCCCATTGATTATTTGAATGGAAACCATTTTTCATCCATAACTAACCTAAAAATTAAATTTAAAAAAAAAACAAAACAAAACAAAACAAAAACCCCTCTGGGGAATGTTAAAAGCAACATCTCTGCGAAATTTGGATGCATATGGATAAGTAGTTCAAAAGCTATGCTGGGTTTCACGTTCATGACTACAGACAGACAGAAAGACGCCACAGAAATTTTGTGCATTTACTCCTCCCTACCACATATGGTTAAGAAATATTGAAATGTCATGGATAGATGTTCTTTAGGATAGTATTAGGCATGATAAGAGCCAATTATTTTATAATTATCATGATTGACTTACAAGGGGAGGCTCAGAAGTCGCCGCCTCCGATTTTGAAAACGATTGCACGAAAATGTAGCTAAATTAAAACTATTAGACCCGTGTTTCTCACTTTTTGCCAATGGGCCTTCCTAAAGCGTCAGGAATTTTTTGAAAGTTGCCGAAATTCACGTAAATATTCGGAACGCTCTCCGCTCGGGTTTTTTACGTGAATTTTGGCAACTTTCAAAAAATTCCTGACGCTTTAGGAAGGCCCATTGGCAAAAAATGAGAAACACGGGTCTAATAGTTTTACTTTAGCTACATTTTCGTGCAATTGTTTTCAAAATTGGAGGCGGCGACTTCTGAGCCACCCTAGTCGCAGCGGGCCAAGTATCGAAACAAAATGCATCAGAAAGCTCTGCGCCCGCGCCATTGCAATACTTTCTCAATTTTTCTAATTTCATTAGAGTGAGAAAGTAAAAAGGGAAAGTCTTTTGGGCGAGGAAAATGTGAGGAGAGAAGACAGATGTAGAGAGATGCCACGGGTCTTTTGGGCGAGGTCAAGTTGTAGGCTTGGCAACCTCGCATTTTTCCGCAATACGACTTCAATCTTTATCAGACGCATAATATCAAAGATGACGAGGTGAACTGCCGAACAACAAGGCAGTGAACTCACGCATTGCTGCTTGTAAAATCTGCGAAAGAAATTTAGGCGGAAACTTTTACAAAAATTTACTCCATCCGGCGCAACAATGAGAACGAACCAAGGGAAGCATTTGCTGATCGGATTGCCGCGGCTAAGATATCATGGCATTAGTAAGAGTCAGGTCCAAAAACATCAGTTGGACAGACGCCTTAAACATGTGAAAGGCAAAAAAATTTAAGAAAATTGCAATTTTGTTGTTTTTCAATTACGATCAGCTGTGACTTTTGGCTGTGATAATTAATAGGTTAAAGTGCTTTTTTCAATTTTATAAAATTCCTCTTCAATTATGATCGGCTGTGGTGATACTAAATCTTAGGGATTTTTCCAATATTTTAACATTTTTCTGGGATAATACATTTAAGTGACTTTCAATTTTTTGGACCTGCCTCTTACACTCGACTATCCAGCATCAATACAATGGCGAGTCAGTATGAAAATCGTATTTTTCTGCATTTTTTACTAGCCCAAAAAGCCCTTTGTTTTCGCTGGATCCCCTGTAAAGCCCTCATTTTTCGTTCGCCCAAGAGACCCCATGTTCCTCGCCCAAAAGGGCCGGTTTTTGTCCCTCCTCGCCTACTAGTCCGTCCACCCGAACTTCAAAGGGCCCCAGACGATTTTTATTTTTATTTTATTGGCAAGTCCCCTCCCACACACACTCCCACCGACCTTAACCAATAACTGAGGGGCACCCTCGTAATTTCATTATCTTGGCCGTGGCCCCAAAAGATGTAGTTGTGGCTCTGAGAAACCCCCGAGATGAACATGTCTGCTCGTAAGTCTAGTTTCCCATTTGAATTAACATTGACGATGCCCCGCAAGAGCAGAGAGGGTGTTTTGAGATCCTTGAGCCACATTGGCGATTAAAACTCCGAGAGATGAACAGGTCTGCTCGTAAGTCTGATTTCCCATTTAAAGTAGCAATGGTGCTGCCCCGCAAGAGCAGAGGGGACGTTTTGAGAGCCCCGCGTCACGTTTATGACGAAAAGACCGCGAGATGAACAGGTCTGCTCGTAAGTCTAATTTCCCATCTAAATTAACATTGATGATGCCTTGGAAGAGCAGAGGGGACGTTTTGAGAGCCCCGCGCCACGTTTGTGACCGAAAGACCGCGAGATGAACAGGTCTGCTCGAAAGTCTAATTTCCCATCTAAATTAACATTGACAATGCCTTGGAAGAGCAGAGGGGACGTTTTGAGAGCCCCGCGCCACGTTTGTGACCAAAAGACCGCGAGATGAACAGGTCTGCTCGTAACTCTAATTTCCCATCTAAATTCACATTGATGATGCCTTGGAAGAGCAGAGGGGACGTTTTGAGAGCCCCGCTCCACGTTTGTAACCAAAAGACCGCGAGATGAACAGGTCTGCTCGTAAGTCTAATTTCCCATCTAAATTAACATTGATGATGCCTTGGAAGAGCAGAGGGGACGTTTTGAGAGCCCCGCGCCACGTTTGTGACCAAAAGACCGCGAGATGAACAGGTTTTCTCGTAAGTCTAATTTCCCCTCTAAATTAACATTGATGATGCCTTGGAAGCGCAGAGGGGACGTTTTGAGAGCCCCGCGCCAAGTTTGTGACCAAAAGACCGCGAGATGAACAGGCCTGCTCGTAAGTCTAGTTTCCCAATTAAAGTAGCATTGGTGATGCCCCGGAAGAGCAGAGGGGACGTTTTGAGAGCCTTGAGCCGCATTATGGCGATTAAAAGTCCGGGAGATGAACAGGTCTGCTCGTAAGTCAAATTTCCCATCTAAATTAACATTGATGATGCTTTGAAAGAGCAGAGGGGACGTTTTGAGAGCCCCGCGCCACGTTTGTGACCAAAAGACCGTGAGATGAACAGGTCTGCTCGAAAGTCTAGTTTCCCATTTAAAGTAGCATTGGTGATGCCCCGGAAGAGCAGAGGGGGCGTTTTATCAGCCCTGAGCCGCATTCTCGAATAAAAGTCCGCGAGATGAACAGTTATTTCCCATTTGAAGCAACATTGATGATGCCCCCTAGGAGAGCTGAGGTAAAGTTTTGAGAACCCTTTGTCATGGTTGTGTTAGGAAGCCCTCGAAATGGCTTGGAAATCCGTCATCCCATTTATAATATCATTGAGGATGTCCCGAAAGAGCGCAATGGGGATACTTTGAGAGTCCTCTGCAGGGTCGTAAGCAGAGACAAATAGAGACCTTGTACTATTCTTGCGCGCGGTGTCCACTTTTCGTGGTTCAATTTTGGTCGGAACTCATCGAAACAACAATCAACCTTCGCATAATGTTGACTGATGAGCACGTATTTTGCATTCGCCGAGCAAAACCTGTTTCCGTTTCCGGGACCGCGGACCAATCACAGCCTTTTGTTGAGCTTCACCATCCAACATTATGCGAAGGTGATTGTTGAGCTGATGAGTCCCGACAAAAGTTGTTCACGAAAAGTGGACACCGCACGCAACCACGGGAAGAATAGGGAGTTCACGGTCTCTATTTGTCTCTGGTCGTAAGTATACCTACCATAATGGCAGCCAGGGCAATGCCCCGATGCCCCCAAGACTTGAAGGCTCCTTCGAACTTTGTTGATTTTAGCGGCAAGCTCCTACGCCCAACGCGCCTTTTCCAATGAAAGACCTAATAGTTTCTTGCTTTATCAGCTGCTCTTATTCAGATTTTCTTCTCATTAGCGTTACAAAGATTACACATTTTTCTATATTGGTAGTATAATCTTTTTCTTATGGGCATTTTTATTTAAATGCGTTGAACAGCTGATAAAAAAAAAATTAATAATCCAAAGAAAATCAAAACATAACCTATTTATTAAAATTTGTGAAAAACTTATATAACCTAGCTTTTATTTCTCACTTGCATTGAAAAGATTACCATTTCTCTATTGGTAATATAATCTTTTTCACAATATTTCGGATTTGAGCAGCTGATATAATAAAATAAAAAATTCAACGAAAATTATAACCTATATTTAAATTTGTGAAAAAATGATTTAACCAAGCATGGAATCTACTTCGTCTTACCGGCCTGCCGGGAGGCATTTTTCTTACCCTGAGATTCCAAGGGATGTAGTTACGGCCCTGTTCACTGCCGGGCGCCGGGATCGGTAAAAAAAAAAAAAAAAAAAAAAAAAAATATTAAAAATTCAAGGGGGAAAAAGAGGAGAGTAAGAAGGTTGTGCGTGGTAAATAGAGGTATGAAGACAAAAGATGAATTTTAAATAATGTATAGTAAGGCGTTAGTGGCGTTAAACTGCCACGTAGAGGAAATCCCTTTTCCCCAAACTTTTTTTTTAAAAACCATTCTTTGAATCTGAAAAATTCCCGGCGTCCGAAGACCTTGTTACTAAGGGCAAATCAAGAAGAGATAAAAACAGCGATTAAATTCACAAGCAGTCACCTCCTCACCTTTTGTCTGCTCAATATCTTTCTTGTTCTTTTTCCCCATAATCTTTGTCGTGCTCTCTCTCTCTCTTCTTCCCCTCCTCCCATGCCTCATTTTCATTCATCTCTAATAATTTGTTCTATTTCCACACTACGGACCGTTTCCCTCTGGCCCCCTTACCGCTGGGTTTCATGAAAGGGAGGGAGACGAACTTTTTACAATTTTTCCACAATTTGCGCGCTTGATAAAAGATCTATAGAATATTCACGGTCGAGTTGACATCATTAATTAACTCACGATTAAAAGGAAACCTCTGTACTCGGTTAGATCCTCATTGAAAGCTGATTTTATATCGGAGAAAATAATTTTTCAATCAAATTGTAATAAAAATAAATAAAATAAGAAAAATATTAAGACGTAACGATGAAGTTTTAATTTTTTATACATGCAGATTTATTTTGGAAATAGAATAGATCATCCATCGTCGCGATTAAGAGACGTGAAACATGCTTTCACGTCACTGGCGCAACCAGGATATCTTCCATCTCTCTCATTTCCCATTTGAATGTGTGAGTAGGAAAAGGACAGAAGGAGGGGGTTTTATCCCCTTGTCCATCCTTGTCTAACATACGTTTCTTAATGGAGAAAAGAGAGGGATGAAGAAACTCTCGGTGCGCTACTGTTTCACGTCAAAGAATGGGGCTGTTGCACACTTTTGTTGCAAGCGATTTAAGGATTGATTCAGCTGCGTAAAAACCTGCAAAAACAACGATGGTAGCACTACCAACTCACAAAATCCTCCCCTAAATTCATAAAATGCTTTTAAACGTAATGGCGTCGTTGGGCACTAATAATAGGAGCCTTTCATCTAGAAATACTGTGACTCCATCAAGAAGTGCGCTGAAAAAACTGTGCTCCGATAGCACACCTAAAGTTCCGGTAGAGCTGAAGCACGAGCTGATTCAGATAGCTTCGCGGAGCAAAGTTCGGTAGAGCATGAGCACGTGCTCCGGGAATGTATATAAAGAAGAGTGAAAATTGAGTGTGGCACCAGCCGGGATCGATCCGGGGACACTCTATTCCGGAGTCCAGTGCGTTACCGCTGCGCCGCTGAGGGCTTGCGACGAAGAGGGACTGATTGCTGCGTATATGTATATGGGAAGCGCTCCGAGGTGTTTGTTCATTCTTTACAACGCGCTGAGTTAAGGAAACCCTGTGAATATGCTCCTAAACTGTATCGTAGCGTTCTTTCAGAGATCGCCGATGACAAATTCACAGAGTAAATTGATTTCAAGAGTGAACCCGTTCTACTCTGATACTTAATGTGGATATCCTCAGCGTTTAGTTCCATATTCTGCCACCAGAAAAAAAAAATCGTTCTTTAAATGGAAAAAAATAATGGTAAACGCAAAAGAAATGAAAAAAGGGCTTCGATGGAACCTCGAAAGCAATCTAAGGAACATTTTAGTACAAACTGTATGCTAAAATGTTACGAAATTCAATAGTTTCTCGCTTATTTCGTAACATTTTAGCATACTGTTTGTACTAAAATGTTCCTTAGATTGCTTCCGAGGCTCCATCGAAGCCCTTTTTTTCATTTATTTGCGTTTACCGTTATTTTTTTTCCATTTAAAGATCGTATCTTTCTCTGGTTGCAGAATATGGAACTAAGCGCTGAGGATCCACCTTAACAGAGAAAAGATGGCGGCAGGTCCTGCTGATTGTATGTCATCGCACGTGTTGCCCGCCTATCTCGCAATGCCGAAGCAAGAGGTTCGGGACCGCTAGTGCATGTGGCTCGCCACTACCAACGGAAAGCCCGCTAGTCACAGAACTTTGCTTCGGACATGACTCCTACAGCTTCCCGAGGCATGTATTCGGGAGAGCTAGAACTTTTTTTTTTTTTTTTTTTTTTTTTTTTTTTTCAGTGTGACCGATAAGAAACGGCTTTCCTTTGATACGGTTGGTGACTGGTGTCACCAGGTGTCACGGTACCATTAATCACATGTGCATCCCATCGAGCAATCGCATCGTAATGCTATCGAGCCGCGATGATCGATCACGTATTATTCTTATGGATGGTGTCACTACGATAGGTGCAGTGGCGTCGCGTTCCATCTGGCAACAATGCTACCCATCCATTCAAACTCATTAAATATATCGAATTTTCCTTGTGCACTGTGCACCTCCTGAATTCGACCTTTTATATGAGTTTAAATGGATAGCCTGCTGTGTTGCCAGACTGCACGCGACGCCACTGGATAGGTGTCATTCCGATAGAAGCCCTCCGATCCCTGCAAAAATTCTCCAATATAACTCAGGAGTCATCGTTTCCGCAGGGATGGAAGCAGTGGCGTAGCTTGCAATTTGGCAACGTCGCAGTTCATCCATTTAAACCCATGAAAAAGATCGAACTATTGAGTGTTTGGTGAACACCTTCGCATTCGACCTTTAACATGGGTTTAAATGGACAAAATACAACGTTGCCCAACTGCACGCTACGCCACTGGATGGGAGGGTTTCTATCTTATATGAAACCTGTCGTAGTATGGCATTAGATGACAAGTACTCCGCGATCAGTGGCGTAGCGTGCAATTCGGCAACGTTGCAGTTTATCCATTTAAACCCATAAAAAAGATCGAAATATTGGGTGTTCGGTGAACACCTTTGCCTTCGAGCTTTTACATGGGTTCAAATGGGCACATTACAACGTTGCCAAATTGCACGCTACGCCACTGTCCGCGATCATCGACTCGAAATCATTACGACACGATCGTTCAAAATCAGGCTGCTGTGGTGTCTAATTATTCTGTGAATCTTTCTTGAAAGTATAGAGAGAATAGCGAAATTAAGAAAGGAATCTCCCATCATGAGTGCCCTCCACCGCCATTGCGCTTGAAATTGAAAGCATTTTATGAGTTTTAGGAGTGTATTTAATGAGCTTTTAGTGCCACCATCGTTATTTTTTCAGGTTTTCACATCTGAATCAAGCCTTGAATCACTTACAGCAAAAGTGCGCAACAGTGCCATTAGGAAAAGAAACATTATTAACCTCTTATTTAGTAAGGAAAGGATAGGTATACATAAACCAGCGGGCCGATCCTTGAAATTCATGACTTTTGGGTAGACTGGATAAGAATGAAAACGGTGATTGGGAGACGAGTCACGTGGTTGCCAGTCTAATCAAAATACGGAATGGATTAGATAAGTCACTCCAGTTAGTCGGGTACTCCAAGACTGCCCGATAAATATCTAATCCATTCCGTATTGATTAGACTGGGCAACCACGTGACTCGTCTCCACCAATCACCGTTTTCCATTCTTATCCAGTCCACCCAAAAGTCGTGAATTTCAAGGATCGGCCCGCAGTGGCGGCTCGCCAGGTGAGGCAAGTGAGGCGACAGGGAGCCATCGCCTTACATTTTTTGAAGTTGGAGAAAGAAAAAAAATTAAAAAAATAACATATAAAGGTTGAAATGGTTATTATTTCATCAACCATTGTTTCAATAGTCCAAAAAGTATGAATGGAACATTTAAAATGTTCAAAAAAGTTTATGTGAAGAACGTTTCAAAACAAAATCCTGTGTACCTCTCATTTTCGTCGCCTCACCTCCACGAGCCGCCAGTGACATAGACTGTGTGGAAGAGACGAAGAAAAAAATCCTCATGAAAGCAAAATGAAACAAAAACAGCAAATGAATCGTGCGGATAAAATAACATCCTTTGCGAACGTAATTAACGAAATATTTCAAAATTAATTGATGGCAGTTGTGATAGCTCGTGATATTTGGCAATCATGGTTTTTTGTCACTTAAACCTATGCTAAATAATCGATTTCTCAGGAACTCAATGGATCCCGTAAAGATCGACTATTTTACGTAGGATTAAATGTAGATAATCCGTTGCTGCCTCATTCTCATTGCACGAGCCACCACTGATTGCTTGCATTTATCTAACTTTGGTTCTAAAAGTTCAAATGATTCTGTTTCCGACCTTTCATTTGTTTATTTATTATTATGTGGTTTTTACAAGCAAGAATAGATTAATTTATTTCTCTTCACTGTTTCAAGCGTTATTTGCTGCTCTATAATTAGTTGATGGCCGGATTTTTATTTTGGACTACAGTAATTTTCTCATTAACAAGTTCGTCCTCAATTTACAGGCGAGCCCCATTTTGACCGAATTTTGGTCCGTGCATAATCGGTTTTACTCTTTTCATTTAAGGCGCGTCTGCGTCCCTTTGAATCTTAAGCCATACCCTCACGCGAGTCTTTCAAGACACATTTGCGGCTCGGAAACGTCACCATTGACGAAGCAAAAAAAAAAAGAGTTCTAGACGCCGGGGATTGGGGAGGGGGGGGCAGATTGGTCTACCGAGGAATCGGTTAATTTCCCGGTGGGCTGCGGTCTGAGTTCGGTCGACCGGATCGGGAGAGTTATAAAAGAGCAATAATTGAGAAATAGAGAGAAAGATGGACATCATATAATTCTATGCTAGATCACACCTTTATTAGAGCCTGGGTCGTGTAGTCCGATCTGAAAAGAAGAAAAGGGGGAGAAGGGTCCCACGCAATCGGAAATCCGTGTCTTAAGTTTATGGGTGCGCCTTCATTTTTGAAGGTAGACTAAAACGTTACAGTCGCGTACGAATAGTTCTCAAGGTACTTTCCAACCCCAACTACAAACGCTTTATACGATTCATGAAAACCCTTGAGAGCGATCGACTCCGTTCGCCAAGCTGAAGCGATAGAGGGGTCACAAGCGGGGTTTTGATGACATCACATTTTTGCCCACGTTTAAGAGTCATGAGTTCATATGCAAAAATGATAGAGCCTCAGATGCAAAAGATATGAAAATCCTTCAGGGCGATCGACTCCATTCGCCAAGCTGAAGCGATAGAGGGGTCACAAGCGGGGTTTTGATGACATCACATTTTTGCCCATGTTTAAGAGTCATGAGTTCATATGCAAAAATGATAGAGCCTCAGATGCAAAAGATATGAAAATCCTTCAGGGCGATCGACTCCATTCGCCAAGCTGAAGCGATAGAGGGATCACAAGCGGGGTTTTGATGACATCACATTTTTGCCCATGTTTAAGAGTCATGAGTTCGTATGCAAGAATGATAGAGCCTCAGATGCAAAAGATATGAAAATCCTTGAGGGCGATCGACTCCATTCGCCAAGCTGAAGCGATAGAGGGGTCACAAGCGGGGTTTTGATGACATCACATTTTTGCCCATGTTTAAGAGTCATGAGTTCGTATGCAAGAATTATAGAGCCTCAGATGCAAAAGATATGAAAATCCTTGAGGGCGATCGACTCCATTCGCCAAGCTGAAGCGATAGAGGGGTCACAAGCGGGGGTTTTTATGACATCACATTTTTGCCCATGTTTTAAAAGTCATGAGTTCGTATGCAAGAATGATAGAGCCTCCGATGAAAGATATGAAAATCCTTAAGGGCGATCGACTCCATTCGCCAAGCTGAAGCGATAGAGGGGTCACAAGCGGGGTTTTGATGACATCACATTTTTGCCCATGTTTAAGAGTCATGAGTTCGTATGCAAGAATGATAGAGCCTCAGATGCAAAAGATATGAAAATCCTTGAGGGCGATCGACTCCATTCGCCAAACTGAAGCGATAGAGGGGTCACAAGCGGGGTTTTGATGACATCACATTTTTGCCCATGTTTAAGAGTCATGAGTTCGTATGCAAGAATTATAGAGCCTCAGATGCAAAAGATATGAAAATCCTTGAGGGCGATCGACTCCATTCGCCAAGCTGAAGCGATAGAGGGGTCACAAGCGGGTTTTGATGACATCAATTTTTTCCCATGTTTAAGAGTCATGAGTTCGTATGCAAGAATTATAGAGCCTCAGATGCAAAAGATATGAAAATCCTTGAGGGCGATCGACTCCATTCGCCAAACTGAAGCGATAGAGGGGTCACAAGCGGGGTTTTGATGACATCACATTTTTTCCCCTGTTTAAGAGTCATGAGTTTGTATGCAAGAATGATAGAGCCTCAGATGCAAAAGATATGAAAATCCTTGAGGGCGATCGACTCCATTCGCCAAACTGAAGCGATAGAGGGGTCACAAGCGGGGTTTTGATGACATCACATTTTTGCCCATGTTTAAGAGTCATGAGTTCGTATGCAAGAATTATAGAGCCTCAGATGCAAAAGATATGAAAATCCTTGAGGGCGATCGACTCCATTCGCCAAGCTGAAGCGATAGAGGGGTCACAAGCGGGGTTTTGATGACATCACATTTTTGCCCCTGTTTAAGAGTCATGAGTTCGTATGCAAGAATGATAGAGCCTCAGATGCAAAAGATATGAAAAACCTTGAGGGCGATCGACTCCATTCGCCAAGCTGAAGCGATAGAGGGGTCACAAGCGGGGTTTTGATACATCACATTTTTGCCCATGTTTAAGAGTCATGAGTTCGTATGCAAGAATTATAGAGCCTCAGATGCAAAAGATATGAAAATCCTTGAGGGCGATCGACTCCATTCGCCAAGCTGAAGCGATAGAGGGGTCACAAGCGGGGTTTTGATGACATCACATTTTTGCCCATGTTTAAGAGTCATGAGTTCGTATGCAAGAATGATAGAGCCTCAGATGCAAAAGATATGAAAATCCTTGAGGGCGATCGACTCCATTCGCCAAGCTGAAGCGATAGAGGGGTCACAAGCGGGGTTTTGATGACATCACATTTTTGCCCATGTTTTAAAAGTCATGAGTTCGTATGCAAGAATGATAGAGCCTCAGATGCAAAAGATATGAAAATCCTTGAGGGCGATCGACTCCATTCGCCAAGCTGAAGCGATAGAGGGGTCACAAGCGGGGTTTTGATGACATCACATTTTTGCCCATGTTTAAGAGTCATGAGTTCGTATGCAAGAATGATAGAGCCTCCGATGAAAGATATGAAAATCCTTAAGGGCGATCGACTCCATTCGCCAAGCTGAAGCGATAGAGGGGTCACAAGCGGGGTTTTGATGACATCACATTTTTGCCCCTGTTTAAGAGTCATGAGTTCGTATGCAAGAATGATAGAGCCTCAGATGCAAAAGATATGAAAATCCTTGAGGGCGATCGACTCCATTCGCCAAACTGAAGCGATAGAGGGGTCACAAGCGGGGTTTTGATGACATCACATTTTTGCCCATGTTTAAGAGTCATGAGTTCGTATGCAAGAATGATAGAGCCTCAGATGCAAAAGATATGAAAATCCTTGAGGGCGATCGACTCCATTCGCCAAGCTGAAGCGATAGAGGGGTCACAAGCGGGGTTTTGATGACATCACATTTTTGCCCATGTTTAAGAGTCATGAGTTCGTATGCAAGAATTATAGAGCCTCAGATGCAAAAGATATGAAAATCCTTGAGGGCGATCGACTCCATTCGCCAAACTGAAGCGATAGAGGGGTCACAAGCGGGGTTTTGATGACATCACATTTTTGCCCATGTTTAAGAGTCATGAGTTTGTATGCAAGAATGATAGAGCCTCAGATGCAAAAGATATGAAAATCCTTGAGGGCGATCGACTCCATTCGCCAAACTGAAGCGATAGAGGGGTCATAAGCGGGGTTTTGATGACATCACATTTTTGCCCATGTTTAAGAGTCATGAGTTCGTATGCAAGAATTATAGAGCCTCAGATGCAAAAGATATGAAAATCCTTGAGGGCGATCGACTCCATTCGCCAAGCTGAAGCGATAAAGGGGGCACAAGCGGGGTTTTGATGACATCACATTTTTGCCCATGTTTAAGAGTCATGAGTTCGTATGCAAGAATGATAGAGCCTCAGATGCAAAAGATATGAAAATCCTTGAGGGCGATCGACTCCATTCGCCAAGCTGAAGCGATAGAGGGGTCACAAGCGGGGTTTGATGACATCACATTTTTGCCCATGTTTAAGAGTCATGAGTTCGTATGCAAGAATTATAGAGCCTCAGATGCAAAAGATATGAAAATCCTTGAGGGCGATCGACTCCATTCGCCAAGCTGAAGCGATAGAGGGGTCACAAGCGGGGTTTTGATGACATCACATTTTTGCCCATGTTTAAGAGTCATGAGTTCGTATGCAAGAATGATAGAGCCTCAGATGCAAAAGATATGAAAATCCTTGAGGGCGATCGACTCCATTCGCCAAGCTGAAGCGATAGAGGGGTCACAAGCGGGGTTTTGATGACATCACATTTTTGCCCATGTTTAAGAGTCATGAGTTCGTATGCAAGAATGATAGAGCCCAGATGCAAAAGATATGAAAATCCCTTTAGGGCGATCGACTCCATTTGCCAAGCTGAAGCGATAGAGGGGGCACAAGCGGGGTTTTAATGACATCACATTTTTTCCCATGTTTTAAAAGTCATGAGTTCGTATGCAAGAATGATAGAGCCTCAGATGCAAAAGATATGAAAATCCTTGAGGGCGATCGACTCCATTCGCCAAGCTGAAGCGATAGAGGGGTCACAAGCGGGGTTTTTGACATCACATTTTTGCCCATGTTTAAGAGTCATGAGTTCGTATGCAAGAATGATAGAGCCTCAGATGCAAAAGATATGAAAATCCTTGAGGGCGATCGACTCCATTCGCCAAGCTGAAGCGATAGAGGGGTCACAAGCGGGGTTTTGATGACATCCCTTTTTTCCCCTGTTTAAGAGTCATGAGTTCGTATGCAAGAATGATAGAGCCTCAGATGCAAAAGATATGAAAATCCTTGAGGGCGATCGACTCCATTCGCCAAGCTGAAGCGATAGAGGGGTCACAAGCGGGGTTTTTATGACATCACATTTTTGCCCATGTTTAAGAGTCATGAGTTCGTATGCAAGAATTATAGGCCTCAGATGCAAAAGATATGAAAATCCTTGAGGGCGATCGACTCCCTTCGCCAAGCTGAAGCGATAGAGGGGTCACAAGCGGGGTTTTTATGACATCACATTTTTGCCCATGTTTTAAAAGTCATGAGTTCGTATGCAAGAATGATAGAGCCTCAGATGCAAAAGATATGAAAATCCTTGAGGGCGATCGACTCCATTCGCCAAGCTGAAGCGATAGAGGGGTCACAAGCGGGGTTTTCATGACATCACATTTTTGCCCATGTTTAAGAGTCATGAGTTCGTATGCAAGAATGATAGAGCCTCAGATGCAAAAGATATGAAAATCCTTGAGGGCGATCGACTCCATTCGCCAAGCTGAAGCGATAGAGGGGTCACAAGCGGGGTTTTGATGACATCACATTTTTGCCCATGTTTAAGAGTCATGAGTTCGTATGCAAGAATGATAGAGCCTCAGATGCAAAAGATATGAAAATCCTTGAGGGCGATCGACTCCATTCGCCAAGCTGAAGCGATAGAGGGGTCACAAGCGGGGTTTTGATGACATCACATTTTTGCCCATGTTTAAGAGTCATGAGTTCGTATGCAAGAATTATAGAGCCTCAGATGCAAAAGATATGAAAATCCTTGAGGGCGATCGACTCCATTCGCCAAACTGAAGCGATAGAGGGGTCACAAGCGGGGTTTTGATGACATCACATTTTTTCCCATGTTTAAGAGTCATGAGTTCATATGCAAGAATGATAGAGCCTCAGATGCAAAAGATATGAAAATCCTTTAGGGCGATCGACTCCATTCGCCAAACTGAAGCGATAGAGGGGTCATAAGCGGGGTTTTGATGACATCACATTTTTGCCCATGTTTAAGAGTCATGAGTTCGTATGCAAGAATTATAGAGCCTCAGATGCAAAAGATATGAAAATCCTTTAGGGCGATCGACTCCATTCGCCAAGCTGAAGCGATAGAGGGGGCACAAGCGGGGGTTTTTATGACATCACATTTTTGCCCATGTTTAAGAGTCATGAGTTCGTATGCAAGAATGATAGAGCCTCAGATGCAAAAGATATGAAAATCCTTGAGGGCGATCGACTCCATTCGCCAAGCTGAAGCGATAGAGGGGTCACAAGCGGGGTTTTGATGACATCACATTTTTGCCCATGTTTAAGAGTCATGAGTTCGTATGCAAGAATTATAGAGCCTCAGATGCAAAAGATATGAAAATCCTTGAGGGCGATCGACTCCATTCGCCAAGCTGAAGCGATAGAGGGGTCACAAGCGGGGTTTTGATGACATCACATTTTTGCCCATGTTTAAAAGTCATGAGTTCGTATGCAAGAATGATAGAGCCTCAGATGCAAAAGATATGAAAATCCTTGAGGGCGATCGACTCCATTCGCCAAGCTGAAGCGATAGAGGGGTCACAAGCGGGGTTTTTATGACATCACATTTTTGCCCATGTTTAAGAGTCATGAGTTCGTATGCAAGAATGATAGAGCCTCAGATGCAAAAGATATGAAAATCCTTGAGGGCGATCGACTCCATTCGCCAAGCTGAAGCGATAGAGGGGTCACAAGCGGGGTTTTTAAAGACATCACTTTTTGCCCATGTTTAAGAGTCATGAGTTCGTATGCAAGAATTATAGAGCCTCAGATGCAAAAGATATGAAAATCCTTGAGGGCGATCGACTCCATTCGCCAAGCTGAAGCGATAGAGGGGTCACAAGCGGGGTTTTGATGACATCACATTTTTGCCCATGTTTAAGAGTCATGAGTTCATATGCAAGAATGATAGAGCCTCAGATGCAAAAGATATGAAAATCCTTGAGGGCGATCGACTCCATTCGCCAAGCTGAAGCGATAGAGGGGTCACAAGCGGGGTTTGATGACATCACATTTTTTCCCATGTTTAAGAGTCATGAGTTCATATGCAAGAATGATAGAGCCTCAGATGCAAAAGATATGAAAATCCTTGAGGGCGATCGACTCCATTCGCCAAGCTGAAGCGATAGAGGGGGCACAAGCGGGGGTTTTTATGACATCACATTTTTGCCCATGTTTAAGAGTCATGAGTTCGTATGCAAGAATGATAGAGCCTCAGATGCAAAAAATATGAAAATCCCTTTAGGGCGATCGACTCCATTCCCCAAGCTGAAGCGATAGAGGGGTCACAAGCGGGGTTTGATGACATCACATTTTTTCCCATGTTTAAGAGTCATGAGTTCATATGCAAGAATGATAGAGCCTCAGATGCAAAAGATATGAAAAACCTTGAGGGCGATCGACTCCATTCGCCAAACTGAAGCGATAGAGGGGTCACAAGCGGGGTTTTGATGACATCACATTTTTGCCCATGTTTAAGAGTCATGAGTTCGTATGCAAGAATTATAGAGCCTCAGATGCAAAAGATATGAAAATCCTTGAGGGCGATCGACTCCATTCGCCAAGCTGAAGCGATAGAGGGGTCACAAGCGGGGGTTTTTATGACATCACATTTTGCCCATGTTTAAGAGTCATGAGTTCGTATGCAAGAATGATAGAGCCTCCGATGAAAGATATGAAAATCCTTTAAAGGGGGATCGACTCCATTCGCCAAGCTGAAGCGATAGAGGGGTCACAAGCGGGGTTTTGATGACATCACATTTTTGCCCATGTTTAAAAGTCATGAGTTCGTATGCAAGAATGATAGAGCCTCAGATGCAAAAGATATGAAAATCCTTGAGGGCGATCGACTCCATTCGCCAAACTGAAGCGATAGAGGGGTCCCAAACGGGGTTTTGATGACATCACATTTTTGCCCATGTTTAAGAGTCATGAGTTCGTATGCAAGAATGATAGAGCCTCAGATGCAAAAGATATGAAAATCCTTGAGGGCGATCGACTCCATTCGCCAAACTGAAGCGATAGAGGGGTCACAAGCGGGGTTTTGATGACATCACATTTTTGCCCATGTTTAAGAGTCATGAGTTCGTATGCAAGAATTATAGAGCCTCCGATGAAAGATATGAAAATCCTTAAGGGCGATCGACTCCATTCGCCAAGCTGAAGCGATAGAGGGGTCACAAGCGGGGTTTTTATGACATCACTTTTTGCCCATTTTAAGAGTCATGAGTTCGTATGCAAGAATGATAGAGCCTCAGATGCAAAAGATATGAAAAACCTTGAGGGCGATCGACTCCATTCGCCAAACTGAAGCGATAGAGGGGTCACAAGCGGGGTTTTGATGACATCACATTTTTTCCCCTGTTTAAGAGTCATGAGTTCGTATGCAAGAATGATAGAGCCTCAGATGCAAAAGATATGAAAATCCTTGAGGGCGATCGACTCCATTCGCCAAACTGAAGCGATAGAGGGGTCACAAGCGGGGGTTTTTATGACATCACATTTTTGCCCATGTTTAAGAGTCATGAGTTCGTATGCAAGAATTATAGAGCCTCAGATGCAAAAGATATGAAAAACCTTGAGGGCGATCGACTCCATTCGCCAAACTGAAGCGATAGAGGGGTCACAAGCGGGGTTTTGATGACATCACATTTTTGCCCATGTTTAAGAGTCATGAGTTCGTATGCAAGAATTATAGAGCCTCAGATGCAAAAGATATGAAAATCCTTGAGGGCGATCGACTCCATTCGCCAAGCTGAAGCGATAGAGGGGTCACAAGCGGGGTTTTTATGACATCACATTTTTTCCCATGTTTAAGAGTCATGAGTTCGTATGCAAGAATGATAGAGCCTCCGATGAAAAATATGAAAATCCTTAAGGGGGATCGACTCCATTCGCCAAACTGAAGCGATAGAGGGGTCACAAGCGGGGTTTTTATGACATCACATTTTTGCCCATGTTTAAGAGTCATGAGTTCGTATGCAAGAATGATAGAGCCTCAGATGCAAAAGATATGAAAATCCTTGAGGGCGATCGACTCCATTCGCCAAACTGAAGCGATAGAGGGGTCACAAGCGGGGGTTTTTATGACATCACATTTTTGCCCATGTTTAAGAGTCATGAGTTCGTATGCAAGAATGATAGAGCCTCAGATGCAAAAGATATGAAAATCCTTGAGGGCGATCGACTCCATTCGCCAAACTGAAGCGATAGAGGGGTCACAAGCGGGGTTTTTATGACATCACATTTTTGCCCATGTTAAGAGTCATGAGTTCGTATGCAAGAATTATAGAGCCTCAGATGCAAAAGATATGAAAATCCTTGAGGGCGATCGACTCCATTCGCCAAGCTGAAGCGATAGAGGGGTCACAAGCGGGGTTTTGATGACATCACATTTTTGCCCATGTTTAAGAGTCATGAGTTCGTATGCAAGAATGATAGAGCCTCAGATGCAAAAAATATGAAAATCCTTGAGGGCGATCGACTCCATTCGCCAAACTGAAGCGATAGAGGGGTCACAAGCGGGGTTTTTATGACATCACATTTTTGCCCATGTTTAAGAGTCATGAGTTCGTATGCAAGAATTATAGAGCCTCAGATGCAAAAGATATGAAAATCCTTGAGGGCGATCGACTCCATTCGCCAAGCTGAAGCGATAGAGGGGTCACAAGCGGGGTTTGATGACATCCATTTTTGCCCATGTTTAAAAGTCATGAGTTCGTATGCAAGAATGATAGAGCCTCAGATGCAAAAGATATGAAAATCCTTGAGGGCGATCGACTCCATTCGCCAAGCTGAAGCGATAGAGGGGTCACAAGCGGGGTTTTGATGACATCACATTTTTTCCCATGTTTTAAAAGTCTGAGTTCGTATGAAGAATTATAGAGCCTCAGATGCAAAAGATATGAAAATCCTTGAGGGCGATCGACTCCATTTGCCAAGCTGAAGCGATAGAGGGGTCACAAGCGGGGTTTTTATGACATCACATTTTTGCCCATGTTTTAAAAGTCATGAGTTCGTATGCAAGAATGATAGAGCCTCAGATGCAAAAGATATGAAAATCCTTTAGGGCGATCGACTCCATTCGCCAAGCTGAAGCGATAGAGGGGTCACAAGCGGGGTTTTGATGACATCACATTTTTGCCATGTTTAAGAGTCATGAGTTCGTATGCAAGAATGATAGAGCCTCAGATGCAAAAGATATGAAAATCCTTGAGGGCGATCGACCCCTTCGCCAAGCTGAAGCGATAGAGGGGTCACAAGCGGGGTTTTAATGACATCACATTTTTGCCCATGTTTAAGAGTCATGAGTTCGTATGCAAGAAATTTTAGAGCCTCAGATGCAAAAGATATGAAAATCCTTGAGGGCGATCGACTCCATTTGCCAAGCTGAAGCGATAGAGGGGTCACAAGCGGGGTTTTGATGACATCACATTTTTGCCCATGTTTAAGAGTCATGAGTTCGTATGCAAGAATTATAGAGCCTCAGATGCAAAAGATATGAAAATCCTTGAGGGCGATCGACTCCATTCGCCAAGCTGAAGCGATAGAGGGGTCACAAGCGGGGTTTTGATGACATCACATTTTTGCCCATGTTTAAGAGTTATGAGTTCGTATGCAAGAATGATAGAGCCTCAGATGCAAAAGATATGAAAATCCTTAAGGGCGATCGACTCCATTCGCCAAGCTGAAGCGATAGAAGGGTCACAAGCGGGGTTTTGATGACATCACATTTTTGCCCATGTTTAAGAGTCATGAGTTTGTATGCAAGAATGATAGAGCCTCAGATGCAAAAGATATGAAAATCCTTGAGGGCGATCGACTCCATTCGCCAAAATGAAGCGATAGAGGGGTCACAAGCGGGGTTTTTATGACATCACATTTTTGCCCATGTTTTAAAAGTCATGAGTTCGTATGCAAGAATGATAGAGCCTCAGATGCAAAAGATATGAAAATCCTTTAGGGCGATCGACTCCATTCGCCAAGCTGAAGCGATAGAGGGGTCACAAGCGGGGGTTTTTATGACATCACATTTTTGCCCATGTTTAAGAGTCATGAGTTCGTATGCAAGAATGATAGAGCCTCAGATGCAAAAGATATGAAAATCCTTGAGGGCGATCGACTCCATTCGCCAAGCTGAAGCGATAGAGGGGTCACAAGCGGGGTTTTGATGACATCACATTTTTGCCCATGTTTAAGAGTTATGAGTTCGTATGCAAGAATGATAGAGCCTCAGATGCAAAAGATATGAAAATCCTTGAGGGCGATCGACTCCATTCGCCAAGCTGAATCGATAGAGGGGTCACAAGCGGGGTTTTGATGACATCACATTTTTGCCCATGTTTAAGAGCAGGGGTGCCCACGTAATATAAATCACAGGAGCTACTCGTATACTACGAAATTGGGGGGGGTGAAGTTTTTTTTTTTTGTTTTTTTTTTTTTCTCCCCCTGTGTCGGTCCGATTTATTTTCCAAGGTCCTTTTTTGACGTAACCCCCTCCAAATTGTGCTTCCCCCATTCACAACTTAATTACCCCCCCCCCACAACTCAAAACGTAATCACTCCCCCTCCCATCCCTTAGATAGCTCCAAAACTAAACCTCCCAAATCGTATCCCCCCAAAAATTACCCCCCAACTAAACCTCCCAACCTACCCCCCCCAAAAAAACAACCCCAACCAAACCCCCAACCTACACCCTTCAACCTACACCCCCCAAACTATACCCCCAACTATACCCCCCCAAGTATATCCCCTAAATTCCTCCCCCCCCAAATGTGCCCCATAATTATACCGTCCCAGATTCCAACCCCCTTAAGTCCAGCCCCCCTGATTCCAGCTACCCCCCATGTTAGCCCCCCCATCCCAAAGTTCAGATCCCAAAGTCCACCCCCCCCCAAAAACCGCTCCGAAAATTTGGGCCCCCCCCCCCCCCAGATTCCACTCCCCCCCAAATTATACGCCCTAATTTCACCTCCCTCAATTCCACCCCCCCCCAACCGTACCTCGTAATTACACCCCCCAATTTCACCACCCAAATGCCACTCTCCTCCCTCCTAGATGCCACCCTCCCCCCCAAAATGCCAACCTCCCCCCCCAGAATGCAAACCTCCCCCCATATGCCAACCTCACTCCATTGCCACCCTCCCCCCAAATGCCACCCTCTCTGAGCCTCCTACCTCCCAACCTATACCCCCATCCCGTGGCGGCGTACCCACTGAAGGGATATGGGGGATAGATCCCCTCTTCCAGCCCAAAAAAGGGGAAAAAAGGGAAATAAGGAAAGGAGAAAAAATGAGGGGAAAAAGAGGGAAAAAACGAGAAAAACATCAGAAAAACAAAAACAATAAATTAATACCTTCAAACTTTTCCTTAAAATGTCGATCTATTAAATCCTCAAGGCATGAAACACTCCGTTTTTCAAAAGAAATTGCCTAAAAACGCTTTCTCAGACGCATCCATTCTCAACATTTTCCCGCTCTCCAGGGACAGTTTTTTTTTTTGCGAAAAGCGTCAAAATAAAGTGCAAATATGGTGTGATCCTTATAGGCCAGACTTCTGGATTAAAATGATCATCCATTTGAATGATTTTTAAACCTTCTTTTTGGCTTCTATGGTGCACTTTATGGGTACCCATCCTCTGCTTGTGGAGTAAGATATTGCGTTAATTTGAATGTTAATGTTTCTATTCTTTTCGTGTCTCTGGTTACCGTTCTACCTTCATTAAATTTATCGTCAGGGTCTTTTAGCCTCAAAAATTGAATGCAGAAAGCCAACAAATTCGATTTTGTTTGTAATTGACGTGCAAGTATCAAATAATCTCATTATTGATGTACGTGAAACCATAAAAATCGTGAATCGTTTCCGATGGACGCTCCCAGCTCTCCCTCTCTTTCGAAAATTAGAACTATCTTCTTTACAAAACAAAATAAAAAATTGATTTATTTATTAGTTAAACTATCCTAAAAATGCTTCAAATTCCGATTTTGGGATGCCAAAATTCCAAAATTTTCTGGAGGGCTCCCGAACAGCTTTTGTTGCAGTGTCCTGTAATCTGGCTCTCTATTACAATAGTAGAGGACTATAACGCGCTTTCAACGAAAAAATAATGTTTTTTTGTTCTTTAAAATTTGGTGAAACCCAAAGCGTTGCTAAAAATGAGGTTTTTTCTCGATAAAAATGTTTGTAACATCAAAAATCGTAGAGTATAAGTGGCCCGAAAATGCTTTCTGAGAGTCTTAAAAGTTCAAAATTTTCTGGGGGAGGCCCCCAGACCCCCCTCTGCCCTTGGGGGGTATGTCCTAACCCCCAGACTCCCCGGTATGCGGTTTTCACAAAAGTAGGGTGGTTGCCTCTGATCCTCCCCCCCCTCGAGCAAAATCCTGGGTACGCCACTGTTCCCATCTGTGCCCCATAATTATATCCCCTGAAATCCAGCACCGCCCCCCCGGAATTTATCCCTCCCCATAATTAAACCCCCCCCTCCCCAATTCTTTCTCCCTAAATCCCATTTCCCCATCTATATCCCGTAATTATACCCCTCTGAATTCCACCCCACCCAATTATACCACAAAATTCCCCCCAAGCACACGCATACCACAGTCATACCCCCGAACGTTACTATCTAAACTATACCCCCTTAACCAACCCTCAATATTCCCATTATGTTCTTTCACTGAATACATCTTTTGATCGATACTACTCAGTACTCATGCGTCTGATAAAATACTGCATGATTATGAATACCGGATAGCATGTGGCACCTTCAGCGCTTACCCGCTCATATGAAAATTTAACACTTCATGAGCTTCGAGAAAAGTGTTCTATTTTGACTAAGAAAGTCCTTAAAAATGCATTGCAGAGGGTTGAATTTTTAAAAAAAAAATCGGGGGAGGCCCCCCGAATCCCCCTCTCTACAGGGGGGGGGGGTCCATACCCCCCGGATGGGGTGGTGGGAGTTTGATATTGGGAGGGGGGGTAACTCGTATGCAAGCTTGGGGGGGTTGGGCACCCCTGTTTAAGAGTCATGAGTTCGTATGCAAGAATGATAGAGCCTCAGATGCAAAAGATATGAAAATCCTTGAGGGCGATCGACTCCATTCGCCAAGCTGAAGCGATAGAGGGGTCACAAGCGGGGGTTTTTATGACATCACATTTTTTCCCATGTTTAAGAGTCATGAGTTCGTATGCAAGAATTATAGAGCCTCAGATGCAAAAGATATGAAAATCCTTGAGGGCGATCGACTCCATTCGCCAAGCTGAAGCGATAGAGGGGTCACAAGCGGGGTTTTGATGACATCACATTTTTGCCCATGTTTAAGAGTCATGAGTTCGTATGCAAGAATGATAGAGCCTCAGATGCAAAAGATATGAAAATCCTTGAGGGCGATCGTCTCCATTCCCCAAGCTGAAGCGATAGAGGGGTCACAAGCGGGGTTTTGATGACATCACATTTTTGCCCATGTTTAAGAGTCATGAGTTCGTATGCAAGAATGATAGAGCCTCAGATGCAAAAGATATGAAAATCCTTGAGGGCGATCGACTCCATTCGCCAAACTGAAGCGATAGAGGGGTCACAAGCGGGGTTTTGATGACATCACATTTTTACCCATGTTTAAGAGTCATGAGTTCGTATGCAAGAATGATAGAGCCTCAGATGCAAAAGATATGAAAATCCTTGAGGGCGATCGACTCCATTCGCCAAGCTGAAGCGATAGAGGGGTCACAAGCGGGGTTTTGATGACATCACATTTTTGCCCATAGTAGGGGGAAAATGTGCGTTTGAGTGCAATTCAGGATTTAGCATGGGGATTTAAGCGAAGCGTTGGATTTACGAGTATGTATTGCGTGTATGATTTATCTATAAGATGCTTCGATTGATTAGAAGAGATTCTTGGTTTTATCTATCGATCGATTAAATTGTCTTGCGATACGATGGACTAAGCGATTGATTTATCTATTGAATTTTTAAAGGAGAAACGGAAGGTTAATCGATTACCTTAGCGACGGATGGGAAGAGAAGATGGAGGTGTCATGTATCGATCGATTTATCGATTGACTTCTTTTCGATCGATTTTAAGAAGACTGCAGCGGGCGGCTGGCGGCTGCCGGCGGAGGCTGACTTTTACGCTGAGACACAGCGAAGCAAGGAGTTGTTCAAGGGTCACAATTTTTTAAAGTGTTTAAAAAGAAAACGTAATCATCGTAAAGTGCAAAGAAATGCGAAAATTAGTTTTAGCATTTAATTTAAAGTTGACATAAATGGAATAATAAAAAATCGGTTCGTTTGAAACTACGTGAGTGTTTAATTTTGACCCATTTTTGAGTTTTCAAATTACATGGGTGATTGAAAGTGATTCATGATGAAAAATGCAAGGTGAGGTAATTCAGGAAGAAGTTGATTCTCGTGTCCAGCATTTTTCATCACGAATCACTTTCAATCACCCATGTAATTTGAAAACTCAAAAATGGGTCAAAATTAAACACTCACGTAGTTTCAAACGAACCGATTTTTTATTATTCCATTTATGTCAACTTTAAATTAAATGCTGAAACTAATTTTCGCATTTCTTTGCACTTTACGATGATTACGTTTTCTTTCAACACTTTAAAAAATTGTGACCCTTGAACTGCTCCTTGCTTCGCTGTGTCACCTCGCAGAATGAATAAGGCTTCTGATTCTCTTCTCTCAGGGCTCTAGGTCCCGGGCCCCGTTCAACTCCGTTATCAAAAAATCCTGGAAAGCTCACCCGGCGAGCGACCAATGCATCTCAGTTTCGTCATAAATGAAAGAACGAAATTTCCTTTAAAAACCAGAAAAAAACCATATCATGAGTTCAGTCTTTCTCATGATTTAACTAAACGGGTTTTGTATGGTGCGGTGGATGCGCTCTTTATCAAAAGAGCATAATTTTAAATTTACCGCCATTGTATCGATTTGAATCGTCACACGATATCTCGAATCTGGCCAAACAAAAACATAAACATTCAAAAAGTTAGGTTATGTTGTATAAGCATGTCTCAATCATCATTCGCGAACCTGTTCTTTTCTTCTTTGCTAAAGAAAAGTGTCCCTAATTTTATTAATTTGTCAAAATTTTAGAAGTTAACTCCCCCCCCCCCCCTCCAACTGCAGAATCCTCCAACAGTGATTCGTGTCTTCACAACTATGAGCACAGGCACCGTGCTTTCTGAATCTCAGAGGTTTGAAAGTTGGGTGAATAAATTAAGTTCAGTGGTAAACTTTAGAAGTAAAGGCGATA
The DNA here is from genome assembly GCA_011764245.1 of Trialeurodes vaporariorum. Lineage (NCBI taxonomy): Eukaryota > Metazoa > Arthropoda > Insecta > Hemiptera > Aleyrodidae > Trialeurodes > Trialeurodes vaporariorum. The sequence goes on along the minus strand of VMOF01000369.1, from coordinate 4,249,781 downwards.
GTCTAATTGTAAACGATGCTTTAGATGAATTAAATTCGATAGATTTCAATGTCATCTCTGTAAAACCTGAGGTGAGTGAGCAACTTGATGTTAAAAATCTCTGTCGTCCGAATCATTCCTTTGTGTCTGCTTTTACCTTATGTGATATTTTAAGCCCATTTCTATGCCATGGTGTCAGTAAACTACAGGTGGGAACGTTTTCAAATCAGCAGCAATGTTTTTACAAGGGCTGTGTACCAACAGAGTTTCTCAATTGAATCATGTATCTAGCTTACGCACACCAAAGCATGTCGCACCCACATGTGCGGACTGCTGTCACTCAAACTCAGCATTTATGCAGTACAACTTTAGATCTCTGATGTCTTCTGAATGTAGTGTTCCCGCATGTAATACTACCGTGTTACCGCATGTAATACTACCGTGTTACCGCTTGTAATACTACCGTGTTACCGGTTAGAGCAGTAAGAGCAAAATCAACATTTTGAGAAAACTGACTATGAAGTTACAAACTTAAAGTTAATGAGTTCAAAATCCTCCGTTTTTCATGAAACTTTCAGGAAACATCGCACAGGGTGTTTGAAATCTTTGAGATGATCCAAAACCGACAGATTTTATCTTCAACTATGGTAAAAATGACGTCTTTCCTTCCATGTTACGTAAGATAGCAGTAAATCCTATAAAACCAATGGAAAAATCAAGGTAGATGATGCTGCGTTCGTACTCTAACTGCTCTCTTCCGTGACAGAGGAATAAGCCGAAATACACAGCAGGAACAAGCTGAAGCGTGACTTACTGCTGTCTTGCGTGATAACGTAGACTTACTACTCTCTTGCTTAACTTAACAGCAATTTTCACGTACTTACTGCTTTTCGACAGCTCTTGTTTTTTTGGGAAAAAGGCATATTTTCCAACTTTCTTTAGGTTCAATAGATTCTACAGACTTAGGTAAATATATTGAATTTTGAAGAAAAATCAATTTCGAAAGTTTGTGATTTACTGCTCTTTTCGGTAACCCGGCAGAATAGTTTTATCTTGCTTCTCTACAATTCAGCATTGAGGAAGCAAGTACTGTAAACCGGGGTGAAGTGATACAAAAACGTTTGTTAAACAAATTTGCGTTGCACTGAAAACTTGCACGGAATTTGCAACCAATAACATGTTTCGACTCCTCTTGGCCAAGGCTACTAGCTGAGCAAGTTGCCAATGTTTTTCCGGGAATTTTCCTCTTGAGGTCAGGTTACGATATTTTTGTAATTTTTTTGTGATGATCATAGCCTGGAAACCCTAGATGGCCACGTCGCTTTGCTTGCCGAAGCTTCCAAAAGCTTTCGTGGCAAACTCAGGAGCTCTTTCTACTTACTGTGCCTTGTTTTTGTTGTTAAAAACTGTGCTGATTAAGACAGACATTATGTTTTAATCCATTTATAATAATCATTTATTTTTTATTCTTTTACAGAAAGCGGCTTTGAGTATTTATCATTTGTGCTCTCTAATATCTTCAACTGATGAAGTTTTGGCTGCAAAATGCTGCCAGTTAATTGTAAATTTTGTCATCAATCAGAATGTAAAAATAGAAGGCAACATTTTGGACCATTCTGTTGTTTGGTGCTTGGAAGCCATTAAATACGCTGAAACTTTCTCTGCGCTCTGCGATCTTTTGCATGGCCTCGAAGCTTTGCTCCGATCAGACAATTTAAATATCTTGAATGTAAGTTTTCTCTTTTCTTTAAATCCACATTCTTTTTTCTTTTTTTAGTCCCTCCAAACTCTATTTGGAAATGTTACCTTCCTTATAACCATGTTTTTTTTTTTTCTCGATTTGTTATTTAAAACATTTAGTTTGAAAACACTCCTACTTTAAAAACAAAAATGTTGAGGAAACTTAAAACATATCCAATGTCCAAAAACTGGACCGTCAACTTTCACCGCTTAAGGTAAACACCCCAGTAGCTGGCACCCCTAAAATTTTCACCAGTATGCTGCACCTAATTTTCACAATGTGAAAAATATTAGCTAAGTGGAAATTTTGGTGTTTTGCGTATTTTTTTGGAGTGTTTTACACTGGAAGCCTCAGAAAAAAACCACATAAAACACTAGTATTGCCACCAAACTAATACTTTTCACATTGTAAAAAATGGGTGCCGGCAACTGAGGTGTTTACCTTACTTGAAATTATAAATGTTTTGATGATTATTTATTAATAAAATTGTTTTCCTTAACATTATTGCAGCCTCTACCAAATCTGTTCGATCTTCTCCTTCAGCCGTTAGAGCTGAATGTCAAGCCCTCAAATTCAGTTGAAATCAAATTATTTCGACTGAAATGCCTGCAACATTTAATACCAACACTGAATCCTCAGCAAGTTGATCTAGTTTTGGCGAATGTTCTACAATTATTGCAAGTAATCAGCCCTCCAACAAATGATGACTTGTATCACGCAGAGGTAATTATTCAGCTGTCTTAAGTGACGTGTCTCCTCTTCCTGGAATACAAGCATAACAAACTGTTAGTTTTGGCAGATGAACTTATACTGCTGAACAACTACTAGAGCTCGTTTCAGAAGTGTAGGTGCACCTAGACCATAATCTTTGGCGACTTTTTAATTTTCATGTCTTCAAAACTAAACAAAACTTGTCTTCAATTTCGAACTTTTAATTTTAAAGTGTTTCTCAATGAAAAGCCAAAGCTCAAATTCTTTTTCATTTTGAAACAAGAGAAATAATGTTGAAAAATTCCAAAGATTATTGGTCTGGGTGCGCCTACACTTCGAAACCACCTCTTCTACTACTATTACTTTTTTAATGTAAAAAGTTTTTCCCTGAGAAGTTAAAAAAAACTACAGTTTCGTTCAGTTTGAAACTAATTTTGGTGCAATCGCTGTTGAGAACCACTCCTTATTTAGCCTTGTAGCTGTTCTCATACCCTCTTCTTCATACTTTTTTGGGCTTTTTTTTTTCATGCATTGGTTTCTCAAACCATGAAAAAACACCTTGTTAAAAGTGTTTTCCTAAGCAGTTAAAAAATAATGTAAATTTTTTTTTTTTTTTTTTTTTTTTTATCAAACATATGTCTTTTCAAATTTGAGTCGGATTATATTTTTAATTGGTCTTTCAATTATCTTTGAATCAAGCAGATGTTGGAAAAACTCACACCATCCGCTCTCGAACATGTCTCAAAAATCTGTCACCGTTAGGATCTCTATTATTAACTCTCACTTCAATTTTCATGCTGACTGCGACCTTTTTCTGTAACTGTTCCCAACTGAACTTTTGTTGATCAATCCAATAATTTTGGCCGGTAAATTTCTATCACTCAGTTTTCATCATTGCCTTGTTTACAGGTGCCCCCCCCTTCCCCCAATCAATCTTGTCAATAAGATCGAATCTCATCAATGTACATTGGAAATAATCATAGTATTATTTTCCTAACTGCATTCCTCCACCCCATCATCTTTAACTATTTTTTAAAAAAAATTCTGAATATAACTGAAGATTTTGGAATTGAGTACTTTCCAAAGAAAAATCCCCTATTTTCGTTTGTTCAATTTCTATCATTTTACTTACTATGCTTCATATCTGTTTCTAACTGCAGGTTATTTTGAGTGGATTAGAAATTATTCGCCAACTTGTGTCCGATGAATGGCTAAATACAAATTTAGGAGGTGTCCTTGGTGTAAGCCTGTGTTTTGCCGCCTACCGGTTACCCGGAATCGATTTTCAGCAACCTGCTGTCTTATATCCATCCCCTGGTTACCAATATCAGTCTCAATCTGAAAAGCAGCTAAATAAAAAGGTAAATATTCTCTTTTCTCTTTAGTTGATTCTTCAAGCGCTTAGTGCCGATTTCTGCCACCAGAGCGCTACCACGCAATATTTGAGAAAACGGAGTGTCAGTTACTAGATAATAATCATCTGAAGAGAACGTCTCTGCAAAACATCTCGTCAATAACTTCAAAAATAAGGCTGAAAGTACAAAAAAAATGGAATATCGAAAATCGATTCTTGTACCGAAAATCGGCTTTTCATTTTTTGGTACTACCAGTTTTATTTTTGAAGTTATTGACAAGATATTTTGCTGGGACCTTCTTCAGATGATTGTCTAGTTACTGACACTCCATTTTCTCAAATACAAATTACTTTCAGTCTGTAATTTGACATTTTTGAATTTTGAATTTGAATTTATTTATTTGAAACCAATTTAACAAAAAAAGTAAAGTAAGGAAAGTTTCCCCTGCCCTGAGCTAGCTCAAGTGGCAGGTTCACTAAAATATAAATTAACAGCAAAGAAATAATAATGAAGTAAAGATAACAAAAATATGAAATAAAATTAAAATCACAATGAAAATTATAAATTATAAAATTATTAATGGTTGGCAACCTGGCACAAGCTTGTGAAAGGCCACTGAGTATTAAAGGTACAAAATTAAATTAAAAATTTGAAATTTGAACTGTACTGAATAAATACATAGAAATTGGCTTTATTATTTTGAACATCCTTTGATCCAGAATGTCTGGGCGCAGCTCGATTCGAGAAGCATGAGCAACATACTTCTCAAACCAAGCCACAACCAGACACCCTCAACCATTGGTATTCAAACTCAACCAAACTAGAAGGTTATATGGAGGCTTTAATTAATAGACACATTAATAGAACGGTAGTGCTCTGGTGGCAGAAATCGGCACTAAACGCTGAAGAATCAGCTTAAGTTGAACAACAGCTAGGCAGTCTTCAAAGTATGGGCCAATGAAACACGTTATGTGCTCTTTTGACAAAATCTTCATCCTAACCATAATTCTAAAACGTAAGAAAGAGCATATCTGGGTTACAGTCCCTACCCATAGAGAGTTAAGAGAAGGTTGTTTTAACCTCTAATTGGTCATGAGTTTTAGGCTCAACAGGTGCCGCCATTGGATGTGTTTTTGTAGATTGGTTTACAAACGAAGTGATCTGGCGTTGTCTTACAGAAAATAAAGTTATTTGTCTATGAATCTATCAATTTTAATCATATTGCACCTCAAGAATGTCTATAATGTCCAAAAAAATCTTCAAAAGCGTAAATAGATGTTGATCAGCAAAGGCAGTGAAAGATTACATTGGTTAGAAACTCTGCGGCACTGTAATCTTTGCATCAGATCAAAACACAACAACGACCCTTAGAATGTGAACAAATGTGCTGAAATGCAGCTAATGGCGGCGCCCACAGTTTTGCTTGTCTTAACTCGCACACAGGGACTCTAATCTGAGTCATAATTTCAAAATGGGAAAATTAAACATGCTTAATCGGAAGGAAACTGTATTCAAAATTTGAAAGCGCAAAGTGGTTTGCCACCTCCAGTACTAACAGAAATGACTTTTTACTGAAGGGTTCAGCTGACTAATCGTCATTTCTCTTTTTATCACCAAAAAATTAATTTGATCTATTTTCATCAATGTTTTACTTTACAGGGTACCCGAGTACGCTTGAGAAAACGTAAGAAAATAAAAGAAGATGGTAAATTGGAAGAAGACCAAGAAACAAACATTCCGCAAATTCTATTTGGACCGAAAAATCCGATTTGTTCCTTTACCAGTGACTCAGATTCATCTGATGTTGAGCCTCGAGGTATTCGACATCTTCCGAAGTTGAGAAAATTACAGTTACGAGTCCGAATGACCTCCATGTTCCTGTTATTCAATATTACTGAGGTAAAATGCAACTTCCTTTCTTTAATTAGGTTCATACATACATCTTTTTTTTTTTGGTTAAAATCCTCAGGGTGTCACGCTTGGTGCGGTATCCCTCTTGTCCCCTTTCCTCACAGTGGGGTACCTTGGTAGGTATCTCCCTTCCTTCGTATTCCCTTCTTGTATTCTCAGTCCAGTTGTTCGCTTTGAAATACAAGCATAACGAACGAAGGTTTGGGTGGCTGGACTTTACTACTACTACTAAAATACACAGGCTAATCAAAAAGTACGGAAACTGATGTTATAACTTCCGAAGTAAACTAGCTAGCAACTTGATTGTGGTCTGGTTTTAAGGGGATTTTGCAAGCCCTATCCTCACCATAGAAATTAACTAAACTTTTGGTACACATATTTCAAGACCACTTGATCCTGAGGAGCTATTTTTTTTTTTTTTTTTTTTTTTTTTTTTTTTTTTTTTTGAAATGTGGATCTTGACATGTTGGACAGTCAACTAACTGGTTTTTTTTTTCTTTTTTTCTTTTTTTTTTTTAAATAAAAATTTCCAACTTTAATTTTTCTGTTAAATAAATGTCTTGAAAAACTTTTTTTTTTTTTGCTAGTTTCATAAAAAATCAGATCAAATCCACTTATTCATGCATCTTAAGTTAGTTATCTTTGTTTGTTTGTTCAAGATGAACTTGTTTAAAAAAATGAGCTCTCTTATTGCGGAAGAGCTTGAGTTACGAAAACCGAAAATTGAAAAAACATAAATTTTCAAAAGTGCCGTTTTAAGTTAAAATTTTTCTTGAAAAAATAAATTATTTCCTACAATTTACCTACCTACGAGTCTGTATACCCTATTGTTTTTTGTAAAAATGATCTGTGTTACATGGTGAACAAAAAAAACAAAAATGTTGCTAACAACCTCCCATGAAAGATAATTTTATTAGCTTTTGAATGAGCTGAAGATGAGCTTAATTAGTCCAAAACTAACAAAGTCATGAAACTTCGAAGAAGAAAAAAAGTGGACGCCCAACAGGTTTTTCACAAATAATTTTTTCTGCCAAAGTTAATCTCTATTTTACTGTTCGATGCACTCTTGTCACCAAGGTAGGGGCAGACATTACTTATCAACACTGTCGAGTCCTCTGACCACAGGGAAGATAAATGGAAGTGCAGCTAGACTTACTGCTTCGGCCGATAGAGTCGGGAAATTGGGCGAATTTTCTTCCAATAGTGAACTTTCATTTGTGCCTGCCCGTTCCGTTTAATGCAGTTTTCGAGTTTTTTTTTCTGATTTGCTAACAAAATTGAGGTAGACAAAGACTTACGAGTAGAAAAATGGAATGGAAATTATTCGTCATCCACCCTACTCAACTGACTACTGACACAGCCCTGATTTGGCACTGTGCAATTTTCGGCTGTTTCCTCAATATGTCACTAAGCCATTACTAGCACGTAGCATTTGTTACTTTTTGTTTTTAAATGAACAATGTGAAGCATAATCATAGTATAATGATGCATTTTTAAGAAGAATTTTTCTGGAAATTATCTGTCCTCAGGCTGTAGAATTCAAAGAAATATTTGGCTACTGGAGTGCTTTGTTTGACGGTCCTCAGTCTCTTTTGAATGTATTGCTTAAGGATCCCTCAACAAGGATGCTGCAAGTTGCGACGACAGTTATTTATACTCTTCTGTCGAATTCAAAAATGTTCCTTGCCCAAGCACAGCAAAGGTATTCAACATCCTCAATTGAAATTCTCTTAATTTTCAGTACTCTCATCGAAAATGGGTAACATACTTAAAAATAGCCACCGGACCATGTCCGGCTCGTACTTAAGTATCAACTTTTCAGTTTTCTGATTTCGTGAAAATGGGAATGTTTAACAAATAATTCTGTGAATATACCTGCAATAATAGCAATATTGCATCTTGGCAACCTGTAAAACGTATCTCATGATTTTACAGGTGGCTAGGTTGCAATGTAACTATTACTACACGGATATTAATCGAATTTGTTCAAGTTTTGCGTTTTCATGAAATCAGAAAAGTTGATATTTAAGAATAAGCCAGACATATATGTGACTATTTTTAAGTATGTTACCCATTTTTAGTAGCCTAAGTAATAAGTAATAACATATCAAAACCAAAATGTGTCCGGCTCACATCTAAATATTCAATAATTTAACAGAAAATAGGGCTTTTTCCGTGAAAAACACAAAACGGACCCTCTGTTTGTAGTGGTAAAATATGCCATTAAATAATAATCCGTGAAATCCACTCAAACCTAAAAATTTATGCCTTTGAGAGTAAGTAGAGCCATTTTACTCGAATTTTCAGACCAATTTCAATTATTATCATTTCTGGGGCCAAAACCGGCCTTATTGGCACTCTTCTTTTCTCAGTTCCTAACTTAGCGCGAATATCTTGAAATCCTGTCTTTGAAATTTTTCTTGCCCATGAGAACTTTTCCTCAGGAGACACTTTTACACAACTTATTTAAATTTCATTAAATTTGACTGGGAGCCAGTTCCCAGAAGCATAATGCGGTTTCCTTTAGCTCCCAGTTAAGATGGCTTCCAAGAACTTTTGGATAGTAAGAGCACTGGTTATTATTTTGACCAATTTTTGTACTTTTATTTTCTTGCTTCAAAATGTGTGGTTTTTTCTTTTTTTTTCAAATGTATGTTTCGATTATTTACAGTGAAAGGAATGATACGGCTGCTTTCACTCCGTTTTCAGCAATACTCGCTGAGCTTCTGCGTCATATACACAAAGAATTCAACATAGCTATAAAGCAGTTTTTGTCCGTTCAACAATTTCCGTCTCTTCTTCACTGTGTCTCCGCTCTAATCATGAACACTCCTTATCATCGGTTGAAACCAGGTCTTCTCACGGAAATTGTTCAGAATATTCACCCTGCAACATCCCATAGAGGTACAATCAATTACTGCTGATCTCTGTTAAACGTCTTCTGTATCTTACTTGTTTTTTCATTTCCTTTCAATTGACGGTCATAGTAAAACATTGTAGTGATCAATAATTACATGCATTTTTTCCAAAATTAAAGTATTTTTTTTCTGCTTGGGGGTTTCAATTGGGAATTTTAGAATGGTGTTCTTGCTAACTTTGCTGTAACGAAAGTTAGCGAGATCGAGATCCTCATTGTCTTTTCAAGCTAGGTTCAAGTATCTATAACTTTCTTCCATCTAATTGAATTTTATTCAGGGAAAAAAGCTGTTGTAACAATAATGTTTTGCATTACAAAGGCTGAGAAAGTGCTAATGAAATTTTTTTTTTACCAAAAAAATTAGTAAAAAAAAAAACTGGATAAAGGCCTCTACTTTAAAGAGCTAGTGAGTCCATCTATCAGGAAATGTGTATTTGGTCTATTCTGGAGGTGTCTCCTGTCTAAAATGAGCCAGTAAGTTTTAAATTCTAAAAGAAAACTATCTATATTTACTCTCTCACTCTAACGAAGTTAGAAATTGAGAAAGAATTGTGATGGTGCAGATGTGTCGGTCTATCTGTCTGTATCCCAGCATAAGTTTCAAACCTATGATCCATATGCATCCAAATTATGCAGAGAAGTTACTTTTAACATTCCTCAGAGTGACTTCTTTTGTTTGTTTTTGTTTGTTTTTTTTGTTTTTTTTTTTTTAAGTTTTAAATTGTAAGTAAGTTATGGACGATATGAGGTTTCCATTAAAATCAATGAGAAAATGGGTAAACAGAGAAAATCGAAATATTTCAAATAAAGCTGTTTGAGCTTTGATGAAAATTTGCAAAAAACATTCTGCAACCCGCCTACTGTAAAAGTAACCCCTTAGGGGGGTCTAGGGTCTCCCCCAGAATTTTAGAGGCGGTCTGGGAGTTTCCCCCGGAGTAATAAAGGGGGTTTGAGGGTCCCCTCACAGATTAAGTTTGAAGTGAGAAAGTGTTCGTGGGGTATTCCCTACAGTTTATTTTTCTTTTGCTTTCCTGCTTCAATTTTTTTTTATGATTGCGTATTCTCACTTTTCAGCGTTTAACTAACCTTATTTTATTATTTTATTCTTCAAAATCTAGAGGCAGATGTTGTGGTGGCAGCAGTGACTTGCATCAGCACCATTGCAGCAATTGACCCAAAAACCGATGAGCAAGAGAAATTAATTTGTTGTGGAAATCCGTTCAAAATTGAGGATCCTTCAGACGCTATGTGTCAATCATGGATTATATCTCTAATGTTTCAGTCCCTTCAAGTAAGTTTTCCAAATCATTAGTCTATATTTTTTTCCCTTCAAATTTTTTAAACTTATCTTTGAAATCCGTAAGCTGCGGCCCAAAAAAAATTTTGGGATGGACGTTCCTCGAACCCAAGTCTGTCCCTAGTACCTCAACAAGTATCAGTCACCACTCAAGGGGCTGTATTGGTCTGTCTAAAAATGGTGGCAACACAAATTAATCTCAAAATGAGTATCATGTGCTGTAAACCGAAGCACCGCAGTATTTAGCCCTTCTCTGTATAGTGTAATACCGGTGTCATATGATGTAAAAAGCCCTGTATCAGACATTGTAATGTATATTTTGACTTATTTCAAATTTTATCACCAGTGTCACATTTTAAAAAAACATAAAATCGGGCTCAAACATTTTTTATCAAGCACTCCAGACTAATGCTCAAAGACTACCAGCACTCATTATAATAGCCTTGTTTATGCGAGAGATCTCAACCTGGGTTAAAAATAGAAAAATGAGGATTTTTACCAAAAAACTGTCCAATATTTTTTTTTTTTGGTGCTGTTTTTCCTGTATATTTGATCATCGGGTGAATTTGGAAAATCCATTTTTGGTTGAAAAAAAAATCTCCTGCAGGGAAGTTAGAATGAATTGGGTAAACACTCTCAAAAGAGCATGAATCCCTGAGAGGATACTTCGTATCCCTGGCTACAAAATGAGACTACAAACATCAGGAGATGAAATTAAACCACAGATGCTCTAAAAGCAAAAGCTACATCATAAAAAAATATTATAATAAATTATTTCTATATTTTTTATTTTCTTTTCTCAGGATAAAGATGTGGCCACCCCTATACAAGTGGAATATCTGCAATTAGTTAAAATCCTAGCCAAGCACAATCACAAAATATTCTCCGAAGAAGTCACTCGTCGCCTAGTCAAAGTTTTACTTGCTAATCTCCAAGAGGAAGATAATTCCGTGGTGCAACTTCATTCAGTCATAGCAATCGAAGAAATCTCAATTTATCTACATAATAATGGTCAGAATTATCAAAATTTACTCTACTTATATTTGCGTTTTATCTCAATGGGGCTCGTGCAAACTTTTGCTACAGATGATTGAAGAGTTGATTCTTGCTAAATACCAGTAAAAATGATGATGATTACAATAAAAAATCACACAACTCACTATTAGAATCAAGCTTAATGGCAGAGCTACGCAGATATCATGGGAGATTCCTATCTTATTTTAAATGTGACAGAAAAACGAACCAGCGCCGACTTGACCAATAAATGAAACCGGTGTAAAATGGATAAAATTAACAGGTTTACGGGTCATTTTAATTTTTTTTATTTTGTGAGTTGAAAATGGCTGCGATTTGAGCAGAAGCGTTATCTTATTTGAGACATATCTCTGCGTTTCCGTAGGGAAAGTGACAAATTGGACAGGAATCTCTCATAATATTTGCGTTGCTCCGCCAATACAATCCAGCCGATACTGCTGTTTTCTGAGTTTATTACTGAATTTTCGACTTTTTCAGTGTGATTTCTATGATTTTTGCTGGTTTTTCCGTTGAAATTTCACTATTCATTTGCTTACCGCAAAATTTTGCAAGAGCTCCATTCTTTCGACTCGAACCAAAATTTAAATGTCGGTTTCATCAGCTCAACTCTTAAAGTAAACTCACGGTATCCATTCAGATTGAGGGTCTTTCAATGTGTACAATTGAGAATGTAAAAATATACTTCTTGACAATTTATGTCTGCATTCCACTGCTGATTTCTTGATTTTAAGTCCTGTTTTTCATATCTTCTTATTTGCATACGTGACATTATTCAATGTTCTGCTATAAAATTATGAATAAAGAGATTATTATCATTCAATGAGGCAGTTGTAAGGGTCTAAAATGTTATGTTTTTTGTAAAGAAAATGTAAGTACCTGATGAGCTGAGAATGAAGATGTCTTTGGTTTCTCATTGAGTCCCATTGTTCCGGAGATAAGATTTTGGCCAAAAACGTTATTGATTTAAATGGGAATTACGCGTAGTGACGTCACTACGCACACAATTTTTTACACTTTTACACGTGTGTATCTCCTGTGTGATTAGGATCCAAAGTGCCTTAGGACAAAACAAAGGCAACATTGTTATCAGCTCTTCAAGGACTATCATTTTCTTTATAAAAAACACAAACTTATAGACCCTTGCAACTGCCCCATTCTTATTTATTTTGTGATTAAACATTATTTTATCTATTCCAGGATTCAAAGATTTAAGCGTGGAGCTGTGGAGCTCTCTCATGAGCGGACCTCTCGTTCGTCTGTTTCAACAAGTCAAAGGACAGCTCCCAGCAGCAGCATGCGATTGTTTAACGGCACTTGGAGCATCTACCTTTAGTGAATTACATCCTCGTTTGCAGATACTCAGCATTTCTCTTATATTTGGATGCGCAGCCCACGAGGAAACGTCAGTGCGAGCTGCTGCCATTCAAGTCATCGGAACGTTTTTAAGTTACCCAACTTTAGTCAGCGACGCTCAGTTTGTATCCGATGCTGCCAAGTCCATCATCGAATCGTTAAAAGATAAAAGTATATTTGTACGAATGAAGTCGTCGTGGGCGCTTGCGAGTTTGTCAGATATTTTCCTTAACGAGTAAGTAGGAAACTTGAGCCCATTTTGTATTTATTTGTTTGAGGGAGAAGAGATGAAGGAAGAGTTACACAGTTGCATAGAGAGAATACCAAAAAAAAAAAAAAAAAAAAAAAAAAAACCGAGTTACACAAATGGATAGAGAAACGAATCAGAAACAGAGAGTGGAGTAATATACATGAGGAAAGAGAGAGAAAAAAATATATTTGGAGCACTTTACCTCCTTGAGTGCTCTAAGTACTTCCTTCTCAGTTTGAGAGTCCCTGGCAGGTCGCCATTACTCTCCTCTTTCCTATCCTTTGTTTTGAGAATACATACTTTGATTGTCTTTCCTACCCCTTCTTTTTTTATGCAGTCCGGTCGTTAGCTGTGAAATATCAGCATAACAAACCACGTGTTTGGGCGGCTGGACTTTACTACTACTACTACTTATTTATTTTACGGCTGGACTTTACTACTACTACTACTACTTATTTATTTATTTAATTTCAACAGGACAGGTCCCAATTAAGTGACAGAAATAACAGAAAATGAGCAACTTTACACATGATAAAGCAGGCAAAAAGAATTTTTTTGATATTTATTTGATTTATTTATATTCAGGTATTTGATGTATTCTAACCGTCAGATGAAGAGGCATTAGATATTTTCTAAGAGAAACTAGTTCTCATTTCATATTTTTCACTGTGAGCTTTTCATTGAGGAATGCGTTTTTGAGCGTTCCGAGCATTTTCGAGCGTTTTCTAATTTTAAAGAAATGATCTTTAATGGTAGGAGAGTACAACATGCAAGCTATTTGCGTTGATTCCAGGCAAAAATTTTCCAGATTTCAATCCGATGGATAGCGCCACTGGTCACTCTTGGGGGAAGTCGTGTTTTTTTGCATTTTAAATTAAAAAAAAAAAAACGCAAAATTCAAGAACAAAATTTTTGTATGGATTTTTTGAGCCCAAAATGAGCAATATTTCTTGTGAAGTGAAGCCGTAATATTAGACATTAACTTTTCCATTAGCTTAATGAGTGCATGTGAGGCATACTTTCCCAAAACTCGCATTATCCGCTTTTGGTGATTTTTAAAAAAAAAAACGAAAAAAAAACTCTTCCAAAGCTCAAAACTCAATACACTATTTACAAAGAAGAAGCAAGTTTTATCTATCTATTTTTTTTTTTTTTATGTAAAATCTATTTCCCGCGCTAACTCAATTTTCACCAAAAGTGGATAAGTGAGTCTAACTTCCTCACTCACACTATTTGAGGCTTAAGGGGATTTTCTTTTTTCCAATTTTCCGGCTTTATTTTTGGGTGTTAAATTCTAGGGAATCTTCCTAGCGTATGCTCATAAGTGCGTATATTCTTAAAATTTGTAGTTTTGGAGTGTATGCATCAATTTAAGCCACTGTTGATAATTTGAGTTGCGCGGCGTGTCAAAGGTTGGAATTAATCGACCCTGGAATCACCTTAAAATCATTCAGACTGCTGTTTCATTGAGCAGCAGTACGTTTTGTCTTTCAAACCATTTTACATAATTAGCTCAGATCTTCAGCCTTAAATTTTTTCTGTTTCTCTGACTCCTCAGGAATTCAACAAAAGAATGTCTTGCTTTTCCAATTTTGTTGAAAGCGTGTATGGATGCAGCCCAAGATCATGATAAAGTAAGTAGGTATAATTAAGTCGGAGTTTTTTTGTAAACCTCGCAGTTATTTACTCCTGCACAATTTACAAAAATGGTTTTTCTGAATCCCCTTGCACAATGTTGGATGGTTACGCGAATAAAAATTTTGGTCAGTATCTAAAATAAATCAGTGTGGAAAGACTTAAATGCATATATGTTTACTTAATGGGAAATGAGAAATATGTACGGTAGAAACTTGTAATAACGTCTCTAAGGGGGGGGGGGACATGTTTTTAACGTTATAGCTGATAAATGATAAAACGTTAAATCGGAAATAACGTTTCAAAACGATATTTCCGATATTTATTTTCCTAAACGTATTTTTCAATTATTTTGACGGAAAATATGAGAAACACGTAAAAAGCTGAGATTTATTCTTCATTACCAACATATTTGCAAGTACTTGCAGATGAACATGGAGAGAAAAACTGTTTAAACACAATTTTTTTTTACGGTTTCTTTTGGGAGTTTGTATGAGACTCAGAAAAATGAACGTTATTATTGACAAAACGTTAAAACAAGAAACGTTATTACGAGTTTCTACTGTACTGTGTAACTCCCACAAGTTATGGCCAGCCCTCCCTGATAATTGCTGCAAACTCTGCTGTTTTCAAAATGCCTAAAATGTTAACAGTTTGAATCGATCGCTTGAGCTCATTAAATTAATTTCCCAAGAACCTTGAATAGACTCCATTAAAATCTATCGAAATCTATAGACCGTTACTTTCGACTTTCAAGCCATTATGTCACAACGCACTTGCGCGTAGTTAAACTTTTTTCTTCCAGACTCTGTTTGCAATAGTGCAGTCTTCAAATTTTATCGATTTGATTGTTCGTTTCAAGAGTTCCAATTTTACTCTAAGTCCTTTGGAATATTTTCTTTATTGTTAAGAAAACTATTTTCAAATTGATTTTGAATCTTTTGTCTCTCATTTCTTGAATTTTTTGTATTCAGGTGAAGTGGCATGGAGTACGAGCCTTGGGAAATATTCTGAGGATAATTTCAAGTGAAGAACTGCGAACCTTAGAAAAGGAGAATATCCTATCAGCGGCTTCAATTCTTGTTAACAATGCTTCCTCAAGCTCTCTTATGAAAGTAAGTCACCCTGTTTTGTTCTTCATGGCCTGTTTTATTTTACTTCCTTTTTCATCTCTAGTCTTGCCATCCATTTAAATCATGTATCCCTGGGTTTTGCCTTATAGTAAATTTAAGTTTTTACTAGAGGCGTTAGAGGACCCAAAAAGTACCCAAGTTTTGAGTTTTCTGATACTCGAAAGTGCTACTCGAACGGGAAAAAATTCTAGAAATTCTAGTTTTTCTTTTCTTTTTTTTTTCTTTTATTTTTAAAAAAAAAGTAAGTCGTTGTAAATCATATTTGTATGTTAAAAATCGGAGTTTGTGAAATTCGTTTCATCCTGTCTGAACTCGTTCATCTCTTAAGGCTCATTTCGTGTAAATTTGACAGTCTGTAAAACACTAAAACACAAAATCCACTACTCTGTTCCGAAAATGGAGGTCAGAAGACACAGCTAAAAACATGATGGCGTCTGCTTAAAACGCGGTTGGTAACATCGGTAAAGTTGGTAACTTCGGTTTCATTTTACGTTTCAACTACGTCATTTCCGGTGCAGGTGAACAACAAGCTCTTGATCGAATGATTGGATTTTTTTCTTCCCTTTTCATTCCTTGCTTTTTGAATAATGAATGATAGTATAATGACCAGTATCGGAAATATCTGCTCTTTTTTGCCATTCATGTCTAGAGAACTTTTTTTGTTGTTTCGCGATATTGTGATTTGTGACTACTCGAACTCGAAACTAAAAAAAATAGGCAAAACATGACTTCATTCGACTTGATCAAAAATGTCAATTCTCGAGTCTATTTTTCAAAAGTCAAAGATTTTTTTTTGTAATAAACATCTTTGCTCCCAAATTGAACCTCCAGTCAAATGTGTACTGGTGCAAAGAATAGAATGATTCTGTGGTGGCACCAAAAGCTGAGTTTTTATGTATTTTTTGGCTTTTTGGCTTTTTTCAAAACAATTTCCTTTGTTCTTTTGGCGGCCTCTAAATCGATATATTTTGTAGATTATAGCTATCAAAAGACGGAAGTCCATCATGTCCGTCCATCTAATTTTTCAAATTTGACCAACATCTATTTTACGGACAGTGTTTCTGTTGTGTTATTACTTATTCATCTTGATGTTTTCTAGGTTCGTTGGAATGCATGTTATGCTCTTGGCAACTTACTGAAAAATGAACATCTCCAATTATATTCATCCGAGTGGCAAGTAAGTAACTCTTTTGCTTCTTCTTTAAGATGATTCTTCAACGTTTAGTGCCAATTTCTGCCACCAGAGCGCTACCGTTCGATTAATGTCAAATTACAGCAGGCTGAAAGTAGTTTACCTTTAAGAAAACAGAGTATCAGTTACTAGATAATTATATGAAGAACGTCTCTGCAAAATATCTTGCAAAATATCTTGTCAATAACTTCTAAAATATGGCTGAAAGTACCAAAAAATGGAATATCGCAAATCGATTCTTGTATCGAAAGAAAGACAATAATTCATTTGTTGGTACTTTCAGCTGTATTTTAGAAGTTATTGACAAGATATCTTGCAGAGACGTTCTTCAGATGATTATCTAGTAACATACTTTCCGTTTTCTTAAATAAAATTACTTTTGGCCTGTAATTTGTCATTAATCGAATGGCAGTGCTCTGGTGGCAGAAACTGGCACTAAACGCTGAAGAATCACCTTAAGGTGATTCCAGGCGAAACTTTTCCAGATTTCAATCCGATGGATAGGCACTAGCGCTTTATGAAAAGTCGGTTTGGCGTTTTAAACTGAAACCATAGATAAAACGCAATTTAATAACGTCAGCACCTAAATTTTTATGGATTTTTTGAGCCCAAATGAGCAGAATTGGTTCAAAATTTAAGCCCAATTATGAAATTCGTTTCGCCATAAGCTTAGTGAGTGAGAGTGAGCGCGAGTGATGATATGTCTATCTGCCTCACTCGCACTCATTGCGGCTTACGGGAAGTTTCGTTTTTCATAATTTCCGGCTTTATTTTTGAGTGTTTCAGCCTGAAACTTTCAGGGTATCTTCCTGAAGTATGCTCGCAGGTGCTGACGTTCCTGAAATTCGTGTTTTAGCGGAATTCGTCAATTTTAGCCAAAAACTGTTGACTTTTCGAGCAGCGCGACGTGGTGTCCAAAGTTGGAACTAATCGACCCTGGAATCACCTTAAAGCAATGAATGGTGAGTCAACTAGGCATCAGGCCTAATGAAAGTCACCAGGCATTGGTGTTCAGTCTGTTGCACTCAGCATCTAGTCCTACCTAACAGGAATTTGGAAGAAATAGTTGAGATGCCTAGTGCTTTCTACTGGAGAAAACTGCAAAGTAACGAATTAGTCATGCTGTCACTGACTAACTGTGAGTTTTATTGAGATTTGCTCTTTTTTTTAACTGGTTCGACTAGTCATTTAAATTAAAGAGGTAAAGTGAGTATATCTAAAATATTTAAGGATTGAATTGATTTATCCGACAAACATCAACGTATCCTGTTAACAATTACTATTTCATGCTTGCTTGCCTTTTTTCAGGGTGACGTTAATATATCTAATATATTTAAGGATTGAATTGATCTATCTGAAAAACATCAACGTATCCTGTCAATTACTATTTCATACTTGCTTGCCTTTTTTCAGGGTGACGTTTTTAAAACGTTATCGAAACTTATTTTGAAGTGTACAAATTTCAAAGTACGACTGACAGCTTGCTCGGCTCTCATGTCTGTTCCGTCGAGAGACTTATATAAAGAACACTACGTGCAGCTGTGGTCGACTCTATTTCAAGCATTGGAAAACTCCCAAAGCATCACGGATTTCACTGAATATAAACATCAGCATAATCTCATCGATCAGGTAACCATGTTGCACTGTGCATTAATCTCCCCTCTCAAGGAAAGTCTCTCTTACCCTTTTTATTGTTTATACCGGTTATTAAAATAAACTCCTATTCAATCGTACTTAGTCCCAAAAATTGTCTCAAGCTTCACAACTGCTGTAGTATCACATCTGGATCTGGTTTGTTTGCGTCACTTTTTTGAATTTTAAATCAAATTTGTAATTAATCCAGTGAAAATTGGTTTTTAACCGAAAGTGCAAGTATTTTAGAGTGGCTATCTGGACACAGAATTCTAAAACAACTATCCAGGTGAGAGAATTTTGCTTTTTTCTGTCATGTGCCAGTTTCTTCATCGGGCAAATCCTTCACAAAAGAAACAGTTATATTGATTTCTGTGTCCAGATAGCCACTCTTGAGCACTTGCACATTCGTTTATAACCAATTTCAATTGTATTTGTTACAATGTTTTTTTAAAAATTTAAAGGTTTAACCAAGTGAGACAAACTAAGCGAGCCTGTGTGAAAATGTCCTTATAAGATTTTCATCATGGTCACCTCCTTGAATTTTCAATATCACGTCCCACAAATCCTTTCTATCGCTATAGCTCGTTGGGAATAGCCGAAAAGCAGGTTGACATTTTTAAGGTCATCTGTTGTTTCTTAGCCAGTGATGAACGTATCAAAACAAAAAATTGTCACTTACTCCTTGGATTATATTCATCAATTTCCCTAACTATCAACTTTCTTCTTGCATTTTCTCTCTCGAAATGATTTTTTTTGTATGCGTCTTATTATTTTAGATGCTATGACTATTGGGTTTACTATGAGTTTTTTTGTCAGCGTAAAATGAACTCGCTTCGGAAAAAATTGTACATTTTTTAGATTGATAATATACTGTGCAATAATTACGATGAAATCAAATCAAACAATTATCCGGCGCCATTCTTCATAATCTCTTCACAAGATCCTCACTAAATATAATTACTGCTTCATTACTTGATTCTTTTCTTCTTTTTAGATTTGTTTGTCTATAAGTTATCTAGCAAAGTTGTGCAAAGAAGAAGATCTAGATTCAATTTATGAAAGTCTGCTTTTACATCTGGACATGCTGAAGGAAAATTTTGTCAAGTTTCACAATCGAGTTGTACCAGAAAAGTCAACAGATATCACAGAAGCCACCACTCATCTACTCTCATTGTTGGACACTAAAGACGTCTCGAAAAAAGGAGCCGAAACGATATCAATATTAGTGACCCTTTTTACAAATGATGTCATCTAAACTAGAACCTTAGTGATGATCTTTGCTCTTTTCAAATGTGAAACCATTTAATGTTTGAAATGGTAAGAAGGCTATCTACCTCATTCTATAATCTTTGTCTAATAACACTGTTTTCATGGAATTTATCCTGTTCCTTAAGGTGATTCAGCGTGTAGTGCAAATTTCATCCACCAGATTGCTACCGTTTGATTAATGTCAAATTACAGGCTGAAAGTAATTCATATTTTAGAAAACGGAATGTCAGTTACTAGATAATCATCTGAAGAATGTTTCTACTACAAATTTTGTCAATAACTTCAAAAATAAGGCTGAAAGTACCAAAAAATGAAATATTGCAAATCGATTCTTGTACTGAAATGCGATGTCTCAGTTTTTGATACTTTCAGCCTTATTTTTGAAGTTATTGAAGGGCGTTTTGCTGAGACGTTCTTCAGATGATTATCTAGTAACTGACTCTCCGTCTTCTCATTTATAAATTACTTTCAGCCTGTAATTTG
This sequence comes from Trialeurodes vaporariorum, assembly GCA_011764245.1. Classification (NCBI taxonomy): domain Eukaryota; kingdom Metazoa; phylum Arthropoda; class Insecta; order Hemiptera; family Aleyrodidae; genus Trialeurodes; species Trialeurodes vaporariorum. The sequence continues at coordinate 4,229,885 of VMOF01000369.1, read as the reverse complement.
ACATTAATCGAACGGTAGCATTCTGGTGGCAGAAATCAGCATTAAACGCTGAAGAATCACCTTAAAGAACTATCAAATCGGGCTTTTGCTAACTTTTGTTATTTAAATGGAATAGTTTATTCTTGTGTAAAATCCAGAAATAATTAGGACGAGCACTTGAAAAAATACCGTGGGAGATTTCTATCTAATTTGAGGCATTCCTATGAGTGTTTCTATTGAGAGAATGACAAATTCAATAGGAATCTCCTATGATACTTAAACTTAACTCTGCCATTTTTGCTCTTGAATGGCGAAGCTACGCAGCAGCTGTCATGTGGGATTCCTGTCTAATTTGTCACTCTCTCTCTATAGAAATACACAGAGGGAAGCCTCAAATTAGATAGGAATCTTCCATGGTACCTGCATAGTTCGGCCACTACTTTTTAACTTTCAAGTCATTTTGTGAGTCCGTGAGTAAATACCGCAATTTTTAAATGTGCTCATCGTAATTTTTTCTGGATTTTATTCAAGATCAATTATTCAATTGCTCACAGCAAAAGTTAGCGAGAGCCTCATTTTGGTCTAACTACACGGTTTTCATTGAATTTGTTCCTGTTTCTTAAAGAACTATCAAATTGTTGGTCTTATCAAAACCGTCCTGTCACTTTTTGTCCTATTACAATCATACCATGGCTGAAAGGGTAATTTTGCTAGTCCTAAAATTTTTACTGTACTACTGGTTAAAATAAAATATCAAATTATTTTATACTTCCAATGAAATTTTACCCAGCTACAATTTTAATAATTTAAAGAAATATTATGTACGTATATTGCTTAATTCTAATAGAAATGTATCATTGCATTTGAAGGGCTCCGCCGAAAAATGTGACAAGCGACAAAAAAATCGAAAGTGGTTTTTCAGCGGAAAAACGTTACATATCCAGAGCTGAATAAGATGACTCACTCCGGTGGTGAAATTCCAAACCCATAGTAGGGAAATACAACACGAAAGTAAGCAAAAGACATATGCGCGTAAGGCGTAAGTCATTCATTTTTTTCTTTTCCCCGAAAGTTGTGCAAAGAGGGTATATAACATTTTTCGGTGGAGCCCTTCGTTTATTGATACTTATTATTTTTGGAGATGGCAACTTTTCAATCCTTTCTATCTTGTAATTTATCCATGAACCGTGAAACTAAAAGCTGGAAAACAAAGATCATAATTATTACCTATAAGCTTCCTTGATTAACTAACATACTTACCTAAACCTTATTTTTATATGAAGGTGCTTTTTCTTTTTTACTAATTTTGAATCATTGTTACAAGAAGCACTTTTGTCTTGTGCTTTTTTTTTGTTACATTATTTATACTTTAATAAAGTTGAGTCTTAACTTTTTTTTTTTAATTTTTTTTATTTTTATTTTATTTTAATATTCAGTACATGGAAAGCCACCAGGGGCTATGGTACACGTCAAGAGAAGAGTAGAAATATTTGAGAAGAACATAAGATAATACAGAAGTTACAGGAGCATTAAGGAAATAATAATGCTGACCAGGTAACTCTACCTGCCGATCAGTTCCTCCATCCTATAATACCCTTTCATCATTAGGTATTTTCATAAGCTGTTACAGAACACACTGATTTCCCCCTTTATGAATATGTTCTTAAGGTCTTCGGGTAGGGCATTAAAGATTTTAACGCTACACTGGGTGATGGATAGGGTAGGTAACTAAATAATTTTTATGGTTTTTGAATTTACACCTATTTCACCAGTCTAAACCTTTCAAAATATCATATCACTGATCTAACTTCTGCAAATTTTTGTTGATTTGTAAACTTAAGTATGTTCAGAAATTCCCAAAAGAATTCACAATTTAAAAGCGAATGGCTAGTCTCAAGAAAACAAATCATTTCGTTGTCTGCCAAAAGTCTGCAGTCCAGTCTATTTTCCCATTCTACAACAATACGATCAATACTGATTGGTGATACCCCGAAGGAGCAGAGGGGACATTTGGAGAGCTCTGGGCCGAGATTGCGATTTAAAGACCGCGAGCTGAACAGGTGTGCTCATAAGTCTACTTTACCGATTGAATTACCATTTGTGATGCCCCCAAAGTGCGGAGAGGCGTTTTGATGGCTCTGAGCCGCGTTGGCGCTTAAAAAAAAACGGACCGAACCGCCATAAGACGCAATGAGTGCGAGTGAGAGACCTTTTTCGAAAAACGGTCTCTCTCTCCCACTCGAGTTCGCATACGGGAACAACTCGGAAAACGGACCGAACCGCCATAAGATGCAAGGAGTGCGAGTGAGAGACCTTTTTCGAAAAACGGTTCTCTCTCGCACTCGGTTTGCTTTCGGGAACAACTCGGAAAACGGACCGAACCGCCTAAGACGCAAAGAGTGCGAGTGAGTGACCTTTTTCGTTGGACGGTCTCTCTCTCGCACTCGTGTTCGCTTACGGGAACAACTCGGAAAACGGACCGAACCGCCATAAGACGCAATGAGTGCGAGTGAGAGACCTTTTTCGTAAAACGTTCTCTCTCTCGCATTCGTGTTCGCTTACGGGAACAACTCGGAAAACGGACCGAACCGCCTAAGACGCAATGAGTGCGAGTGAGAACCTTTTTCGTAAAAGGTCTCTCTCCCCGCACTCGTGTTCGCTTACGGGAACAACTCGGAAAAAAGGACCGAACCGCCATAAGACGCAATGAGTGCGAGTGAGAGACCTTTTTTGTTGGGCGGTCTCTCTCTCGCACTCGTGTTCGCTTACGGGAACAACTCGGAAAACGGACCGAACCGCCATAAGACGCAATGAGTGCGAGTGAGAGACCTTTTTCGTTGGACGGTCTCTCTCTCGCACTCGTGTTCGCTTACGGGAACAACTCGGAAAACGGACCGAACCGCCATAAGACGCAATGAGTGCGAGTGAGAGACCTTTTTCGTAAAACGGTCTCTCTCTCGCACTCGTGTTCGCTTTCGGGAACAACTCGAAAACGGACCGAACCGCCTAAGACGCAATTAGTGCGAGTGAGAGACCTTTTTCGTAAAACGGTCTCTCTCTCGCACTCGTGTTCGCTTACGGGAACAACTCGGAAACGGACCGAACCCCATAAGACGCAATGAGTGCGAGTGAGAGACCTTTTTCGTTAAAAGGTTTTTCTCTCTCGCACTCGTGTTCGCTTACGGGAACAACTCGGAAAACGGACCGAACCGATAAGACGCAATGAGTGCGAGTGAGAGACCTTTTTCGTTAAAAGGTTTTTCTCGCACTCGTGTTCGCTTACGGGAACAACTCGGAAAACGGACCGAACCGCCATAAGACGCATTGAGTGCGAGTGAGAGACCTTTTTCGTTGGACGGTCTCTCTCTCTCGCACTCGTGTTCGCTTACGGGAACAACTCGGAATACGGACCGAACCGCCGTAAGACGCAATGAGTGCGAGTGAGAGACCTTTTTCGTTAAAAGGTTTTTCTCTCTCGCACTCGTGTTCGCTTACGGGAACAACTCGGAAAACGGACCGAACCGCCATAAGACGCAATGAGTGCGAGTGAGAGACCTTTATCGTAAAACGGTCTCTCTCTCGGACTCGTGTTCGCTTACGGGAACAACTCGGAAAACGGACCGAACCACCATAAGACGCAATGAGTGCGAGTGAGAGACCTTTTTCGTTAAAAGGTTTTTCTCTCTCGCACTCGTGTTCGCTTACGGGAACAACTCGGAAAACGGACCGAACCGCCATAAGACGCAATGAGTGCGAGTGAGAGACCTTTTTCGTAAAACGTTCTCTCTCTCTCGCACTCGTGTTCACTTACGGGAACAACTCGGAAAACGGACCGAACCGCCATAAGACGCAATGAGTGCGAGTGAGAGACCTTTTTCGTTAAACGGTCTCTCTCTCGCACTCGTGTTCGCTTACGGGAACAACTCGGAAAACGGACCGAACCGCCATAAGACGCAATAGTGCGAGTGAGAGACCTTTTTCGTAAAAGGTCTCTCTCTCGCACTCGTGTTCCTTACGGGAACAACTCGGAAAACGGACCGAACCCCATAAGACGCAATGAGTGCGAGTGAGAGACCTTTTTCGTAAAAGTTTTCCCTCTCTCGCACTCGTGTTCCTTACGGGAACAACTCGGAAAACGGACCGAACCGCCATAAGACGCAATGAGTGCAAATGAGAGACCTTTTTCGTAAAACGGTCTCTCTCTCGCACTCGTGTTCGCTTACGGGAACAACTCGGAAAACGGACCGAACCGCCATAAGACGCAATGAGTGCGAGTGAGAGACCTTTTTCGTTGACGGTCTCTCTCTCGCACTCGTGTTCGCTTACGGGAACAACTCGGAAAACGGACCGAACCGCCATAAGACGCAATGAGTGCGAGTGAGAGACCTTTTTCGTTGGACGGTCTCTCTCTCGCACTCGTGTTCGCTTACGGGAACAACTCGGAAAACGGACCAAAACCCCCATAAGACGCAAAGAGTGCGAGTGAGAGCCTTTTTCGTTACGGTCTCTCTCTCGCACTCGTGTTCGCTTACGGGAACAACTCGGAAAACGGACCGAACCGCCATAAGACGCAATGAGTGCGAGTGAGAGACCTTTTTCGTTCGACGGTCTCTCTCTCGCACTCGTGTTCGCTTACGGGAACAACTGGAAAACGGACCGAACCGCCTAAGACGCAATGAGTGCGAGTGAGAGACCTTTTTCGTAAAACGGTTTTTCTCTCTCGCACTCGTGTTCGCTTACGGGAACAACTCGGAAAACGGACCGAACCCCATAAGACGCAATGAGTGCGAGTGAGAGCCTTTTTCGTAAAACGGTTTTCCCCCTCTCGCACTCGTGTTCCTTACGGGAACAACTCGGAAAACGGACCGAACCGCCATAAGACGCAATGAGTGCGAGTGAGAGACCTTTTTCGTTAAAAGGTTTTTCTCTCTCGCACTCGTGTTCCTTACGGGAACAACTCGGAAAACGGACCGAACCGCCATAAGACGCAATGAGTGCGAGTGAGAGACCTTTTCGTTGGACGGTCCCTCTCTCGCACTCGTGTTCGCTTACGGGAACAACTCGGAAAACGGACCGAACCGCCATAAGACGCAATGAGTGCGAGTGAGAGACCTTTTTCGTAAAACGGTCTCTCTCTCGCACTCGTGTTCGCTTACGGGAACAACTCGGAAAACGGACCAAACCCCCATAAGACGCAATGAGTGCGAGTGAGAGACCTTTTTCGTTGGACGGTCTCTCTCTCGCACTCGTGTTCGCTTACGGGAACAACTCGGAAAACGGACCGAACCCCATAAGACGCAATGAGTGCGGTGAAGACCTTTTTCGTTAAAAGGTTTTTCTCTCTCGCACTCGTGTTCGCTTACGGGAACAACTCGGAAAACGGACCGAACCGTTTAAAACGCAATGAGTGCGAGTGAGAGACCTTTTTCGTAAAACGGTTTTTTCTCGCACTCGTGTTCGCTTACGGGAACAACTCGGAAAACGGACCGAACCGCCATAAGACGCAATTTAGTGCGAGTGAGAGCCCCTTTTTTGTTAAAAGGTTTTCTCTCTCGCACTCGTGTTCGCTTACGGGAACAACTCGGAAAACGGACCGAACCGCCATAAGACGCAATGAGTGCGAGTGAGAGACCTTTTTCGTAAAACGTTCTCTCTCTCTCGCACTCGTGTTCACTTACGGGAACAACTCGGAAAACGGACCGAACCGCCATAAGAAGCAATGAGTGCGAGTGAGAGACCTTTTTCGTTGGACGGTCCCTCTCTCGGACTCGTGTTTGCTTACGGGAACAACTCGGAAAACGGAGAACCCCATAAGACGCAATGAGTGCGAGTGAGAGACCTTTTTCGTTAAAAGGTTTTTCTCTCTCGCACTCGTGTTCGCTTACGGGAACAACTCGGAAAACGGACCGAACCGCCATAAGACGCAATGAGTGCGAGTGAGAGACCTTTTTCGTTACGGTTTTTCTCTCTCGCACTCGTGTTCGCTTACGGGAACAACTCGGAAAACGGACCGAACCGCCATAAGACGCAATGAGTGCGAGTGAGAGACCTTTTTCGTTGGACGGTCTCTCTCTCGCACTCGTGTTCGCTTACGGGAACAACTCGGAAAACGGACCGAACCGCCATAAGACGCAATGAGTGCGAGTGAGAGACCTTTTTCGAAAAACGGTCTCTCTCTCGCACTCGTGTTCGCTTACGGGAACAACTCGGAAAACGGACCGAACCGCCATAAGACGCAATGAGTGCGAGTGAGAGAACAGCGCTTCGAAATGTGAATTTTAGATGACCAGCTTAATACCTGGTTTTTCCGTAGAACTCCTCAATAATTGAGGAAACTCTAAACTAACTCGAATCTATTTCAAACCTTTAACGAAACTAACCTTGAGGCTTTCAGACTGAACTTTTAAAATTATTTGGAGTTCAACCGAAGATTCGTAAAGCCCGCGCTTAATGGCTGTAAAACATTGAATTTACTTTTCATCAGCAGGCGTAAATTACTTTATGTTGGTAACGTGAATTCGAGAAGAAGAAGAAGTCAGTCTTTTGTTTACAGGCCGATCTCTTTTGCTCTCTGAACAGTTTCCTTTTGATAAATCATGAATCATGATTGATAAGGACGGATCGAAAACGCCCTTCTCCATTTACGTCGATCCGGCAGATATCCCACGAAAGTTACAGCTTTCCACATTTCATACTTTCATGCTTAGGTCTTAGAATGGATTCGCGACCTGCAGCAGCGGATGGTGCTAAAACAGGTGAACATCGGTCCATTTGCTTATCATTTTACATAACACCTTTTTTTTATCTTTTGTTAGTTTCATGGGGCGCTCATATCTCTCCTTATCCCTTTGAAATAACGTAGCGGCCAACAGGTTTTCATGATACCAATAGAGAGCACATTGTAACCGATATGTGTCACAGATATGACACATTTCACCTGTCTGTCAGCGTTCCCTCCCACCTTACAATCTAACTGTCACACGCCTTTTGCCATTACGAGGCTGAGATTCTTCAATTTACTATCAGGATTTAGTCTAAGCGCTAATTTGCTGCTTTTTGTAGAAAAAAATATTATGAAACCCTGTTTGTAGAGCTACCTTCTTTCAAGTCCTCTGGAGTCGTTTAAACGGCGTTGCTGCTTGATGTAAATTTTTTTCGACTAGAGCTGAGTGAACTTTGTTCTTTTGGTTCAAGTTTCATAAGCAAAACTAAGCTTTAGCAACCTAGCTGGGTCACTTTCATGCAACTCGATTTATCTTTCGCAGCCTGAACATACCGAAATAACTTTAACCAAGACAAGTTGGAAGACAAGTTTAACCAACTTACTTCTTCAGGCACCGTCATTTTAAACATATTTTTTGCCTCTTAAAGGCCAACATGAAGATACAGAAAATGAATTTTGTCTATCAAGTTCTGACAAGCCTTGGTGGTGCACACGTATGTAATGCATCAAAATAAATCAGTGAGCACTTGAGGCCTCCGTAGAAGTTCTAAATTTGTTCTTTGACGTCCACTCAAACCAATCCATCAAACATCTATTCCATCATCAGCAGTCCATAAAACAGCGACTTCCGTTGTACTTATGTTTTAGTTCTGGAAGTGTTGTGTAAGTGTCAATGAGTACGTACGGAGGCCTTGAGTTTTCAACGAGTCTAAACTCTTTGCATATCAACCACTCACTGATGAGTCTTGAATGCAGTTTTGGTAGCTCCACGCTACTTGTTAGGTCCTGACATGCTACCTGAAATACCTACTGCTCTAAATTCCCATCGTTTACTTATCATTTCAAGGTTCTAGAGCTACGGTTCTCTGTTCCTTGATTTGATTTAGACTTAGATGAATCACCACCTTCTAACTGACTTACCCTCCAATCATGCCTTGCCTAATCAGTATTTCTTCAATTTTTTCTGACTTCAGTAAGTGAAGTGGCAAAACTTCAGCAGCACTTAAATCTGTTGAAAGAGGAATATGTAAAACTACAAACCTACAATTCAGAGCTTGAGCGGAAATATGCTGTCAGCTCTGCCTCTGTTGAAAATGGGCACGAAAACAGTTTTGTGTCCAGATTACTTAAAACAGTATCCAGCCTATATGATACATCGCTGTACAGGTACGTTTTATCCTATTTTACTTGACGCAAACCTCTCTCTCTCCTTATTTTAAGCACTAATTTTTAGATCAGGAATTTGTCATTCCTGTATATCTGCCTGTGGCTCAAGCAAACATTCTGTAAAAAGGAGTAATTTACCTCAATTCATGAAGGAAAGATGAACTGTGATGATAGTCAGGTGCTGTTGAAAATTATTTGGGGTGTGGAAGTGGTGTGTCTATTCTTTTAACCAGAGAACTTGAAAAAATCCCCATTGACTATCAACCCTATAACCTCACCTCTATCTAGAAAACATTGCTTTCTTGACCAATTTTTTTTATCATAATTCCATATTTTGTTTTAAATTATTTCAGCGATCTCAAGATAAAACTTAAGGACAAAACAGTTTCAGCCCATAAATTTGTCCTTGCAGCACGAAGTGATAATTGGAATGTGTCCTCCTTACCTGAAACAGAATGCTTAGGTAATTTTCCTTGTCTTTCCGCAATTTACTTACAGCTAGCTGCTCAAATTTGTTGTATGTGGCAATTTTACCTGAAAAATCTATAAGTAGCCTTGAAAAGAATTGATCTATTTAAGGTCTGTGTGAGGAACGCGGGAGGGGAATATGTTGCTGTTATGATTGCAACCGTTTTGTTATTACTATGAAATAAAATTAGGCAACCAATGTTATTTGATGAGAAAAATCAAGGGACAAATTTGGAATCTGCTGCATTATTTTTTCTCATAATTCCTAGAAACTCGTGATAATCAACCTAAAAGGTGAAATACCACCTGTGTTCACCGGGGGGAGGGGGGGAGGGGTTTAGCATAGCCTCCCCGCTCAGCTCTACAACAGGCCTTAATACTATTTACCTTTAAAGTCTGTTATCTTGATTTTTGAGCTCCCAGGGGTGCAAAATGTGCCCGATCTAGCGATCCGCGGATCGCGTGAAAGTGAGGAAATTTCTGGGAAACTGAGGAAATTTGTCAATTTTTTTTTTTTTTTTTTGTAAGGACTTCCCAGGAAAATAGTGTAAAAAATGGGAAAATATCGGTCATTTTGTGAACATACGGTATTGAAATGTTAAAATAACCAAAAGAAAGTCATCGCTTTTAAATTTTTGTGAGGAAATTTTTTAAAATCCTGTGAGGAAATAAGTCATGGATCGCGTGAAACTTCCGAAGTTTTGGAACATTTTGCACCCCTGTGAGCTCCTAGTTGGAAAAACAGATGGGGTCATTTGATTTTACTTTGATTTTATAATTCCTTTTTCCAGCTATGGTACATGTCATGGTACTAAAATTATACAATCAGGCCTGCAGAATCTTCCACAACCTCTGTATTCTTCTGCAATCCCAAAAAAATTTGCGGCACAAACTTTGTTTTGCCACACTTTTTGCAAAAAGGTTGCCACAAAACTTTTAATTTTTGCCACAATTTGCCATAAAATTTTTAATTTTTGCCACAAAATATCCAATTTTGCCACACTGATCACGCGATCCGAAATTACCGGATCAGGAATATTCTGCAGGCCTGTGTACAATTATACCATGTCATGGTATAATTTCCAGCTATAGTACTTGTCACAGAATACAAATTTTTGTTACAAAGAATAGACTACTAATTCAGGTCACTATTAAATCATTGCCCACAAACCTCACCTAACTCATAGAAGCTCATAATTTTAAAAAAAAAGTATTTATTAACATGGGCGTTAATTAAATACTTTTTTAAATCTCTATAAAAACGATAAATTTCATTGTTTTTGAAATGACTCTTCAAAGATTTAGGAAGGACGTTGAACAACTGAACTGAAGAGTATTAAATATTAAATTTTAAAATGTTGTATCTGATACCTTTCAAAATAGCTCCCATAAATTTTCAGCAGATTTAGACCACTGCTTACTTTCATTAAAAATTGTCCAGTTAGTCACCATCATTTCCACAGCCATGAACCTTTACCCATAGTTTTTGTTCTATTGAATTTTTCCAGATTGGAGTGATCTAACTTCGCCTGTTGGTGAAGCTCTCTTGAAATGGGTGTACACAGATCTAGTAAATTTCTCACCGGGTGATGACTTCATTTTACAGTTGATGAGAACGGCCAATAAATTTCTTCTCCTTGATTTGGTTTCAAAGTAAGTACATGAAACTTTCTTTAGTCGGTTGTCTTTCATTTTTTAACTCAAAAGAAACTGTTTTTACGGTATACTTTTATTTTATTCAAAATAACTTGCCCCCTCGATTCAAGAAATATCCAGTGACTATTTGTTGATACGAACGCAAATCACAAAGCAAGCCTTGGGCTCTAATAACAAGCTATACTGACCTACATCCGGCCTAAACACTAAGTAGTAAAAGGGGGCAGGTACCCCCTTTTTTCAAAAACAATTTTTTTAAATTTGAAATACAAGCATAACGAACGAAGGTTTGGGCGGCTGGACTTTACTACTACTACTACTACTAAATATCCTTAAAGAACAAACAAAGAGCTTTAAAATAAGCTAAAGCTGAAGTCTGTAGCTTTATTAGACTAACCCAAGATATGAGTATTTGATAAAAGGGGTTTTTTTTAATTTCGGGGATTTTTGGCCAACTTTGAACCCCCATATCTCCGGTCCTAATTGAGATGGAAAGATGGAAAGCTCAAATTTGGTAAATCTTAGTTTGGCTGGAGGTACAACAACTCCACCAAGTTTCATCCAAATCGAAGGTGGTGAAAAAAAGTCACTTGTTGAAATGACATGGAATGACCCTACTAGAGCAAGACCATTTTCAGTATTGGGTTCTGACAAGTAACGGTGCCTGCTTCCGAACCGCATCAAAGCGCATCGGTGAGTAGTTGATTAGCAAAAAGTTGAAACTCTGCGCTAAGCAACTGCTCACCGATGTGTTTTGATGCAGTTCGGAAGCACACACCGCTGCTTGTCAGAACCTGATACGCGAACAGTCCTGCTCTACTAAATAATAAATCTGCTGCAAACTTTTGCTGTTACACTATGGAGGGTTGATTTTGATTTAAAATCACTTGAAAATAACGTTAAGAGCATTTGAAAGTTCCAAACCCCTTCTCAAGAAATGTGTTTTCTAAAATCACAAGATGGCTGTTGAATGAGCCGGTGAAAAGTGATTCACCATAAAGAAAGCTGCTATCAGATGGAACTCTCACATTGTCATTCGCTAATTTGACCGCCATCTTGTAATTTTGTTAAACACATTTATTTAGTTTGTGAGTGGATTTTAGAACTTTCTGATGCTCTCCAAGTTATTTTCAAGTGATTTCACGTAGAAATCAACCTTCCATATCGCTGTAGCAAAAGTTTGCAACTTCAGACCCATTTCATTTCATCAAAGTTTGTAATTGATGACCAGAAGTGAATTATTGAAAGGTAGAATGGTCCCAAGGTACTTATATTTAACAGGTATGCTCGACTCGCTTCCCGCGTCATCCTCAGTGGCGCGCAGTTCAAAAAGCATTCCAAGATGGCCGACAAAAGAAGAAAACATTGTATACTCTTTCTAGAAAACATTGAGCTTCCCTCTCTAGAAAAGCAGAAAATAGCCCGATGTTTTCTGGAAAGAGTTAGAGTCCCTATATACTATGAGAGTTGCGACAAGACTCTCAAAATGAAGAAGAAGAAGCAGATCAATGTAGCCCCCAAGAGGCAAATTGCAAATGGCGGATGGCCGTTTGCCTCTGCGCTGTTGCCACTATTTCGCTATCTATTATAGGTTAGGTTCAGATTCTCGACAATAACGGTCGTTATTGAAAGAGATAAAGTTCTCCGTGATAAGATTCAAGGAAAGGAAAAATTCACAAAAATTACCGCGGTCACTGTTACTTCAAATGTGTAATGAAAGCTAGTACGCGAAAAGTAAACAAACCCTCCGCCATTTGCATTTGCCTCTTGGAGCTTTCTTGACAGCCTAAATCTGAGAGCCAATCAGAAATGGATTCAGCAATGGCGCAACTCTCATAGTATATAGGGACTCTAGAAAGAGTATGCAATGTTTTCTTTTTATGTCAGCCATCTTGGAATGCTTTTTGAACAGCGCGCCACTGAAGATGACGCGGGAAGCAAGTCAAGCATACCTGTTAAATACACCTAAGTACCTTGGAATGGTCCAATGTTTGGGTGTTATTGGTTGCACAATGCACAGCTCAGCTCCTTCAGCATTTAAATGGGCCTCTGACCTTAATTTACTTTTTCCTAACTTCAATTAGTTTTAATCTTTGGGCATAAGAGCTTTGTCCAAAAGCTAAGGTGGCAGTGCCATATTAATCCACTTAACGTATCCACTCAACTATTTACCCATCTATCTGTTTATTCCTTTATCCATTTATCTATTTATCCATCCAACTATTTCATTTGTTTTAATCTTTATTTTTTGGAGCAACAATTTTAATTTCTTTTTCAGGTGTGAAAAAGCACTCATGGCGCTAGTTCATGTTCACAACTGTGTACGCTTCTATACAACTGCTGATGAAATCGGTGCAGAAAGTTTAAAAGAGCATTGTTCCAGTCTCATATCAGCGCATTGGGTAAAAATTTGGTGAAATTCGTAGCTAATGGTTTCCCGTTTTTTAAATTAGAGTTAATTCTTCATCTCGTAAAACTTTAAATCCTCCACTAATTGATTAGAAATTAGCTAAGATTAAAATTGAATCCAATTTTTGAACGAACGGTCAAATGATACGTCAGATGTGTGCGTTTAAATCTCCGAAAGCCCCTGCTTGCCTCTCCACACATCCACTCCTTTGTGCTGGCGGATCCAGAAAATTGTCCGTCTCTCTCTGTGGCTGTTTGAATGTATGCGTCAGAGAAGGATAGAAGATCATGAGACTGTCCCTAATCTGTCCTTTTCTAACACACACGCAGGCCTGCAGAATCTTCCACAACCTCTGTATTCTTCTACAATCCCAAAAAAATTTTGCCACACGAAATCTGTTTTGCCCCAAAACTTTTAATTTTTGCCACAGTTTGCCACAAAATTTCCTATTTTGCCACACCGATCACGCAATCCGAGATTGCCGGATAGGGAATATTCTACAGGCCCGCACACACGTTCTAAGGGGAAAAGAGAGGGAAGGATAGATTCTTGGATACATCAGTGACCTCTTTGCACTGGCTCTCTTCTTCCCTCTCTTTCACTACTTTGAGTTCTTCATCCAAATCAGAGTTGAACAAATCGTTTTTTTCGATTACATAATCGCTTAGGTACTTTTCGAAAGTAATTGAGTTGGATCCAAGCAGTAATCAAGTCCGCTGATTTCAATGAAACGCAAATTATTTTATGAACAAGAATTTGTTTTATCGTGACTCATTGGTTTCATTGAAATCGGTATGCCTGATCTGTATGCTTTAATCCGGCTTGATTACGTTTTAAAAGTAATGGAAAAATGAGTAATGGGTCTGTTGCAAGCTTTTGTTGCAGCGCTGTTGAGTGTTCAAGCTCATGTAAAATCGTGTGAAAAGACCTTTGGTGGCATCAGAAAGTCATAAAATGCTGTATAAAACTCACGAGAGACGTTTAATTAAATCCAAGATGGCGATAAAATATCGAGCAATCTGTATGCGTGCACCACAAACACCCAAGGATAGCCAACCTCACAATATCGATCACACCCAATCACAACGTAAATAAACACATAACCTCTGAAGCTGTGAGGTTGTCATCGTTGGCAATCCTTGGATGTTAAAGGTGCATGCATACAGATTGCTCGATATTTTACCGCCATCTTGGATTTCATTAAATGTCTCTTGTGAGTTTATTATCGCATTTCATGACTTTCTGATGCCACCAACGGACTTTTCGGGCGATTTTACATACGATGAAACACTCTTTATAGTTGTAGCAAAAGTTTGCAACAGACCCATTAAGTCCTATTTGCCGAACCCTGATTTAAACCTGTGTATTTTGAGAATTAAGGTTTTGAACAATGGTGAGAATTTCTATTACTATTATACAGAGTGACATTTAATAAAGGACCCGTCCAGAATTTTTCAAAATAAAAAATTACAATTTTTATGGCAAACAAGGGAGAAGGAATTATGACTGATTTTTTTCGTAGAAACTTCTAACGATTTGGGACTTTTAGGCGCTAAGTAAAATTCTTTAGGCTATCAGATCAAAAATGTATGAGTTTTTGAAAATGGGCCTAACTTTTCAATTGGGTATTTTTTTATATCCATCGTGTATATCATTCTTTTTCACAAACTTTCGGCTGAAATTGATGAAAACTGGTTCGATAGAATTTTTTCGAGTCATGATACTTTTCACTGGTTTACAGTGGCGATAATTTTCCATTAACAGCATTGTGTCTCCCTCTGTTGCTTTGAACATTGTTATTTTACTCCTAATTGTGTGTTAATACGACATTTATCTTATTCCAGGATGATTTTACGAGTGAGGATTTTGAACACATGTCAGCCCCATTGTTATTCCACATGTTCAAGAGCAAAACTGAATACCCGCTCCATTCAGCCGTTCGATTGCGTAGAGAGGATGTTGTGTTCTTGTATTTAGTAGAGAATAGTTCATTGGTAATGTTATTTATTTGTTTATTTATCTTATCTTATCTTTATGATGCAAGAGTATTTTGATACTTTCATACTGCTCTGCTTCCAATTTTTTTTGTCGGTCCAGTTGTTTACTGTGAAACACCAGCGTAACAAACCAACTTGTTTGGGCGACTGAACTTTACTTCTATTACTATGAGCTAATTTTTTTATTAGGGGGGGGGGGGGGGGGGTTATTGGAGTTTTCAATCAGAAAAATAAGCAAGGTAAGGTCTTTGTTTACTGAGGGCTATCTGCGATTCAATTTCACGAGCTAACTTTTTGAATATGTTTCTTTGTTCCTCTAGCTATCAAAAAAATTGAACGAATTTGATAACCATGGCGATCTTCCTCTGGACTTGGCTATCAAAGATAGACAAATAAGCATTGCGAAAACTTTACTAGAACATAAAGCAGACCCAGATGCCAAAGATTCAAAGGGTTGGACTTTGTTACATCGAGCTGTTGAAAGAGGTAAATTTGTAGGCGACTTATTTTATTGATTCTAACGGAGAAATTTTGGGGGAAAAACTTTTTTCTGTAATTAGACAGCCAAGAGGCACAAGCGTTAACTTTCCGAGTAAATTTTAATCATATATAGTGAGTGACAAATTATGTGACCTTATTTAGTTTTATTTTATCAGATTTGTTTGATATTATGTACTTGTATTTGATCATTGTTACGATGGTTCATAATCATCTTGCTGCTCGAATCAAATAAGTAATGGGTCTGTTGCAAACTTTTGCTACAACTATAAAGAGTGTTTCATCGTATGTAAAATCGCCCGAAAAGTCCGTTGGTGGCATCAGAAAGTCATGAAATGCGATAATAAACTCACAAGAGACGGTTAATGAAATCCAAGATGGCGGTAAAATATCGAGCAATCTGTATGCATGCACCTTTAACATCCAAGGATTGCCAACGTTGACAACCGCACAGCTTCAGAGGTTATGTGTTTATTTACGTTGTGATTGGGTGTTCGTGGTGCATGCATACAGGTTGCTCGATATTTTACCGCCATCTTGGATTTAATTAAACGTCTCTCGTGAGTTTCATACTGCATTTTATGACTTTCTGATGCCACCAATGGACTTTTCACGCGATTTTACATCACATTGAACACTCTATAGCTCTGCAGCAAAAGTTTGCAACAGACAACAGACCCATTACATAATTTAATTGCAAGTATGCAGAATCTCAAGATTACTGACTTATTTATTTTACAGACTAACTTCAATCATTATTTTCTGTCCTACCTGGATCATTCCATTGTCAAATCAGACGAAGCTAAAACTCTTGAACTCTTCAATTTTCATGATAAATACACTTGTTTTGCTAGTAGAGAAAAATTTCAATTTTTTTTAGATTTTTTAAGCTACCCAAATTTTTTCTATGGAATTTCTATGTCGTTAAAATTTATCAAATTTTCGCAGAGGTTATCATCTTTAATCAAGCATAACTTTATTCATTGTTGGCTGTAGAATATTGAGTGTGGTGTCATTTTAAGATATTTTGAAGAGCTTTAAAATGATGCATAGCAACACTTTTTTGATGTTGAAATTTGAAATTTGTGAAAACAAATTTCTCAAAAAATGGCAATTTTAAATTTTTGAAAAATGTCAAAAAAAAAAGTTTTCAACATTTCATCTCAATTTCTTCTGTTTGAGTTCCCGCAGCTTAAGAGAAACATTTTTGAGGTCATTGACATGTCTCTCTATTCTTCGCAGGTGACAGCTTTGCAGCGAATTTTCTCTTGGAAAATGGCGCATCCGTGTCAATCGCAACTCCAGATCTGGGTAACACGGCTCTACATCTGATAGCTAGTTGTTCACCAGACACGACTCCAGAAGAAACTTTAACAGCCATGACTGCTGTTGCAAAGCAGATGTTAGACAAAGGATTAAATCCAGATCTGCAGAATAAGAAGGGATTGTGAGTACTATTTTAAAATCCATTCATGAAATCTATGAAATCGTCAACGTATACTGTATTTGAAGAGTCCAGAAGAAAAATTATAAATGTCTCATTTTCATTGAAATAGAGTGACTGGTATGGTATTCCTGGATAGATTCCGCCCAGTTTTTTAAGAGGTGGTAGCAACAAATTAAACGGATTTATTCAAATGGAGAAAATGTGGAAAATTGGAGAAAAAATGGAAAAAAGTTAGATGTGGTTTAGAAGACAAATCCACAGGGGAAGAATGATGAAAGTTTTTTGTTAATTCATGAAATTTTACTTGCTTGTTATTTGGGCATCAGAAAATGCTTGATTTACAGAAAAGAATTGTCGGAAGTCTGAAGAATTTGAACAAATAATGAAAGTCATTGCGCCTTCTTTAAAAAAATTAAAATAATCCAATATTTAGTTCGGAGTTGACAAGATAAATCTGGAAACAATGCCATTTTATTTGAAAATTCCTGTCTGTTCTGCAACCTTGTAACATCCGAATTACCGTAAATTTGACGTTGCTTTATCCATCATATTGTCGAATGTGTTTGCCCTAAATTTCACCAATGTCGCACACTTTTGCTGTAAGCGATTCAATTGTCGATTTTGGTGGAAAAACCTCCAAATATAACGATGGCAGCACTAAAAACTTCCGAAATCCACTCCTAAACTCAATAAACGCTTTTATTTGCGAGAGTGTAATGATGGCTAAGGGCAGTAATAATGGGAGATTCCCATCTTACAATACTGTAACTCCATCAAGAAGTGACCAATGAGAGACAACTTTCATTCGACACTGGTGTCACTAAATGTCACGGCACCATTCATCGGTTGTGGATCACTGCTCAGATGACTAATTACTCTGTGAATCATCCTTGTCAGCATTGAGAGGGTTACGAAACTAAGATAGGAAGCTCCCATTATTACTGCCCTATGCCACCATGACACTTGCGCAAGTTAAAGCGTTTATTGAGTTTAGAAGTGGATCTCAGAAGTTTTTAGTGCCGCTATCGTTACTTTTGGAGGTTTTTACACCAGAATCGACTATTAAATCGCTTATAGCAAAAGTGAGCAACAGCTCCATTCTGCCTTTTCTTTTTTTTTTAATAATAATAATAATATTTGTTTATTATAATTAATTGTCACAACAAATAACAAATAATTTACAAAGTCAGGAAGAGAATGAAGTTAAAATGTTTACATTCGATAAGAATTACAATAAAAATTACAATTTGTCCTCAAAGTATTCTTTTAAGCTGTAATATGTTTTTTCTCTAAGAATTGATTTGATGGCTTTTTTAAATAATTGAGCGTCTTCAATTCTTTTTATATGCTCCGGCAGATGGTTAAATAATTTCCGACAGTAATTTCTTGTGGAGTTTTGATATTTAAGGTTGTTAATTTTTTCAGTCTTAATGTTATTTCCGTATCTATTTTTGTAATTTTCAATATTTTTGTTGAAAAGGAAGAGTTGCCTGTTTTTGCTGACAAAAATTACAAAAATTGGGAATCAAGGCTAATGGGTCAATGTAGAACAGAAAACTATTTTTATTTTTACTTTATTTTTTAATTAATTTATTTTCAGTGCTGCTCTGCATTTAGCTGTTATGACCCGCAACGAGGAAATATTCTCATTACTGCTGAAAAGATCAGAGACTCAGACTGTGAATTTAGATGTACAAACGAACGAAGGACATTCCCCGATGTGGTATGCTTTGTTCACTTCTCGCAAATTGATCAATAGTAACAGTTTTGCTGCACGGCTCTACGAAAAGAATGCCAATCCAAATCCTGTAAGTCCAACAGCTTTTTTTTTGTGTTGATAAATTCCAACTCTTGTTTCCATTATTGGCTCTTAAGGTGATTCTAGGGCTGATTAGTTGGAACTATGGACACCCTGATGCACTTCTCAAAAAGTCAACAGTTTTTAGCTAAAATTTACAAATTTACTCAAAAAGTACAAATTTGAGAAACGTTGGCACCTGCGAGTATACTTCAGGAAGTTACCCTGAAAGTTTCAAGCTGAAACACTCATAAATAAAGCCGGGATTTAGGAACTACAAAAATTCGTATAAGCCTCAATGAGTGCGAGTAAGGCAGATAGGCACAGTATCACTCTCACTCACCTGCTCTCACTAAGCTTATGGCAAAATTAATTTCCTGAACAACGGCTTTTGGGCTCAAAAAAAAATCTATGAAAAATTAAGGTGTCAACGTTCTTGGATTTTGCGTTTTTCTATGTTTTCAATTTAAAATGCCAAAACCATGACTTTTCCCAAAATTGACTGTGGCGCTATCCTTCGGGTTAAAATCTGGAAAAGTTCCGCCTGGAATCACCTTAAGGGAGTTTCTGTTCCTATTGTAGTATTCCATGACCATGATAATAGTATTTTGTGCTCATATGGCTGAAACTTCAGCGTAATGCTGTGTGAACCTAGCTAAGTGTATTAACTGTGAAACGCAGAAAGCTGTAACACAGATAGTGTAAAACTTATGTTATTTGACTTGTACCATAACATTGAACGTTTTATGTACAGTAAAAGCTCGCTGTGTCGGACGCTCAGTTACTCGGATTTTTCGCTGAGTCGGATTTTTTTCCCGGTCCCTTGAATTGCCCCATAAGACCAATGTAAAAAACGTCGGCATAAGTCGGATTTTTCAGAGTCGGAATTTCGCTTGTCTCGGATTTTTTTCCGGTCCCGAGATGACTTTTTTTTTTTGAGTCGGACAAAATTGCAGATAAACGAATAAAAGAACCCAAGAACAGATTGCCGAGTTCAAATTTTTGTTTGCGTGTTCATGTCATATATCAAACCAGCCGACCCACCTTTCATCTCTACCACACGCCGACTTCGCGGCGGGGCAGTGAGTGTCGTGAGTGATGCGTCGCGCGTCGTCGTGATAACACTGCAAGGACCCCGAAGAGAGTTTCCAATACGATCGGCATTTAATTAAAGACGACTCCATGCCACAGGGCCAAAAAAATGTTGAGTCCTAGCTAAGTCGCTAAGCAAGAGGTACGTGCTATGTAAAACGTACGGTCGGCAAACGTTCGCTCAACATTGAGGTTATGTAGCACTCCTCGTACACCCTTCGCAAGTCTCGGACGTAAAAGACTTCGAGGATTAGAAGTCTTTTGGTCCCGGAAAGGACCGACTTTTTTGGGCCCAGCAGTGTTGCCATGGTGGCATCATTATGCTAGCCGGAAACGGAAGACGAAATACGACAGGGTGACAAGATGAGGAAACTGATCGGAAACAAAGGAAGAATGGCACGCAACACCAAAGTCTTGGCGCGACACGGCACACTTGGACACTTAGGAGAAGAAAAAGGGGGGGGGGGATCGGTGAAAAGTAAACAAAAAAAATGCAGAGTTCAGCAGACCAGATGATTCATCAACGACACGAGAAAATCTCTTGCGTCGGTGTGATATTGTGATACCTCCCCCCTCTCCTTCATACTAGATGCTGCGTCCGAAAAGACCAATTCCTTCAGACACCTCCAGCGCGAGCGCCAACCAGACTCAGCCGCGAGCCGCTGTCGTGCTCGTGGCGCTGGTTCAGCGGCAGGCGGCCCGCGGCAGTCATCGTGTCGCAACGAAGAATCTCTATTGCTTCGCGGTTAAATTGATAAGACACCCCTCGGGAGTTTGTTTAGTTAAGCGGCAAAACCTCTTTTCCCACATCCGAGTTGCTGACACAAGTGTAGGGTACGAAATCGCCAAGAAAATACTGTTTTTTTCGGGAAACTTCGCGCTGAGTCGGATTTTTCCCCAAAAAATCCGACTCAGGCGTAATTTTCATGAGTCGGACTTTCCTTAAGTCGGATAAATGCCGTGGTCCGAAGACGATCCGACACATCGAGCTTTTACTGTACTAATTTTGGCTAAATAAAATAAAAAAAAAAAAATAAACTTTGATTCATAAACTGCAAAAAACCGACTGAAAAATGACCCAATTTAGCCAATAATTCCCAAAAAAATGAAAATGAAATAAAGTGTAATTTTTTTACTTTGCCCATCCATTTGAGGGCAAAATGGAAGTATCACTTCTATGATAGTTCTGCGGTTGATACAAGTGCTCTAAAAAATTGTTTCACTTTACCCTCATCTCCCCTACCTTGTGTTGATTACTGTTGAGGCGTGCTCTAGTGGCCGAGCACGCTCATACACGTCGCTACGGAGACGTGGCAGAAAAAAGAAAGTAAGAAGAAGCTAACCTCTCTCTATGTGAAGAATGAATCTAATAAGCCACGCAGTTATTGTATAAAACATCAAATATTATTTATTTGAATTATATTTATCAGAAAAGGTATTTCTGTTTGTTTTCATTGAAAATAATAATTTAGTATTGTTGCTAGACGCAACAGTTACTATTTTCTCAAAGCTAGCTCTTTCTGAGTTTGAAACACTATTTTTTTACTGTTGATAAAATCCAACCTTGTCTAAGTCTCATTCAAAAACGAGTGATCTGTAATTTCAAATTTTATCTTTTCAGATTTATCCTCGCACCAATGACTCTTTGTTACACCTCGTTGCTCAAGAGGGACTTGAGGAAGCAGCTCTGTTCATCTGTTCTCACGCAAACAATTTGAATCATGTCAACCGAAAAGTAAGCATCCGGGTTCTACATCCATATTTCAATTTTGTTTATCTTCTCCAATATCGGAGCTTCCTTTTGTTCATTTATAAAATTTCTCATTAGAAAAAACTCATATTTTCTCCCAAAAAAAATAGACGACGTTTGCCACCCCTGAAGTAGCTTTTCATATTAAGGTGATACTTTAACGTTTAGTGCCGATTTCTGCCACCAGAGCGCTACCGTTCAATTAATGTCAAATTACAGGCCGGAAGTTATTTATATTTAAGAAAACGGAGTGTCAGTTACTAGAAAATCATCTGAAGAAAGTCTCTGCAAAATATCTTGTTAATAACTTCAAAAATAAGGCTGAAAGTACCAAAAAATGAAATATCGCATCTCGATACAAGAATCGATTTGCGATATTCCATCTTTTAGTACTTTCAGCCTTATTTTTGAAGTTATTAACAAGATACTTTGCAGAGATGTTCTTCAGATGATTATCTAGTAACTGATTTTCCGTTTTCTCAATTATAAATTACTTTTGGCCTGTAATTTGACAGTGATCAAACAGCAGCGCTCTGGTGGCAGTAATCGGCCCTAAACACTGAAGAATCACCTTTTTTTTTTTTTTTTTTTTTTTTTTTTTTGGAGGGTTATTTGGCTTATGTTCTATATAAAACTTTGAACCTACAGCCACCTATAGAAACAGAAAGGATTAAATTAGATTACTGGATACAAGTGAGGTATACATACAAGGTAAATAAAGATGGGGAGGGTAATGAGGGTTTAACATTAGCTACTAACACCGTTTCACGCTTTGAGACTCACCAAAGCGACTTTTTAGACCAAAATACTAAGTCATGGACAACACTCCATGGGAAACATAGGGATATAGATTAAAGGAAACAAATAGAAAAAGAGTAGTTAAAGGTATCTTGAAAAAGGTTAGGAGCAATAATTAATTTTTTTTTTTTTTATAAACTGATTTTATTAATTTATTATTAACAGTAAAATTTTCACTATGAAGAATATAGGGTATATTATAGGGAGGGAACAGGTTATTTTTCATGAGGCCATTGAATAAAAAATTTCGATGAGTTAATTTAGTGCATTGAAAAAGAATATGATTGAGGTCTCCGAAAAGACCACAACAATCACATAGACTATTATTTTTTAAATTGAAAGAATCACCTTAGATTTCTCATCAGAAAAAACTCATATTTTGTTCAAAAAAAATAGATGAAGTTTGCCACCCTGAAATAGCTTCTCATATTAATCGAAAGCAGTCAAGTTTTCGCGGATCAATTAGAAAGAAAAATCTTTTTATCCTTGGCTCATTTTCACTGTGGTTTTTTCTCTTTCCTCAAGGGTGAAAGTGCCTTACATATTGCCTGTGCTCGTGGTTTGCATCGATTGGCCACAAACTTGCTGGAAGCTGATGCTGATCCCAATCTTCAAACTTTACCACCGGATAATCTTGGGATCGATGAAGAAGTCGAATCTATAGTCTACAAACAAACTCCTTTGCATGTGGCGATAACCAACCAACAAGACTCTTGCGTTAAAGCTATTCTGCAATTTAAAGGTGAGTTTTACTAAGCCTCGTAGAATGTATGTCAATGTGAGAGAGACATATCTTAATTTTCTGGTATCGGTCCAAATACTTATCCACATGATGACTATTTATTTTACTGTAAGTCATGGTAAGTAATGCACATTTTAACCATTTAGGTGCATCACCCATTGTTAATTATTTTCTTTCATCCTTTCTTTCGTGTTTCACCCGATTTCAGTTCACCAAAGTGAGGATTAATAAACCTTTAATTTGGAACTTTTGTGATGAAAACGTTTCATTAAGTGCCTCCAATTAACACGTTGAATGCCGCGCCGGTTGTTTATGACTGGCGGTGATGAAACGCACCCTGCCACGCCGGTCCTATGTGACCGGCCGCCCTGCCGGAGGCACTGAGAATAAGACTATTCTTGCAGCGCTGCTGGTCAGTAGATCCACGCATATGTATATGTTTATCTTTTTGATTGGCGTGGGTTGGCAAGGAAAATGTGTGCAATAACTTTTTTGTTTTACCTGTTTTTCACCCAAAATTTTTTATTTTTGAATTTTTCAAAAACACGGCTGGGCAAGGAACATAATACTTGCAAAAATGATCTGGCAGTGAACGTGTTAGTCAAGTAGGCAAATATAAGCTCTGTGATGAAAGAATATTTATCTACTCGTAAGGTTTGAATAAGTGAGTATTTGACTTGAAGCTTGGTACTGAAAAGATCACGTTGTGCATTGCTGAACAAATCTTGTTCCTCTCGCTACGTTTTTACTGCTACTATTACTAAATTTCAAACTCTTTTATCGAATTTTAGCTTCCCAAGATCAAAATGCGGCCACTGTAGCAGACCTGAACTTGAAAAATTCCCGAGGCGACAGCTCTCTTTCACTGGCCTTAAACTGCCAAATGCAGCATATTGTACCTGACTTAATTCAAGGTTTGTTTACTTTATGTGAATTTTTCTGTTTGAAAATTTTTGAATCTTTTCTCTTCACTATTACCAAAGTTTTGAAATCATTTTTTGTTCCTGGGGATCCTACAACTTTCTTTAACTCTCCGTTACTTAGGCTGTACGAAGAATTTTTTTTTTTATGAAATATTCATTGAGAAACTGATTTAAAGCTTAGCAGGTGAGATTCGAGGTTAAAAAATATGAGGCAAACAAACCAGAATCAGATTACCCATGCTGCCTCACTTTGAGTCTTGAAATAAGATTTAAAACATCAGCGTCTCTATCACTATAGCTCCTTGGTCTCGTCAGAGTGGTTAGTGTTCCGTTTCATTTTGTTTTGTTTGGATAGAACACTCAAAATGCTGTGGCTAACCTCAATTCCACTGCGGTTCATTGTGGTTCATTGTGGTTCTTTATGGTTCGTTTTTTTTTTTTTCTTTTTTTTTCAAATAAAAAAATTTGCCTTTAGTTAATCGTAGCTTTTTTTCAATTAAAGTATGCTCTCAATTTTGACAGTGATGAAGTTAAAGGCAAGAATCATAGACGATGTTTGATTTTTTGAGGCAGTAATCAATTTCTATATGTCAAACCCTTCACTGCGTAGTGTGTCACATGATGTAAAAAGCCCTGTATCAGACATTGTAATGTATGTCATCGCTAGTGTCACATTCTAAGATAACATAAAATCGGGCTCAAACATTTTTCAAAAGACTACCAGCACTCATTATAATGCATTTAATAATGGAAATCATGGGGGGGGGGGGGGGGGAGGATTTTCCTCCATATTCAATTCAACCCCAATTTCATTATTTTATTGAGCTTTTTGGCATTTGCCCTCTGAAAAATCCAATCCAAGTAAATAAGAAAAAAATTGTTGAAAATTTTGAAAAAAAAAATGTTTTCCTGCCATTTCTCATGGTGATGTAGCACGTGTAAAAAACGAGTAAAAAATAGAAAAATGAGAATTTTTCCAATTTCCAAAACTCTCCAGTTATTATTTTTTTCGCTATTTTTCCCATTTATATGACCTTCTAGTGAATTGAAAAATCTATTTTTGGATGGAAATAAAAAATCTCATTCAGTGAAGGGTTAAATTGAATGTATTTTGTTTTTGGTCTCTAAGGTGGAGCCGACATCAATATCCGAACTGGAGAGGATCGTCTCACCTTACTTCACCAAGCCATCATAAACCAGGATTCGAAAATTGCAATTTTCCTCCTGGAACAAGGAGCTAATATGGATGCCAAAACTATGGATAATCTAACGCCGTTACAATTGGCGATAAAGCACAGGGTCGGAGCTGTTGTAGAGGCTCTGTGTAAAAGAGGTGCCGATATGTCTGTCAAAGATGAAGAAAACAATTGCCCATTATGGATAGCGCTTGATTCCGGTGAAGAAGATATTGCTTCTACTCTTGTCAGGTATGAAAACTGCAACTAGTGTCCAAGATTTAGGGACACTGATTTTGAAGAGAAGAATCAATTTTGTGAATCAACACGATTTTTGGACCTTTGAGGGTCTTGATTAATTGACCTTAATTTTATTTCTGTTTTCATCATAAATTCCATCTGTTAAGTCATTTAAAAGTTTCTTTTAAGATTTTCTCAAAACGGCTGGTTTGCTTTTGGGCCATTCTTCTGGAAATGTTCTCATTTCATTCTCAAAACATTTATGTTGTGAGAAAAGCTGTCATCTGAAAATTCTTAGGTTTTCTGATTAATAATAATAATAACAGCCTTTATTTTAAATCTCCAAAAAACAAACTTCATTCACAAACAAAACTTAATGACTAGAATACTCAACTTGAATGTTGGTCCGTTGAGGGATTGACTCTGCCAAAAGGCAGCTGGAAATAAAACTGAACAACAGAATAGAAAAAGAGAAAAAAAAATAAAAAGCAAACCAATCACACATACAAAAACCAAAGACCAACAAAATACAGAAAATAAAAAGAAAAAAAAACAAAAAGCAAACCAATCACAGATACAAAAACCAAAGACCAACAAAATACAGAAAATAAAAAGAAAAAAAAACTACAAATACAACGGATGCGATTCAAGAATCGTACGAATAAATAGACAAATAAAATATTTACGAAGGGAAAAAAACTACCTAATACACAAAATACTTAATTCAAGCTACCACACTTTATGCTTTGAACTAAACTGAATCCAACCATGCTCAAGACAAGTGCCATAACACTTGTCTCAAACATAGTTGAACTCTGCTATCCACTCACTTCTGTAACCCCACGCTTTTTTTGCAATAATCCGCCAAAGCCTTCAATTCATCCTTTTTGAACAACCCTAAAAACTCCTTTTTTTCTGTAACCCCACGTTTTTTTTTGCAATGATCCGCCAAAGCCTTCAATTTATCCTTTTTGAACAAGCCTAAAAACTCCTCTTTTTCAACGTAGCATTTGCTGAGACAGCTCAAGGTTTTCTGATTAAATGTCACCAGATTTTTCTGAAAAATTGGCTTAGTTTGCAGCTTTCATACCAATCTTGCAAATTAATGTTTGAATCATCTTATTACAGACACGGCGTGGACACAGACTGTTGGGACGAAGGGCCAGATGGCTGTTGGCAAACTCTGCTCCATCGAGCGATCGATGAGAACAAAGAACTAACCGCAAAGTTTTTGATCCAAAGTGGCTGTGATCTAAATACACCGCGAAGACCAGGACCTGGCGGAACTGGCGGAGAAGAATCGCGTGACATGCAAACGCCTCTCCATTTGTGTTGCGTTTGGGGCCTCGAATCAGTTGTGCAGACACTTGTCGAATTCGGAGCTGACGTCAATGCTAAAGTAAGAATAATTTTCTCCTTAGAATCAACCTTCTTAAAACCAGAGCTGCCATTTTGTGTATTATCAATGGCATTTTTCACTTCACCGATGATTCCACCAGTTGAGAAAAGATTACACAGTTCAGTTCAGTGTATGACTTTACTGCACAAAAATACTTTGATCTGTAATTTTTTCTCAATGGGGCTCTTGCAAACTTTTGCTTTAAGGGATTGAAGAGTTGATTCTCGCTTATAAACCTGTAAAAATGATAATGAGTACACTAAAAAATCACAGAACTCACTCTCAGAATCAGGTTTAATGGCGGATAGACGCAAGTATCATGGGAGATTCCTATCTAAATTGAGACATATCTCTGTGTTACCGTAGAGAAAGCGACACAATGCACAGGAATCTCCCATGATACCTGGGTTGAGCCGCCATTACAAACTTACTGTTACAGCAGTTATGTACGTTTATTACTGAATTTTAGACTCTCTCGGTGTGATTTTTGTAGGAGTGTGCAAATCCGCGTATTTCGTATCCGAATCCGATGGGATTCGGATTCGGGATTCAAAATTTTCTTTCGGATTCGAAATTTTCGAATCTTTTTTTTTCTTTCTTTCTTTTTCATATACATTTATAATTTTTTCGTTTTTCTAACTTTTCTTTTCCTTCCATATGTTTTTTCTTCCTCTTCCCCTCTATACATTAGCGCCTGCTAAAACGACGGAAACTACTATTATCACGATTCGGTACGAATGCGGCGCGTCTTCCGAATATCGATGAACCTAAACGGGGATAACGGGTGGTAATTGATCAACACCATAAGTGCGCGCGACCAGCAAAATAGAATAGTAAAGATAAATCAGAAAACAAATATTTTCTTCTCATTTTTCATTACATCGTAAGGAAAATAAAAGCGCCGCACTTTAAAACAATTTTTTTCGAACTTTTACGATGCGGATTCGGATTCGGTTCGGATTCAGGAAAATTTGATTTTATGATTCGGATTCGGAATGAAAAAACTGGATTCGCACACCCCTAGATTTTAGTGATTTTCGCTGGTTGTTCCATCACTATGGACTCTTCATTTTCTCACAGCTAAAGTTTGCAAGAGCCCCATTGGTGCTATCGCCATTAAATTATTAAAATATCCGCAAGTTTTTTAAAGTCATCGACGACTCCACCAGTTGAGAAAAGATTACAGATGTGAGTATTTTTGTACATTACAGTCGTACACTGAAGTGAAGCGTGTAATCTTTCCTCAACCAATGGAATCATCTGTGAATTGAAAAATGTCATTAACTATATGTAAAACGACAGCACTGTTGCTAACATTATTTATCCTCAAGTTTGGCTCTTTTCTATTTCACTTGTTCTTGCCTGTCATTTGCCCTGAGAGCATGGGCGTTGAAAATGCTTCCAAAAACTAGGAGGGCAGAGGTGTCATCTATTTATTCTAGTGTAACCTAACTTGGACCATAAAATCTCAAAGCATGAATGCATGAATTAATATTTTTTTCAAAATGTTTTGATTATCTGAGCTTGTAAGTATACAAGTTATTTAGGATCCCTTGTCTACTATCTTTTATTATAAACTATCTATAACTTCCTCTCTTGCCAATGGAGCTCTTGCAGGGTTTTGCTATAGGCATATGGACTAGCCATTCAAGTGTAAAATGCTGAGAAAATAACGATGAGACCATTAAAAAAAATCTAAAACTCACTCCTCGCAGAGAAAACTTAACTTGAAGTTTCAGGTGGCCACCCTTGCACGTATGCACCAACCTCGGATCTGCAGTCCAAACTAACAGCCGCCATATTGCTTGTCAATTGCCGTAATTCATGTGAATCGCTGCTATCGTGAACCTTCCAAAAGGAGAACGGCTAACTGAAACGAACATTGCACTGCTATCAAATTTATTTATCTAGTTGTGTTTGTACTGTGTGAACATGTGAAAGTTTATTCTCAGATTCGCTATTGTCAATAAGCAACATGGCGGCCGTTTGTTTGGCGTGCAGATTCGAGGTTGGTGCATACATGCAAGGGTGGCCATCTAAAACTTCAAGTTAAGTTTTCTCTGCGAGGAGTCAGTTTTAGGCTTTTTTAATGGTCTCATCGTTATTTTTGCAGCATTTTACGCCAGAATTAATAATCCATTTGCCTGTAGCAAAACCTTGCACGTATTAATATTTGTATGATTTTTCCCAGCTCCTAAGAATTATTTTTTGATTCACTTCAGAAAATTAAACTTAAGTTAAGCTTTAATTCAACGAAGACTACATAAGTGCTAATTTTTTCCCTTCAAAATTACTGTCATTTTTTAGGATGCCGATGGAAAGACCCCACTTCACGTGGCCATTAGTAACCAGCACAATGCAATCATCTTTCTTCTCTTGTGTCATCCGGGATTGGATCTGACGCTGAGAGACAAATCAGGTCTAACTCCTTTTGCTACCGCCCTCACCTGTAGAAATAATAAAGCAGCAACTGCCATTCTAGAAAGACTACCCACCGCTGCTGAACAGGTAGTCATCTATTTATTTACAGTGTAACCTTGATTATCCAGAAGGGTGGAACCGGGCACCATCCAGATACTGAAATATCCAGATAATCAAATTTCGGGGATCGGATGACGTTAAAAATGCACTTGTAATTATCAAAATGTGCAATTTTAGGGAGGTATGAACGAGAACATACATTTTTACGTACAATAGAATGTATTTACAATAGAACTTGCATATTACCTCAATTATTTTCTTTAAAGAATGAGTTTTTTTTTTTTTTTTTTTTTTTTTTTTTTTTTTTTTTGGAGGTATGTATTGTTTCTTTATCTTGCAGCCATGTCCCTGATTCTTTTAAGCATTAGATATCCAATACTGTTCTCTTTCTTTCACCTGATATTTTTGACGTACACAACTTACGCACTTCTGCACTCCACAACTGCTGAGCGAAAACTGAAATCTAAATCTAGTGATGTCACTGTACGCGTACAATTTTTTACAACTTTACACGTGTGTATCTCCAACATCGAGACACTTATGAAGAAACGAAAGGCACCATTATTCTCAGTTCATTAAGCACTTTCATTTTCTTTATAAAAAACACACAATTTTAGACCCTTGCAACTGCCCCATTGCAAGTTGAGTCTTGTCATTCTTAATTCTTGATTTTCCATCCTTTGCAGCCTTACACAATAATTTACTGTACCTTTTATTTGTCATATTTTTCAGTTTGATAACAAAGGCTGTAACTTCCTTCACATGGCAATCATGAAACATGATGTCGAAAGCGTACTATTTCTTTTGTCGATCCAAGTGGATGTTAATTCTCGTGTTCAGGATTCAAATCAGACTCCGCCTCTCCATTTAACTGCCGCAACTGGTGATGAAACTCTTGTAAGGAGTCTTCTGCTCGTCGGTGCTAGGGTAAGTTTACTTTGTGTTATCAGCTTCTGTCTGCTAATGGTTTGGAGTCTGTTTATACGAGGGCTGTTCAAAAAGTAAGAAGAACGCTTTGTTTCTAGGGTTTTCATTGGCCGTAGAAAAAAACCAAATACACCATTTTGTAGCAAAAATTCTCTAAAATTCAATGATATCAATCGATTGAAAAAATATTGAAAATTGTCTGAGTTATTGAACTTTTCCCGCGCTCATGTCAAATGATTTCCCGCCAACTTTGCCGATTTTTTTGAACTAAGAAAAAAAGTTACCAAAAAATCCCAAATATTGTGCTCTTGTTTTAAAAATAACCTATTTATTGAGATGAAAATTACAGCAGACTTTTTAGAGGACTTACATCACTAAAGCATTTCTGAAGTCATGTCTCGAGCTTGCGGATTCCCTCGTCGTAAAACTCTTTCGGCTGTTATTTGAACCAGTCTATCACGGTGTTTTGAACTTCCTCATCACTGTCCATAAGCAATCCTCCAAGGTACTCCTTCAAGATAGATAACACTGAGACACTGATGAGATAGATGCACTGATAAGGATGTGAATGAGCTTGGGCTGTAAACATATCTTATCTTCCATGAGACAGTGCGACACCTGAAAACTGCGACCTTCCATGTATGTGTTTTGCTCGAGATTCAAACAGTAATAGAGGTGGTGGGAAATCTTTTGACGCGAGCAGGAGAAAAGTCCGATAACTCAGGCAATTTTCAATATTTTTCCAATTGGTTTAAACCATTGAATTTTAGAGAATTTTTGCTACAAAACGGTGTTTTTTTTTATCTCTTTTCAAAATTTCTAACGCTATCTTGTCACTTTTTTTAAAGGTTGATGATCGTGATGCCCGAAGAAGAACTGCTCTCCATGTTGCTGCCGAGGCAGGTTACCCGGCTGTGATTTCAGCTCTGTTAGGGAATAGTTGTGACTGTGATGCTGTTGATTCGGAAGGTACTTTCATTCTTTCTCTCTCTCCCTCTCTCTCCGTCTCTCTCCTTTTCTAACCATTCATTTTTTACTTTTATTTTCTTGAAAACGTATTATGTCATCATAACTATTTATACTTTTCTTTAAAATTTAACTGTTTCTCTATTGTTTTTCACTTTTTTAATATCCGTGCTTTCCTCATTAGAAGCAAATGAGTGAGAGCAAGGAGGTTGGGTGGAAGAGAGGACTAAATAGTCCTAATCCTGCCTCCTTGCTCAATTCGCACTGTTTCTCCTTTTTCTGTTAATTTAATTTTAACTTATTCTTTTTTTGTTCCGTTAACTTATTCTGGTCTAATTAAAATTAAGATTGTTTTTGTTTTCTGTAAATATGTACGAACTGAGCGTTAAATAAAACTATTTCTTCTCTCTCTCTCTCTCTCTCTCTCTCTCTCTCTTTCTCTGCGGAGTAAGGAAATCATTGAAACGTTCTTGCCAGGTTGTAGTAAAATTGAATGATTATTTTGCCTGAAAGTTGTTTTTAACAAACAAAAATTATCTTTTTAAAAATACTTAATATTTAAAAAAAAAAAAAAAAAAAAATTAAGCATTTTTGTCAGGTACGAACTAAATCCAAACTGTTGCGAAGGTTAGCGCAGCCCTACTTAGGTAATACCTAATACCAGCGAGAGTGGAAAAAATTGGAGACAAGGAAACAACACGAAAGAAATGTCAACTTTCTTAATCATAATAATGAAACTGAAACTAATGGAACTGAAATTGGCTTTGCCTTCCACATTATTGAGCTGTTTAAATGAAGCTTTAAAGTTAATCTCTTTATTTTTATTCTTGATTGGTTTTTCTATGTTTTGTTAATAATTTGACCTATACCAACCCTAACTAAGGGTAAAGATGTACTAAAAAATAAAATAAACAAATAGATAAAAAATTAAATAAATATGTTCTTTTGTTACAGGTGACAATGCCCTTCATGTAGCTTGTCAATTTGGGCATCCACAAGTTGTCCGTATGCTCCTTTCCGAGTCTAGAATAAACGCTGAAGTGCTTAACTTGAAAGGTCGCAATCCTCTACATGTCTTAGCTAGGTACGGGAAAGAAAATGCAGCCACCGTTTGCGAATTGTTTATAGAGTTCATTCCAGACTATCCTTGGAATAAACCTGATCTGGAAGGAAACACAGGTATGTACAATATTTTTGTCAGAATAATTTTTTTTTTTTTTTTTTTTTTTTATCTTCATAAAATGAAAGCTAGACTTTTAAAAGTTTTTATCAGAAAAATCTGGTTAACAAATGATGTACTTACATCTTTGTCAAAAATCGGAATCTTCCAAGGGACCACCATAAAAAATGTTTTAACCCTTTCCACTCGTATGTCGGATCTCGTCCGACATTTTGAATTTGCCGTTCCAGTCGTAGTCGGACCTCGTTCGACAAAAAACTTCGCGACGCGTAGCTCGTATGTCGGGCGTGATCCGACCTCTCCAGCTGGTGGCGCGCTCTACGGACATCTTAGAGGAACTAAATATTAGGTTGGCAGCATTTTTGGCTGCACTGCATGTCATTTAATGACAGGCAATTTTTCACCCGAGTGGAAAGGGTTAATTTTGAATTGAGTCGAGCTCTAGAATTTACCGGTGCAGAAAATACAATGGGTAGCAAGCATTTTTTCAAGCAATATAAATATAAGTATAAACAAACAAAGTGAGATCACAATCAGCCATCAGCCATGGTGGTGGCCGGAAGAAATGTCCAAAGAAAAAAAGTCCAATACAAAAAAACGTCCGAAGCATTTTATAAGTGCAATGTCATTTTATGTGCAAGTAACAAAAATTTCACTGTCATTCGATGTCCAAATTGTTTAATGTCAAATGTAAGTTTTGGGCCAAATGACACCATGTTCTGTAACATTTTTAGTCCTAAATATGAAATGTCCACAGTTATATTTTGCTCAAAGTTGCTCTTAGTCGAGAGTAGCACTGGATCCTACCGAGAAGAGTTTCAGAACCCATTAAAAATATAAAAAAAAAATACCAAAAATTACTTCCCCCCCCCCCCCCCCAAAAATAGGGACTTAGGAATACACTTACTTATGTTTTGGACGGAAATTGTGTTGAACTTTTTTTACGTTGGACAAAAAGTGTATTGGATCGGTTTTACACTTGGGCATTTTTGTAGCTGGACTAAAGTTTCTTGGGCTTTAAGGCTTTGGACATATTTATTCAACAATTTTTGGTTTTGGACATTTTTTAGTTGAAATTTTTTCCCAGAACCACCGTAGTTACAACTTTTATCAAAATCTTGCTTCAAATTTGTTCAGTTGATTTCCCTCTCAAATAAATTGACGTTCACAAGCAAGGGGGGGGAGGGGGGGGAAGTCAGCTCATAGAGGACAAGTTTTCAATTTTTATGCCTTAATGACATAGTGTGTCTGGCCGTTATGAACGTAAAGCAGGTTTTCTCATTATAAGATACCTCTTTTCTCTCTGATTTGCGGCTGATTTCAAGGATATTGACCCACTGATTTCAACTTCGGCTTTAGTTTTTACTCAAAACTTATACTTTTTCCATAATTTCGAATTTTTAGGGGGGAAGGCGTAAATTGGAATTTACGTAAAATCTACGTAGGAGAGCAATGATGAAGTGAAATTATTGGCGGAGAATCATTCTAAAACACTAAAAATTGGTAAAATTAACACTGTTGGATGGTGAATTTCACGGACACATCTTGTCGTATTGAATGCTTACTTCAAGTTTTCTCTCAGTTCACTTGGTTATTTTTTGTTGATTTTTGTTTCCTTCTTTCCTTTTTCCAGCTTTACTTTTAGCGTATATGAAAGGAAATGGCCAACTTTGTAGAGCTTTGGTCAAAGCTGGTGCTTGTGTAGGCTCAATGAATAAAGATAGTGTGACGATTTTCAATTACCAAGTTGCCACAAAAACTCTTCTGTACAAGTATGTCTCTTTTATTTCTTTTCTTAAATTTCTCTCACTGGATTTCTAGCAAAGGTCTCTTCAAAAACGCTATCAATGGGGCAGTTGCAAGGGTCTGAAGTGTTGTGTTTTTTTTAAAGAAAGTGATAGTACTTGATGAGCTGAGAACAATGGTGCCTTTGGTGATTTCCTAAGTGTCCCGGTTTTGGAGATACACACGTGTAAAGTTCTGATTCTAATGGAAAACATTTTGGAAAAAAAACTTTTCTGTAATGGGGCAGTCGGGAGGGTCCGACATATTGTGTTTTTTATGAAGAAAATGATAGCTCTTGATGAGCTGAGAATAATGGTGTCTTTGGTTTTTTCCCAAGTGTCCCGGTTTGGAGATACATAGGTACGTGTAAAGTTGCAAAAAATTGTGTGCGTAGTGATGTCACTAGGCGGAATTCCCATTTAAAACACTGTATTTTGGGCCAAAATCTCATCTCTGGAACAATGCGAAGTTAATTAGGAACCGAAGGCTTCTCTGTTCTCAGCTCATCAAGTACTTTCATTTTCTTTATAAAAAAACACAACATTTCAGACCCTTGCAACTGCCCCATTTTTAAAGAATGTAAAAATACTTATATTAATTACCTTACCAGCCTTCAGGTTTAATATTTTACTGAAACATCAGATTATCCTATCTCAGATTGGCTTGCCTTTTTATGGCTTTAGTTCTCAACAGGGGGTAGTTTTGAATGATCGTTTTGTATTCTGTTGAGTAACTATCGAATGTACGTTATTCTTATGGGTGCGTTCTATATCAGCGGTATATCAGCCTCTCTATCGCTATAGTTCGTTGGTTACAACTGCTCATAATCATCCTTCAGTATCTCATGTATTTTCCTTTTACCATCTGGCTCCATCCTGAAAGGGGTATCATTATTTTGTAGGGGTGTGCGAATCCACGTATTTCGAATCCGAATCTGATGGGATTCGGATTCGGGATTCGAAATTTTTTTTCGGATTCGAAATTTTCGAATCTTTTTTTTTTTTTTTTTTCATATATGTACATTTATAATTTTTTCGTTTTTCTAACTTTTCTTTTCCTTCCATATGTTTTTTCTTCCTCTTCCCCTCTATACATTAGCGCCTGCCTAAAGACGGAAACTACTATCATCACGATTCGGTACGAATGCGGCGCCGGCGCGTCTTCCGAATATCGATGACCTAAACGGGGATAAGGGCGGTAATCGATCAACACCAAAAGTGCGCGAGACCAGCGAAATATATTAGTAAAATAAATCAGAAAACAAATATTTTCTTCTCATTTTCATTACATCGTAAGAATAAAAGCGCCGCACTTTAAAACATTTTTTTAAACTTTTACGGCGCGGATTCGGATTCGGTTCGAATTCGGGAAAATTTGATTTTAAGATTCGGATTCGGATTCGGAATGAAAAAACTGGATTCGCACACCCCTATTATTTTGTTCCTTTAATCTCTTGTTTCCTTGTAGTGTTTAATTTTTGCATCTCTAATTTTTCGCAGATTACTGGATCATTTATCTCGCGAGCCTCCATGGACCGAAGGTGATATTTGTTATGAATGCGGGACGAAGTTCAATATAACGATGCGCAAGCATCATTGTAGACACTGCGGACGATTGCTCTGCAGTAAATGTTCATCACACGAAATACCAATCCTTAAATTCAATTTAAACAAACCAGTGCGTGTTTGTGGAGTTTGTTTCAATGTCATTCAAGGTGTCGAAAGCGATGGGTACTATTAAAGAGAGAAGGCAACTTTGTCATCTACCTTCGAAAAAGAATCTTAAACTTTTGGTATCGATGCCCCCTCCTCTTTTTCAGAACACTTATGATTGATTGATGGTGCATTATAAGTGATTTGAATTGAACATTTTTGAGTTACAAACAGGGAATATGTTGTAAAACTTACAGCTTTATAATTGGACTCATTTATACTAAAGGGAATTACCCAACAGTGGCGTAGCATGCAATTTGGCAACATTTTAATGTGTCCATTTAAACCCATGTAAAAGGTCGAATGCGAAGGTGTTCGCCAAACACCCAATAGTTCGATCTTTCTCATGCGTTTAAATGAACGAACTGCAATGTTGCCAAATTGCACGCTACGCCACTGTTACTCGACTTAAGACGTTGCCATTTTCACTTGACTTTCATATTAACATAAAATTAGACCTAGTTTAACGAACTTCTTGAAACTTTAAGAAACTTTCCTTCTCTACGCGAAGTCTTGTTCCTGAAAATTGCAAGCAATTTTTTCCATCAGATTATTTTTAAAGGAATTAATAAGTCGAGATTAAATGGCAACGTCAAAATACTAGTTGGTCTGTTTTGAATAAATGTGTCCTATTGACCTTGGCAAACCTCAGTGTATCTTTAGACCATGCATGTGACATCTTTGGTTGAATAATCAATACAATGAGTCTGTTTCAAATTTTTGCTACAGCGTTATGGAGGGTCGATTCTTAAGTGAAATCACTTGAAAATAACATTCAGAGCATCGGAAAGTTCCAAAATCCACTCCAACTCAGGAAACAAGATATCGGTCAAATGAGCGGGTGGCAATGGATCTAATTGCAGCTTTCTCTACGATGAATCACTCTTCTGAAGGTGATTCCTCAGCGTTTAGTGCCGATTTCTGCCACCAGAGTGCTACCGTTCGTTTAAAGTCAAATTACGGGCCGAAAGTGATTTATTTTTAAGAAAACGGAGTGTCAGTTACTAGATAATCATCTGAAGAGTGTCTCTGCAAAAAATCTCGTCAATAACTTCAAAAATAAGCCTGAAAGTACCAAAAAATGGAATAATGCATTTCGACGCAAGAATCGATTTGCGATATTTAATTTTTTGGTACTTTCAGCCTTATTTTTGAAGTTATTAACAAGATACTTTGCAGAGATGTTCTTCAGATGATTATCTAGTAACTGATTTTCCGTTTTCTCAATTATAAATTACTTTTGGCCTGTAATTCGACTTTAATCGAACGGTAGCGCTCTGGTGGCAGAAATCGGCACTAAACGCTGAAGATTCACCTTAACCCAGAAAGTTGTGATTAGATGGGACTGCCCCACAGTCACCTGCTCATTCGACTGTCATCTTGTAATTTTGTTAATCGCATCTGTTGAGTTTGTGAATGGATTCTGCAACTCCCTGATGCTCTCAATGTTATTTTTAAGTGATTTTACAGAAAGATTGTTTTATGCTGTAGCAAAAGTTTGCAACAGACCCATTATTAATTTAACATTATTCAATCTCTACAGCTTTTCAGTGGCCAAAATCGGAACCAAACGTTTAAGATTCATTTTAAGTTTCATCAGTATTCAGGATTAGACCCTGCCAAAAAAAAGAAAATTTATTTCCTTCTTTAGTTTAAATCCTTTTTTTCTTGTCTCGATAGATATGTAATAAGTAATATGATAACACTTTTTAATTTGTAAACAAATCTCTCAATGTCTCGATATACAGCAAACTCTTGATTTTATAAATCACGCTGTTTTTTCAGGTATATTTCTAAAAATGTTCCTCCGTTTCTGTTTGAAGGTGTTTCTTTGCTATTTTCAAGTTTCCTGTGCTGAGTACTTGTGTGTCAAAAAAAGGCTTTCAGGCCAATAATTGATTCTCGAATCTGTAATTATGTAGGTTTATTTTTTCTGTGCCTGTCAGATTTTGTAAAATTACTGTATTTACGTTACGCTGAATAAAAAAATGAGTTGATTTAACAATTCTAACGTTAAAAATCGTGACCACAAAATGGTTTTGTTAATTTAACGAAAAGGAATACTGAATCAATAAAATATTATTGCTAAACTGATGGAATAGATTGTTAAATCAACAAATTGGTTCGTGAAATTCACCAAGATTTGTTGATTCAACGGTCTGTTTTGTTAAATTATCAAAATCATTTTGCGGTCTCGACTTGGAACATTAACAATTTTTAAATCTACTAATTTTTGTTTTTGTTTTCAGTGTACCTGACCTAAATTTCTTGTCCTCTAGCATTGGTAAGCAGATA
Organism: Trialeurodes vaporariorum; assembly: GCA_011764245.1. Taxonomy (NCBI): domain Eukaryota; kingdom Metazoa; phylum Arthropoda; class Insecta; order Hemiptera; family Aleyrodidae; genus Trialeurodes; species Trialeurodes vaporariorum. The sequence goes on along the minus strand of VMOF01000369.1, from coordinate 4,192,057 downwards.
ATTTCATTACTACTTAATTAACGCCTCTTTCAGTTTCTGATGTCGATCAAAAGACATACGGGGCTATTTTTGCTCATTTTTTTTAGCAGGAAAAATTAAAAGAGTCTAATCTTTCCGATTCCTAAAAAATTTCCCCTCAATGCTGCTAAAGTAGCTCACCTGTAAAGTTTGAAAACTGAGAGCAGGTACTTTTAGTGCAAATGTGTCTATGTACCAAAAATGCTTGTCTCAGGTTTCAAGTTTCAAATTGAAGCTATATCTTAAAAAATTAGAATGTGAATTGACATGTTCACTCCGAAAACTTTGAGTTCAAGCTAGTCGACGGTCTGCATGCATAGGACGTAAGTCAAAATTTTGCTGATTTGAGTTTTTGATTGGTTTATAAGTATTTTTAGCCAGTCTTTTGATCTAGATAGGTTTTAAGACCGAATTCCTATTGATTACTGTCGTATAAACACAAATGCATTGTCAAAACTTGAAAAAATTAACAGATATACTAGGCAGAAGGACGTAAGTGACCATGTGTTGAAAATTATGGAAAATGAGTTACGCCTCCCTATGCATGCCTACCGTCGAAGTGTCTATCGTCGAAGTGTGCAATTTGGAAATTTGTTGTATTTTGTTAATTTTAACCCATTAACGATATGAAACGATCGGTGTTCCGTGAACACCCTTGAGTTTGACCTTGTACATGGGTTTAAATGGACAAAATGCTAAGTAGCCTAATCGCATGCTAAGTTACTGAGTGCAAGGTGTATCTTTTTTTTTTTATTATTATTCTTACAATCCCTTAAGACATATCGATTCTCTTAATTTTTTTTTTTTTTTTTTTTTTTTTTTTTTTTTTTTTAAATAATTTCAGTGAATCCTAATTTTTGGCTTTTTAATTTAAGTTTATCATAATTTTACATTAAAGTCTTTTCTGCAGCTTGTTGCTCGTATCATGATTGAAAGTTTTTTCTGTGCTGATGGAGCTATTTCAGCAAAATTAATTTTTCGCCCATGGAAGCCTCTTATATTATTATACTGAGTCTTGTCAGGAACTAAGAAATCCTACTCGGAGACATGAGAGAACAATTAAACTTGCCTAAGAGCAAATCATTTTCTTCCAAATTACTTTACTAATGATTGTACCTACTAGACATTTCATTGTATTTATCAATTACTCATAGAAAACCAAAAACGACATGGCATGTTTCTTATGGTGGGTGGACCATGATCAAGTCGTATTTTATTTTTGTAAAAATCGAAACTAGAGATCACTCTGAGCTAAAATTTTCTTGGGCCCAAAAACTTTCTACGTCAAGTTTAGCTGCTATTATAGTTTGAAAGTTAAATTAGAATACTTTATGTACTTGTTTTTGAGCGTACTGCATCGGAGTAGGGGAGCGCACAGAATGGTCGCTTGACCCTGTTTCCTACCTGTCGTAAGATCTGAAGTTGGGTCGTCAAGACGGAACGGAGAGAAAAACGCAGGAAGTGGCAGGTAGAGTCTCGAGACAACGCTAGCAGGATTGGGTGACCGTTCTGTGAACTCGTTAACTCTGATACAGTATGCTCTAAAACGAGTTCACAAAGTGTTCTTATCCAACTTTCAAACTGTAATAGTGGCGAAAATTGACGCTGAAATTTTTCGGGCCCGTGAAAAGTTTTTCTGAGAATATTTTCTAGTTCCGATTTCTGGGAAAAAAAAAAGTACAACTTAATTGTGTCCTTAGAAATATGCCATGCCCTTTATGATTTTCATCATTAATTATTATCAGTGACTGTTTTTAAATTTTCGTCTAAGTGAACTTTCAACTGTCTTGATAATATTAAAGGAAAGTATAGATTCAATGCCCATTCAAATTTGCTGTTATTATCTATGTTTTTTTGTGTATTTTGTGATCAATATGAGCTTTCCTAAAAATTTTATGAAGTTAAAATGTTGTTCTTCGCTGATTTTTTTGTCAAATGTTTATATCTTGGACTAATCTCCAAGTGAAATCTTACTATATACATGTTACACATCCTTTTTTAAATGTGCTATTATTTGTAAATAAAACTTTATTATCTATTTGTAATGCTTTTACTGTGTATTTCCTTTGTCCTCTTTTCTTACTTTATTGGGCTCCAGGGGGCTGGCTCTGCTCTTTTGGATGAGACGAGACAAGACAGTGGGAATCGATCATTCTAATTGGTTTAAAAAGCGTCCTGTGACAGATTTGAAGTTGTGCAAGGCGTTTATTTCAGAAAAATGACTTCTCCGTCCATTGCATGACTCGGAATCTATCACGTGACGCTGTTCAAGCCACTGGGATTGGTCGACTCTCTGTATCTCGTCTTGTCTTGTCCTAAAGAGCAGAATCCCTTGTCTTGCTTCTACATTCATTTCTGCCATGCCAGTGGCATCACGTGCAATCTGGCAACCTTACAATACTCCCATGTAAATCCACGCAAAGTACGTGCATCTATTAGTGCAACCTTTTTATGAGTTTAAATGGACAAAATGCAGCGTTGCCAGATTGCTCATGGCACTACAGCTGCCATCTATTTTCCCAAATCCAAAATGGTCACCATATCACTCGTAGCTTTTAAGAAATATATGGTCCAAAACCATGTATCTAGCAATATTGCGCTCCTTAGGGGATTTCCTTCGCTCACTGCAAAATGGCAAAAAATATAGAGGTTAAAATCCGTATTATTCAATTTTTACATTACATTGATTTTTCCGGGAAATATTCGGTCTAAAGCCGTGCATCTGGCAACAGTGTGCTGGAAATGCAAGAAATTTTACAAATTTTCCGTTTTTGAGGCACCAAGAGGGATTCGGGTGATGCTTTCTGGGGGGATGGTCCTCTGTCCACCCTGAAAATATCACACGAATCCCTCTTGGTGCCTAAAACGGAAAATTTGCAAAATTTCTTGCCTTTCCAGTACAATGTTGCCAAGTGCAGTTTTAGACCGAATATTTCCCGGAAAAATCAATGTAATATAAAAAGTGAATAATACGGATTTTATTACGTTTTTGCTGAAATTTGCAACTTGAATCGTGCAATCCGCAGTTTCCGAAGATAAAGAAAGTGATTCATCATAGAGAAAGCTGCATTTAGACCCATTGTCTTTTTGTTTGAAAATACTCGAGGTTTTTAAAAAAAAAAAAATAAAAAAAAATTGTAATTTTTTTAATAATTAATTTAATATTTAATTTTAAATTTTTTTTTTTAGTTTTTTTTTAATTGTAAATTGTAATGGGTCTGTTGCAAACTTTTGCTACAATGATAAAGAGTGTTTCATCGTACGTAAAATCGCCCGAAAAGTCCATATGTGGCATCTGAAAGTCATGAAATGCAATAATAAACTCACTAGAGACGTTTAATGAAATCCAAGATGGCGGTAAAATATCGAGCAATCTGTATGCATGCAACTTTAACTTCCAAGGATTGCCAACGTTGACAACCTCACAGCTTCAGAGGTTATGTGTTTATTTACGTTGTGATTGGGTGTGATCGATATTGTGAGGTTGGCTATCCTTGGATGTTCGTGGTGCATGCATACAGGTTGCTCAATATTTTACCGCCATCTTGGATTTCATTAAACGCCTCTTGTGAGTTTATTATTGCATTTTACGACTTTTTGATGCCACCAATGGACTTTTCAGGTGATTTTACATATTATTAAACACTCTTTATCGTTGTAGCAAAAGTTTGCAACAGACCCATTGTCTTTTGCTCATTTGACCGCCATCTTGTAATTTTATTAAAAGTATTAATTGAGTTTGTGAGCGGATTCTGAAACTTTCTGATCCTCTTAGTGTTATTTTCAAGTGATTATACACGTAGGAATCGACCCTCCATAACGCTGCAGCAAAAGTTTGCAACAGACCCGTTCTATCAATCTAACGCTCTATAAACCAGTTATTAAATTAAGATTCGGATTCAGTCAAGGTGCTGACATCTCAGAATGAATACCCGAGATGAAAGTCAAAAGATTTTGGAAAAAAAATTTTTGAACAAAACGGATAAAAAAGATTAGAAACAGTTCTTTTATTGACATTAATGGTGTAGACAATACAAGAATGAGTTAGATCAGACACACCACCACACTGCGTACAAAAGATTATTTTAGAACAATACTTTACGGTAAATCTGCATACAAAAATGGTTGTATCAGAAAGAAATTTTTTTTTATAATGATCAGATCTTAATGTTAACAATCAACAATACTATTTTTCAACAAAATTTCCATGGTAAAATAACGACACACTATTTATAACTTTCATAAACTTAAAATTCAAAAAAACTCTACAATGATAAAATAATTGATATAAATAATGAATTGGCACTATGTATCCAAGGCATACGACTTAGTTTAAATTTTGAACACAATATTCTAACACAAATATCACGATGGATGATTATGAAAATAAATTCATCCTTCAATAATTGAAGAGCGTAAATCAAAAAGGATTTGCATGACAGCCAAAAAAATTTTTTTACATAATTCTAAAAAACTGGGAAAAGAATCAGCGGGTACGGTACATTCATTTAGGCAAAGACACAGGGAATCTTTGTTCTTATCTTGAAACAAAAAATTAATTTCATGGTATTTTACAAACGTTTCAGCTTGATGGAGAAATCAGAAAACTGTTTCATTACCCAATTCAATCCTCTTTGATTTTCACCCATGAATAGATCTTTTTTATAAACATTCACTCTATGAGGTGATGAAAAAAAAATACGGCAACATCTATTTTCTGTTTTCATGTTATTGTCACTTTTTTATTTGGCAGATGAAATTCTAGCTAAGAGCAAAAAATCCTTTTAGGATAAATAAAAAAAAAACTCAAAAACGAAAGTATGAGTGTTTGAAAAACTGCATCTTGTACATCAGAATGACAAACGTTTAGTTTGACACTTCAGTGGCAAAGCGTGCTATCTGACAACATAGCATTTTCTCCATTTGAACTCACGCAAAAGGTCAAATTAGATGGTCATTTCCGATTTCTTCAAGTTCGATAGTTTTCATTGGCTTAAATGACGTTGCCAGATTGCACGCTTCGCCACTGTGACACTTGCATCTCTACATGGCAAAGAAATAGAGGACCTGACCCCCTTTTTCCTGTACAAAAATAATCAGTGCTACCTTTGGCGAAATAGATACACACTTTGCATTGAATTACATGGAAAATATGTATTTTTTTTTGCCAAAGCCGGCAACATTGCAATAAATGCAGAAGGAAAGATCCTCGCCTTCTTCCTTCGACAACTTGACCTCCTTAATGCAAATGCAATTACTCAAAGATCACATTAGATTACAAAATGCATCTATGGAATGGCAGGTAAAAATTGCAAGAGATTTAAAAAAAAAAAAAAAACAAACAAACAAAATTGAAAAGAAAAAACAAAAAACAAAAAAAGAAAATTTCTGAATGCTTCAAATTGCTAAAAGTAAACTACACACATATATATTCCTGCAGAATTTCTGGCTGATATTAAGTAGTTGGCTAAGGAACAAAGAATGTACATGATGTAACTATCACAGAAGGAATTTATTTCACTCAAACAGTCAATGTAACAAAACGTATAAGTGCAGAGGTTGTCTCACGGAAGATTGCAGCTAAAACAATTCTCTCAGTTTCCTGCGCTGTAGGACCATTTGCGTCTCTGCGCATCGAAGTTCAGGCCCAGAAACACAAACTCGCACAATGCACAGTAAACAAACTGAGCTATCATCAACGATCTTCTGTGAAACAAGCTCTAACTTGCGTCAAAGAAATTGTATCAAGAAGATAGAGATTATTTGCTCGTACTTTAAAGTGGAAACTTCCCCATTTCTCCAAGTGAGCCACGTAAAGCTTCAGAACCCTGGTTTCTAACCTTCCCATTTCCTCTCCATTGTAAATTTACAGGAAAATAAATATAATTAGTCAAATTAGCTCCAATGAACCAAAGAAGCATTTCAATTTCTTTTCAATACAGAGAAAAATTTGAGAACAATTTCTCAATACACTAACGCTTCAGTTTTTAGAGCTTCACTTTGTGAAAAATTTCTCAATACACTAATGCTACAGTAGAGCTCTACTTTCTCCCGCTAAAATATCCGGATCTTACTACATGCATGTAGTCGACACAGTATAAGTTCAGCTCTGAAAAGCCTAGATTTTTACAATATTACAATACAGTCATTTGACCCACGTCATTCAGCGTGTATTCCGTTCCAACAACAAACGAAAACAACAACAACACTAGCTAGCAATGGCTCGGCACTTATTTAATTTAGTGCGTCATTACCATTCCCCATTTTTCAGGTATAAACTGACTACCAGCTCAGGACTCAAATTGTACTGAATCAACTATATGTATAGGCATTGATGAGCTTATAATTTGTGGCAAAATTTCCTTTCACATCTACCTGTCCTTTAGTTCCTCACTCTCTCTTCTTGATACATCTGCCTTGCACAACGTTTTACAACATTACCCAAGATTTGTGATAGCAACTTGGTATTATGCTCCCTCCTGTAAAATTTACAACATGTAGAAATGGTCTTCTCCGCTTAGCAAGAGCATGCGAAGAAGTAATTAGATATAATTTTTATTTCAAGATGCAAAGCAACTGAGTTAGACCAAAAAATCACCAGGTTTCTTAAATGAGTCAACATAGAATCTGGAGATTTTTGACCCAATCAGGCAACGGTGTTCAGATTTCTCTGAGAAGGGCACTTTAATTTTACTCGATAAATAGAAACTCGTGAGATTTCAAAGGAGTCAGATGCAAAGTTTTTTTATTGAGGGATTAAATGCTTTCATCTGATAGTAAAAGAAGTAGAAAAAATATTTATAAAATCATTTCCAACGTAATAAATTACTTTAATATTAATCAAGAATAGAGATACGAATATTTCGCGTTTTCAAATTCAAATTTCTCCTGTGTGACTGTTATTTAGAGCTCACGAATTTTCAGTATCCAGTTGACGGATTCTGACGAGTAGCAGTGCTTGCTTACGAAATGCATCAATGACTGGTTGGTTAGCAACGAGTGGTAACTCTTCGCTAAACAACCGCTCGTCGATCCGTTTTGATGCATTTCAGAAGCAGGCAGTATTGGGAAAAATTATTTTTTAAATAATCGTGAATAATTAACTAAAATTATTCACTTTGATGTCAAGTTATTCCTATTAGTGAATCGAAGTTTTATCACCAACAGCATACTCATCTGTCATAAGACAAATGAGTGGTAGCGTTAAAACTTAAATTTGCTTACTGTTAGTTAATTATTTATGATGAAACAGAAGTTAATTTTTACCCAACACTGTTTGATAGAATCCGTCAACCCGATACTCAAAATGCTTGAGCTCTAACAGTGCTTTCCATCTGTAATGAAGACAATCAGAGACGCATTAATGCAATGAAGTTGCATATTTCAAGAAATGAAGGTGTTATTTGCTGCGACAGTTGGGGTAGAGAAAACTTGAAAGCGCAAAATTTCCAGATCTCTACTCAAGAAAGAGAATTGAGATGAATTGGCGCACAAATATTCCTATCAGAAATATTTTCAAATAAGTGATGTTTGCGTGGGGAGTATTTAAAATTTCCCTGAAGCTCTTCCAGTTGTGACACTACAGTTACTGCGCAGCAAAGAATGATAAAAACAATTTTGATTTTCCTTTCATTACACGCTACGTTTGATTCAAGCATCAAATATTCAATTTTCAGAGACACATTTCTTTCACTGTAAAATTTATCCGCTACTGTTCTGAATATTTCCATGCATCAAGTTCTTGTTTCTTCGAGTCATAAAACTTTAAGCGAGCATTTGAATCTGGTTTGAAATCTGAGCTCAGATTCTATTTACTTAATCTACGAACCTGATAATTCGGACCTGCAGAGTTGAAAATTTCTACTCCTCGTTTTTTATTATACTCACTCAAAATGATTTAAAACTAGTTTTCCATTCAGTCTAGGAATTGGAGAATCGGACCTCCGATTGAAATGCACAAATGCACAGGAAATATGGAGCGGTAATCTTATGGAAAATTGATATCAACAAGAGCAGTAAGGTTTTTCTGGCTGAGCAACGGGACCTCTCAGAGTAATCGCATCTTCATCGTTGGTCACAGCTCCATCGTTCCTCTCTTGTTTCATCATCATATCTACCAGAAATCTGGAAAATTCAAATAATTAGGCTACTAACTTCTAGAGCCACGAAAGGCTAATTATTTTATTTGGAACACAACCAAGGTAGATGTGATGTCCCAACTACCGCCACCCTTAAGTAAAAATCTCCGTATATACCTGTAAAAATGTTAATTTTTATCAAAACTAGGATCTGCTTGCACCAGGACCTCTCAAATATATTCCAGTTTTATTAACCCTCTAAGGGCCAGGTTATTTCAAAAGGAAGCCACTCTTCCGTTTATAAAGGGGAGGTAGTTAACTGTTCGTACTCAGGGGAGTTGAAATTGCCTATACGATACATTGAAGGCGCCCGAAGACATCTTATCTTGTAATTATTTTCATCAATAATCGCATTTATCCGGAATGAAGACTGAAACAATATGAAGTAGATAAGTGAAGAAAAACGGGCTTGACCCAAAAAGGGTTAAAAAAAAAAAAAAAAGTTGGAATAATCAATAAAAAAAAAAAAAAATTATGAATAAAACTCGAAGAGATGGGCCACGTCTCAATTATCGCCATGCCAAAAGTGGCTTTGTCCCAATTATTGACCCGTCAGTTGTCCTAATTATTGCCATACATATTATCACTAGCTTTTAATTCAAATTATCATGTTTACAGTCAGGAGATAATGAAATTGTCATAATTTAACCTCATCCCTTAACAAAGCTACTAAGAAATCGGCACATGCAGGTGGTGCTGGGCATAGTGCTGCTAAATATCAACTTCAAACTTTTTCACGAGTTCAGCTAACCTATGAAAAACACTTATCCCATATTCTCATAAATTTCCCTGCTAACGTAGACTTATTTTAAAGAATAAATGAATAGGGTGACGGTAATTGGGACATCTACCCTAAAGAGATCTGTTCATTAACAACCAATTTTTTACACTTACATCCCTATACATTCAGGAATCGCTTACTTATATGCAATGAAAAAATAAAACCCGCAGACGTATACCCAACCCACAACTATAACTGTCACCATAAAAACATTACCCCTGAAAAAACAAGTCTTGCACTATCTAACAACAACGTAAAGGTGTCCTCTATCAAGACGTTAAACTGCCTTCCAGCTCACATAAAATTTATGTTAAAAAATAAAGAGACACCAACCTTTTATCATATGTTAGAGAAGCTCCTACTTTCAAAAGCTTACAATACTCTAGATGAATTCTGTTTGTAATTATGTATGTTTTTTCAATCACTCAACTATAGTCTGTTCTATTTTAAAAATATATTTTCTTGACTCGTGCCATAGCCTCTTCAAAGGCTTCTATGTACTTGACTTTAAAATGATTGCGAGCCCCCGACGCCAATGAATGAGATACATCATTTTAAAAAATAGTTTATAGGAAGGATATCCAAGTGCCTGAAACGTCTTAAGACTCAAAAGAATTGACTTATTATCAAGAATTTTCAATTGATCGATTACAGTATTATAATGGCAGATTTTGAAACTGAAAGCTAAAAACTCCTCAAGAATTACTTACTTCATTGAATCTTCTACCATGAGACCTTCTTTAGCAGAAACTTCTGTCCAACCAATAAAATTGTGCTCTTTGTAAAAGGTTTCAATTTCCATCTGATCAACTTGGCGGTGAGGTAGATCACACTGAGTAAAGAAAAAACATGCGAGATACAATGTTTGTTAAAAGAAAAAAAAGTTCATTCATTGCGACATCAAAGTGATTGAATTGATAATCTCCTGTCTTACAACCAGAACTTGCAAGCAGAATTTTAGATACAAGCATGGGGCTCTTGCTAACTGAGGGGTTAATTTTACAGTAGGCTGGTAGCAGAATTTATTTGCAAATCATCAAAATTCAAATCAGAATCAGAATTCTGGTTTGTTTCAACCTTATTTTACCTTAAATCAAAAATTGTAATAAACTCAGTGGAACTGGTTTTAAATGAAAGTGCAAGAGTTTCAGAGTGGCCATCTGAATGCAGAATACCAATACAACTATCCAGGCAGGGGCGTCATTTCAAGTTCAGCTGGGGGGGGGGGGGGGGCAAAAAATCTTATGACCCTTTTTTTTTTGGCTCATCAATATAATTTTAGAGCCAAAGAGCCGTCTTTTGGGGGCAAAAATTGGATAACCTTCTTTTTTTTTTTTTTTTGCTCATCAGTATAATTCGTGCCAGTTTTTGAGCCTTGACTTCAAATCCTTGGGGGACCCCCCCCCAATGACGCTACTGTATCCAGGTGAAAAAATGTTGCTTGTTGCTGTCATGTGTCAGTTTTTTCATCGGGCAAATCCTTCACAAAAGAAACAGTTATATTGATTTCTGTGTCCAGATAGCCACTCTGGAACACTTGCACTTTCATTTAAAACCAATTTCAAATGGATGTCACAACTTTTTCTTTTAAATTTTCAAAATTAGAAAAGAATGAGGCAAATAAATTGATACTAAGTGAAAATGTCCATAGTAGAATTCCACCATGGCTGATTATTATTTACTGTTTTAATATCACATCCTATAAATCCTCTCTATAGGTATAGCTCATTAATAAGTGCTAAAATTCACAGATTCCTTAGAATGATGGTGTCGTAGATACCATCAAATTAAAATTAAAGAGAGACTCACTTGCGCGAATAAAACTTTAATGTCGGACATGTTTCGCTCGGACACGGCCAGGCTAAACATGCCCGGCCTTAAAATTTTATTCACGCAAGTGTGTCACTTTAGTTTTAATTTGATTTTAGGACTTATGTCCTTCTCCTTTCATTATTTTGGCGTAAATACATTGGTTTACAGAAAATGAACTGTTCAAATCGATTTGTAGGTTTACAGTTCAACTCCAATTTTCAATCCTGCTTACGACACAAAAACCAATAAGCCTCACATTCACAAACGAATTAATAGCAAAAAACTTACTTTATTAGCGAGTAGCATGCAAGGAATTGGATTGCCGTTTGAAAGTTGACACTTTTCATCGACATCGTTCTTCCATTTCAATGTGTTGATGAAAGAATTTTTATTTGTAAGATCAAACATTATCACACAACCATGAGCATCTTTATAGTAAACTCGCGTCATTTGCGTAAATCTTTCCTGACCTGAAAAAATAAAAAACGCGTAATCAAGTTTGGTGGGAGGATGATCTTGTCGTTGAACTCAATGAAAACAATAAAGTGGTCCTGGAAGTTTCCTGTGAAAGGAAATGACGACACAACAAAGGGTGGCCGGAAGAAATTTTTAAGGAAACAAAGCGCAATACAAAGAAATGTTCGCAGTGAAACAACGTCCAAAGCATTTGAAGTCCGATAAAATTTTATGTCCCCAATTTACAAAATTTCAGTGTCATTTTACGTTCAAGTAATTCAATGTTCAGAGTAATTTTTGGTTCAAATGAAATTACGTCCAATAAAATTTTCAGTCCAGAGAATGTAATATCCACAGTAATATTCTGCCCAAAGTTGCGTTAAGTCAAGAGAAGCACTAGGTCCTATTAAGGAGAGTTTCAGGGTCAATTAAAAATGTCAAAATTACAAAAAATTATCCCATAAAATAGGGACGCATAAATTGTTGGGAGAAAAGTGTGCAGGACTTATTTTTTACATTGGATAAAAAGTGTACATACTGGACTTCTTTTATACTTGGGACATTTTTGTAGCTGCAGGACTAAATTTTCTTGGGCTTTAAGGCTTAGGACACATTTATTAAGACATTTTTGGTCTTGGACAAATTTTTTTGACATTTTTTCCAAGAACTCATTAAAGTTGCTGCAAGAACGTGAATTCTGCATCATCATTCTCTACAAAGAAAGTATTCAGATACATACAACAAGATAGATAATTACTGTAGTTTTTACTCAAAATCAAAACATGAGAGGTTGCCACAAAGTTTATAAATAAAATTTGTTTGATGGTACGATTGGTATGTGATATTTTCGAAAAACTGGTGGGTAAAGAAGTCTGAAAGCCCAAGTCTTTGAATAAAGCTACTTCAGGGAATTTCCAATTCGATGACACTTTCTGTCCATCAAATATAAACTTTGCGAAAATTGAAGATTAGACCAAGATAAGAGGGAAAATTTCATACCTGCAATATCCCATAATTGAAGCTTTAGAGACTGATAATCAGACCACTGGAGTACTTTCAAAGCGAAATCAACTCCGACTGTTCCTTTGTAATCACGTTTAAATGTATTTTGAACATATCTCTGAACATATGAGGTTTTCCCAACGGTAGGATCTCCAATGATTATGACCTTGTATAGTTTTTCAGGTACAATGGCTGTCTCTGGAAACAAAAACAGTGCAATTTAGGGAACATGCTAACATAAATGTTCGAGTACTAAAGTTTGAGTTTAAGTATACAGCTTAAGTAAGTTTAAGGTGTCTGTATTTTCTAAAACCAAGCTTACCTAGGAATGAGTTCAAAGAACTTGAGAAAATCTTGACCGAATCACATGTAACTTGATTGTATCAATTAATTCAACGAGTCTACTTATATTATCACCCCCAATATCTGATAAGTAGACCAATTGAGTTATAAATGAGGTAAACAAATTTTGTAATTGTTCTGAGAAATAAAAGTGATAAGCACTTAAAAGAAGTTCGACACGTGATTTGTGAAAACACTTTACAGAAAATATAAAAAATTTGTCTAAAAAGAGCGTAAAAGTACAAGGTAAAAGGTCCATTGTTCTGAGAAATAGAAGTGATAAGCACTTAATAAAAGTACAACGCATGATTTATGAAAACACCTAACAGAAAACATAAAAAATTAATTGAAAAAATCGCACACTTCCTTAGTCTAAAAAGAGTGTAAAGGTACAAGGCAAAAGGTACATTGTTCTGAGAACTAAAAGTGATAAGCACTAAATAGAAGTTCAACGCATGATTTATGAAGACACATAACAGAAGACATAAAAAATTAATTGAAAAAATCGCACACTTCCTTAGTCTAAAAAGAGCGTAAAAGTACAAGGTAAAAGGTCCATTGTTCTGAGAAATAGAAGTGATAAGCACTTAATAGGAGTTCAACGCATTATTTACGAAAATACTTTACAGAAAACATAAAAAATTAATTGAAAAAATCGCAAACTTCCTCCCAAAAAGAGCATAAAGGTACATGGTAAAATGGGGGGGGGGGGGGGAAGCTACTTACCACAAATGTTCGAGAGTGGAAATGCATGCTGCACCTCTTCAGTCAACCCCTCCCTCCCAGTGACAATATATAATAGAGACCACGCACTAGCCTTGCGCGCGGTGGCTGACTTTTTTTTTCGGAGCTCAACAGAAATTAACAAAGGGAGCATGAAGGGGCACCATCCAACATGGACCATACGTTGACTGATGCAATTTCAGTGCTTCGGATTCACCAGGCAAAAATCTCAAGGACGTTACTCATCAGTCAACGTCTGGTCTATGTTTTTCGGTGTTCTGTTGAGACCCCAAAAAAAAAATTTGCCACTGCGCGCAAACATGGGCAAGATAGATAGTGCGTGGTGTCTTTTATATATTGTCTCTGCTCCCTCTGACATCTAACAGACGCCAGACTAACAGCCGACAAACAAAAGCCTCAAGATATATTTACAGTTCCAAATGATTCAGCGACAAGGAAAATGAAAAAGTAAAGTATTTTGAATTGCTAAGAAAGGATTTATAGAGCCTTACTTCTTTCTGCCATTAGATGGAATTGAGCATCACTTTCTGGGTCACTTCCTTCACCTAACGGAGTGCTGTCACCTTTATCTGAATATTGTTGCAGAGGAGCGTCTTCCCACTCGGTATCGCTTGAACTATCGCTGTGATCTACTCTCGGCCAGAATACAAGACTGCGGCGTTTATTATTATCAGACATAACCAGATCATCAAGAGTTCCTTGCTTGGTGACACACTGGAAAACAAAGGAATGAATGAAAAACAAACAGCGAATAAAAAAACATGGCTCATGGTAGATTTTTTAAAGAAAACTCAAGGATTTTCAAGGACTTTTCAAGGCATAGAGACCCAGCACAAAGCTTGCGACAGGTGTCCACTTTTTTGGCTCAATTTTGGTCGGACTCATTGGAACAACAGCCAACTATTGTCTATTGTTGACTCATGAGCTTGTGTTTTGCATTCAACATGCAAAACCTGTTTCCGTTTCCGGGACGGCGAGCCAATCACAGCCTCTTGTTGAGCTTCACCATTCAACAGTAGGCAATGTTTTTTCTCTGACCATAAGTTTTTGAGTTATGTCAGTGTTCCGTCCATAACAATAAGAATGGCTGTGAAGGGAATGAGCACTTCAGAAAATACTGTCCTACAGTTCTGATGTGGCAGCATTCCTTCCAGAAATTTGACTTCCAAAAGTTTCAGAGACGAGAGAAGCTCCTTCCCTGGTCAAACCACATTACTAACCTAAGATTGATACCCTAAACGCAATTCAATGACTCACCATTGTGAAGTACTTACTAGAAAAGAAAAACAGAAAAAAATATGATGAGAAAAATAATGTACCTCCAATTAGATATCCCCGCACTAGGGTAAATGATCAGTTCTTCACAAGCGATAAAAAGTGGCTACTACAAATTGGACACAAAAATTAGGAGACCTCTGTTGAAACTTGGTGGTCTGATTTGATTAAGTTTGAATCAGTGAAATTTAAAGGCAAGTGTTATAGGGTTAAAAGGGGTGAAACAACACTGTCAAATATAAAATAAATCTAAAAGCTGGTTCTAGCCACTCTCCTATCATTCAATTCAACAAAACTTGTGACTAGAAGACTTGGGAACTTGTTGATTCCACACACGGTTGATTGAAAATTGAAGAAAACTAAATAATCTATTTGTAAGAACGGAGTGACAAAGGAAAGTGGCTAGATGCAAACGAAAACGGGTAACGACTTCAGAGGATAAACACAGGATGTAAATTAAAGTTACATAATTCGTAGATTATGTAACCAAAACATAGTTATCATTGTTCTGATCACTTCCCAGCGGCGGTGAAGTGAGATCATATCGTGAAGAACATTGATAGTAACTGAAAAAACTGATACAGAGAGGATGTACTTACATCTTGATTGCATAAAAATAATCACAAAATTCATTGCTTGAGCTTAATTTATTAAGTCCTCGGACGGAGAAAGTTACGGTAACAAAGGATCTAACCTCCACGAGTGTCGAGGTATTCCGGTTTATCTTTACTAAAAATTGAAAGTTAACGATAAAATGGACGGCAGCGATTACTTATAGTGAACAAAGGGTATAAAGGAAACTGAATAACCTAAAATGTTGTGGGCAAATTACAAATTATCGGCGTAAATAGAAGGAAAATGCACGTGAACTTTGAGCAGTTTACACGTAAAATTATATGACGGCTCATGTGTTATATAATCACAACAAATTCCCCTACATCCCTTACCCCCCTGCCACAGTGAAATGTTTATCAGCCAATCAACGAGATCTGAGATATTTCCCGCGCTAATGAAACTCATTCAAATTAACGGCAACGGAAAGCATAAAGCGCTGTATTGGATTCAAACTCTTAGAAAAAAATTTCTGTTTCTATTTGTCTCTAGTTTCATCCTAATAAAACAAGAGGTCGTTTCAGAAGTTAAATGCACCTAGATTTGTAATGTTTGGAATTACCCAGCGTATTTCTCATAATACATGGTAAAAAGGAACGAAAATGCATTTTGTGCGATGGCATCACATTTAGGAACTCTTCCAGTGGCGTACCGTGCTGACGTTGCGCCCCCCCCCCGCGAGTTAGAATTTGGCGCCCCCTATACCACCACCAACCTTCTCCCACCCCTCCCCCCACCCCTCCCCCAGCGCATTCTACCCCTCTCTGCCACTATCCTTCCCCCCGTTTTACATTTGCACCCCCTTTCCTAGCCCCCTTAATTTTTACTAAATCATAACCATCTTTTCAAGCCATTCATATTTGTATAGTTTGCACTCTGCAGCCCAAGAAAGTAGGGAAATGTATTGAAAATATTATTTTGAGTCAACACTGCATCCGGAGACTCTGCGTAGGGAAGCAATTGCACGAGGGCAATTGAAAAGAGAAAATTCGCTCGTTCTGGCCCTCGCCCGCCCCGTCCTCGCTCGCCACGCCTCCGCCCGCGCCAGGCCGCATTCTCATACAGAATCAGGTAGTGAACGCATTCAAGCGCCTTTTAAAAGTATGTTTGAGGATTGATAACTTGTTTCTACCCGTCGCATTGAAGTCGGAGTCCCCCCCTTCACCGTCGACCTGCTATTCAGCAAAAACCTGACGAAAATCTGAATCCTTGCCCATCATTTTTCTACTTTTTCCTTTCCTCCACTTTTATTTTTTTTTGTTTTATTTTTTTTTATAAATGTGAATATTCCATCAATTTTTCTTGGTGAAATTGCGCCCCTAGAGACGTTGCGCCCCCCCGCAGTTGCTGCTTCGCTACCCCCTATGTACGCCACTGAACTCTTCATAATAAAAAATTGAAGTCGCAGAAAAGTAGAGCTCGTTTCAGAAGTGTAGGCGGACCAAAACCATAATCTTTGGCGAATTTTCATTTTTTATTCCTTCAAATCAATACCGAATTTGCCCCTGCCTTTATTCTTTTGTGTTTAAAGTTTTCCTCAATGAAAAGTGAACACTCAATTTCATTTTTATTCATTTTCATCGAGTGATATCAGAAATGATGTTGACAAATTCCAAAGATTATCGGTCTAGATCCGCCTACACTTCTGAAACGAGCTCTATTAAGGAAACTTGAAAATTCGCCAAAGATTATCAGTCTGGATGCGCCTACACTTCTGAAACCACCTACAGTACAGGTTTTTTAGACTTGACTTGTGCAGATACCATCACTTAAATGATGATTAAAGGAAAAATGTATTTCTTTGCGAGGTCTTGCAGGAATTAAAACTACACAACTATTCTTGGACCTGACAGCAAATGCAGTCAATATTCGTTTTTTAGTTTATGTATTTCGAAGGAAATTATATCATTTTATTATTACGATGTTATTTACATAGGCATGGTGGTTCTGTCTACGTAGTAGTAAGTCGGTGTAAATAATAAGTAGTGAAACGTGGTCTGTTTGAACTTGAAGAGAATTCCTGAGTTAACGAGTGGTTTTTGAACGTTTTTAATGTGCGCATCATTATTTTTGCCCAATTTAACGTAAGAATCAAGGTTCTATATTGCTGTAGCAAAAAAACGCAATAAGCATGCCATTATTTTTTTACAGCAAAATCTTCAGTCAACAGAAGATGCTGAAGATTCTAAAATGACAAACTAAAAGGCTGGTCAATTCGATGCAAAACTTTATTTGATAAAATATTTACACTTTAAAAATAATTACAATTTTACTTACAGGACATAAACAGGAAAAAATTACCTAGCTGGTGATTTAAAAAATTATCTTTTAGAAATGATACACCCAATAGGAAGTGTTGAAAAATTTGCTGGTAGAACTAAAGAGTGAAAGAGAGATGTAAAATAATAATAATTAAAAAAAACGAAGAAAAAAAGACTTATTTTCGTATAATCTGAAGCGAATTTAAAATGTGGACGATGAGATGAGAAACCTCAGAAGAAGATGATCTTCAAAAATTGCATTGCCTTTTGAATTGAAAAGAAGAGTATTAGTTCAATAAAAGGATTCTACCAAAAAAAAAAAAAAAAAAAAAAAAAAAAAAAATGAGCAAATCAACCAGTAGGCTGATTATGTAAGATCGAATCGTAAGGCCATCAAGTCAATGATCAAATACGTGTTATTTCTATGGAAGTGTCATTCCAATAGAAACTCTTCCATCTCCACGGAAATTTATCAATGACTCCTGAGCCATCGAGCGCACATCGTAGAGATTAAAGGGTTTCTATCGGAACGACACTCATAAGAATAAAAGCCACTCAAAAGCCACTCCATGCGATTATGATACTGTTACAATGCAATCCTTCATTATCAGCCTGCAGCACAATTCAACAAGGACAAAATTATTCAAAGATAGAGAACAAGTTTTGTGTGTGTGTGTATGTGTGTATTAATGTGTTTTTATGATGCTTTAACACATTAAGGGGATTTCATGGCAAACTCCTGGAAACTTTAATCCGATAGATGATTGCGTTACTTGTCGCTGGCTCTGAAAATAGCCGTTTTTTCACAATTTTCGGCTGTTTTCTCTGAACAGACTAATCAGAGACAAAAAGTTGGATAGTCAGCACCTGCATAATTTTTTGCTTGATTTTTTAAGCTAAATACCAGCCAAATTGGTTCAGAAATAAAGACGTATTTATGGGAGGACAAAATCAAGTGTAATTTGGAGTTGTATCAGCCAGATTACAGGCTCACCTGAAATCTTTGCTGATACAACTCCAAATTACGCTTGATTTTTTCCTCCCATGAGTGCGTCTTTGTTTCTAAACCAATTTGGCCAGTATTTAGCTTAAAAATCAAGCAAAAAATTACGCAGGTGCTGACTATCCAATTTTTTGTCTTTTATTTGTCTGTTCAGAGAAATCAGCCGATAACCGTCAAAAACGGCTAATTTCGGAGCCAGCAACAAGTAACGCCATATATCGGATTAAAATTTCCGGTGGTTTGTCATGGAATCCCCTTAACACAGTCTCTGAAAATTCATAGCAGAATCTTCCACTCAATGCATGTATCTACCTTAATTAAAAATTCAAACTCCTTTGAAAACATTGCAGATACCCGCCACTAGAGGGATACAATAGATTTTGATTTTTTCTTTCGAAAGTTCTTCCGATTAAAACTCAGGCAAGTTGAGTCCATGTATCAACTGCCAAAATAAATAAAAATAAATAAAGTTGATACAGGATTAAAAATGAAATGGAAATGGATTATGATAGTTTCATGAAATCGGATTATCACAACATGTCTACAGTTAAGGACCGACTAATGAAGAACGAGATGAAAATGAATGAGGAGTGAGCATGGAAATGATGAAAAATTAGAGAGAAAGATCAGAGTAATGGAAGGAGATAGAAACATATGACAATTTAAATACACTTGCAAATTTCGATGAGCAAATTTTCACAAACAAATATTGACTAGAAAATAAGAAGAAAAAAAAAAGAAAAAAAAGACATTTTTTGTTTAAAACATCTGAGAGACAATTGAATCGGCTCATTGGGAAACGTCCAAAGTTCATTCTTTTACAATTTGACCTTGGAAGTGTACGCCATCACTCTTAAAACAAAGCTTCATCTGAGTAAGTACTGCAATCAGACTTGCTCCGTCGCGTTTTTCTCCTGATTGTCTTGGTCTTGTCTCTTAGCCTTATTTTTTTTTTCTTTTAATTTGCAGTTATTTTTATTTTCTTATATTTTGTTGTCCGTCTGAGGTATAAGCGTAAGACAGAAATTTGACAAATTGGACTTTGTCACTGATTAGGTACTATGTGAAAAATGACACTCTTTCGATCTGTATGTCAAAAAAGTCAAATTCTCAATAGTTTTCAAATAGAACAGAAACCGTACGGGTGTTAGTCACTAACGGCAAGGAATCAGTCAATTTTCTTTTCGCTCTCCTGAACAGCTTCAAAAATTAACTTAACGCCAATACATCAGATGGGCGACAATTTATCTTCTCAATAATAGATATTTTGAACATCAGATGTTTTCGCACGAGCTTGTTCAATGGTGAGCCATAGTATCATAATTGGATCAACCCAATCACTAAGTAAGCTCTTCATTTCCTCTCTTCATTATAAATTATTTTAAGAGGTAAATCCATTTTTTTTTTTTTATCTAGCGTAACCTGGGCTAAGCTCTTTCAAATCTCTGGAAAATAATAAAAAGACTGACTTGCAAGATGCAAAGGAAATATTTCAATCTCACAATGTTTCTTTAAGGCATGTAGTTCACCGGTACAGTACAAGTCTTTCAAGAAATATTAAAGGCTTCCTTAATTTTGGAGAATCTCAATGGACCAATTGAACAAGCTCATGCGAAAACGTCCATTGTCCATTTTTTTTATATTTGACTTTGTGAGCCTACGCCTACATCACTTTCAAGAAGATGCTGCGTCTGTATAAAGTCCTGATCAGACTTGTTCCGCGACTTTTTGCTGCTATTTTTCTTGTCTTGCCAACTGTCATTTATTTTTCATTTTTTAATTTGCTATTATTTTTTTATTTATTTTATATTTGTCTTCCCAAAAAAAAATATTTTGGACATCGGACGTTTTTGCATGAACCTGTTCAATTAGCTAGCCTCTTTATTGACTCAGACAAGATCATTGTTTTCACAGGTATAACACTGGGCCACCGCAAAAGTTTGCTTTAATTTCATGTAGGAGATGGACAGCTGCAACTTCAGAGTGTGTGAATCTTTGGAATTAAAAAGAGGAACATGAATCTTTGGGGCCGGATAATAATAAGCAATTATCAAGCAGCATCCAGCTCCACATCCTACGAGAGATGATGTGATGACAAACAATTTTAAGGCTGTGCAAAACTCAATATTTGAGTTCGAACCGAACTTTAAAAGAAGTTCTCAAACTCAAACTATATACATACAATCAATTAAATTAGAGATTGATTCAAAGATAAAGCTTTGACTGAAGCAACATCGCTCATGAGAGAGCCATTCATTAACTTATTTCCATTAATTAAATATACATTACATAGTCTTTTAGGTTAGATTAATTACCTAGAAAGAAAAAACCTGAATGTTTAAAACGAATTAAGCTAAAACCTTCATCACTAATTTCAGAGCATCTTTCATTAATAATTACCAGATCAACATTGCTAATATTACTCAATAATTAACGAAAAAAGAAAAACTTTGAGAGCAACAACACAAGGCAAGACTAATACTCATTTCTACATCAAAATATAGAAAATAACACTAAAAACAGTACAACCTATAATTCAAACTCTTTGAGTCTTTGATTATGCTTTCATTGAATTACGCTACACAAATGAGGCTTTTTTTTCCCTGAAAGGAGTATTAATTAATTATTAAAGCAATAAAAATCAGGGTGTCTACTGTACTTTCTTTTTAAAAAATAATCAGGATTTTTTCCTGACCAAAATAAAAAAATTCAGGATCTGTCTGAGAGTTCAGGGAGTGCAAAAAAATGAAATAAGAGAGCACAGCATTTGAAAATGACTAACTGCCCTGATACAATCAATGAAACATGCAAAAATGTTGGACTTTGAGAGAAAACTCCATACTTTTTTGGTACTTCTGAGCCGTTTCAAAAAAAATACAGACTTTTCCTAGACAGTAGACTCCCTGTAAATGTGTGACAAAACTAAAATGAATCATAATAATTTAAGGAGGGGGGAAAAGTCAGAGGTCAAATACAGTGTACAAAAAAAAATAAATTACAAAATCAAAAATCAATTCTGAAGTATAAAATAGCCTTTGTAAAGGAACCAACTATTTTTTTAAAATATTTGATTTTCAAAAGTTATGATGCTAAGTTCAATTAATTATTAAATAACACAGGCCTGCGAAATTAAACTTTTTGAAAAATTCAAGAAGTTTGTTGGCTGATTCTAATGTGTTTTGGCGCGCTGATTTCAGATCTGGCCTCCGTTTTTCTCCATCACGTCGGGATTTTTTGTATTTCTGAATTTTTGATTTCCGATTTGTCATAAATTCAATAAAAAGGTAAATTTTATACGACCCAGTTACTTCCCTTCAAATACAAATTAAACTATTCGTAAACGTTCATTTTTTCTCTTAGAAAGATGATGTAGAACATGCATCATTTGGAAAACATTACGGGAGGAAGGAAAAACCTGCAATTGTTCCCCAAATCATGCGCCAAAACTGAAAAATAATGAAAATTTTCCATTTTTTTTTAATAAAAAAAGTATCCAATTCCTGGTCAAAACTACAAACTCATAGGCAGCATTCTTTTCAGAAAATGTGCCCCTTGCCGCCCTGAGACCCCCCCCCCCTTCCCTTTTTCTAAAATGACGCGCACAACTAAAAAAAATTGTTTCATTTTTTATTTTTAATTTTTACTTTTTCTTTTCTTATTGAAGTTGACACGATGACGCCTCGTGTAATCTGGCAACCGTGCTCTTCCTGCATTTCAACCTATGCAGAAATATCGAATTCATGGTGCCTCCCCAAAGGATCCATTGTTTTACGTAGTTTTAAATGGAGGGAACCCATTGTTGGTGTTGCCACATTCCATGAGCCGCCACTGTTTGGGTGTCGGTAAAGAAACGTTGAGCTCAAATCCTTCAGCTTCAGCTGAGTGCAATTTTCAAAAAACTCAGTAAGAAATCAATATCTTAATTTTTTACTTTTTTCGTTTTTTAATAAAAGCGGCGAAAAAAATACAGAGCACGTCAACGAGAAAAAAGTATAACACAGGAGGTACACTGGATGTGTGAAACGGGACTGAACCGACCGCGCACTTAAATTTTAAAATTCTTTAATCTCTGCCCTTCTTTTCTTGAAATCTTATTGTTAGTCTCGTAGACTTTCTGTTGTGTTCGGCTTCGGGTTTATCTCGTGTTAATATCCAACAGTAATCAGCGAGCATTTTTTGTCCAATCTTCCCTGGTATTGCGTTCCATATCTCTTACACCCAGGGGGAACTGCTCTCCTTTTTCCCCCGCTAACAGCTCCAAAAATTTCTGGGAGGAAAAGTCCAGGCGAGAGTGGAAGAATTGCACTTTATAACACTCATCAAACAGCCTAGAAATCAAAATTTTTCCCCACATATTTTCCACAATCGCTTCGAAAATTCTGACTGAGGCGAATGTGGTGGCATTGTGCGGAAAATATGCCAAAAAAATTTTAGATCTCTAGATTGTTCAATGAGTTTTAAAAGTATACATTTTCCCTCTCTCCCTGCACTTTTTTCTGGAAAATTTAGGAGCTGTTAGCGAAGAACAAGAAGAGCGGTTCCACCAGGATGTAAGAGTAATGAAATGCAAATATGCTCATTGATTCAAAACTACACCATTTTTTAAGTGACAAAGAGTTAAACTGAGATCTGTCGGCAACATTCGCTCATTTATGTTCTTGTTGATAAGCGCAGAAAAATCAGTAGGGTTCCAAACAGGGAAAAGTCAGGATAGAGAAATGGAGATCGTGAAGAATCTAGATAAAAATTGGAGTAAAGGAACAATATTGATGCAGATGAGCGATCATTCTGGCATTGAAAGAACTCGGTACGCTCATGGCGAAATAAGTAAAAAGGATCCTCTCAGCGCGTGGAAGATAAGGATCAACTCCGCTCATAAATGATAAGGTGCCGACCAGTCTCACAGTGCCACCCCCCCCCCCCTTCTTTCAAGATACCCAAAGTGAGCATCAGTGGATCTAAAAAGTTTTTTTGGGGGGAGGTGAGTAGAGGGGGAACGCCTATTAATTAGAAATCTGAAGCGTAACAGGAAGTTGTTTCGAACTATTTTTTTTTAAAAAAATTGATATTTTTTTAGACAAATGGGGAAAGGGGGACGCACCCCCCCCCCCATCCTTCCTCTGTGGATCCGCCTCTGAAATATGGTACCAAATTACGAATGTCAAACAGGGAGGGGGGGGGGGTTGTCAAGATCTTACACTGCACAGATTACCGACAGCTTATGAGGAACGACCTGTTTTATTGCAATTTTGAACATTTTTGGACTCTCAGACTTGTTATGGGCAACTGACACCCCACTTTCTGTTTTAGGAACTTCTTTTATGAAATTGAGGAGTTCTTTAGGATCTACTTAGACGCCATGGCAGTCAGTTATAGGAGGAAAAGAAGAGGCTCCATACCATTTGTCGCTTTCTTGACTAAATTTATACAAAATTTGATAAAAAATTGAAATTTCTGGGAAAATTTGACGTGATGGAATTTTTTCGTTATTTTTTTCGAACTCAGCGCCCAAAAATACATAGGAATCACTTATTACTTGTCTTGTATTTTTTTCATCGCAGGCCTGTGTAATCTAACTAGTAACACAGTCGAGAAGAGTTTAACGTACGGCCAGGTAAAAAAAAAAACTGTGGAAAATCAAGAAGTCATCAATAGTTCAACACAAAATGAATTTTAACTGCGGGACAATTTAACAAAATTTTACATGGGGTGGTGCTAAAAGACAGCTAAAAAACAGTGGCGTAGAGTGCAATTTGGCAACGTTGCAGTTAATCCATTTCGAACCATGAAAAATATCGTACTATTGGGTGTTCGGTCAACACCTTCGCATTTGACCTTTTACATAAGTTTAAATGGACACAATACAACGTTGCCAAAAAGCACGCTACGCCACTGCTTAAAAAAAAAAATTACCGAAAAACATGACGATTGAAAAGCAAAGAACCTATGATATTTAATATGAAGAATGAAAATATGTAAATAAATAAAAAAATTATTAAAAACTTTACTCAGCTTGAGAAATTTTCTTAATTTTCTTCCATGTTTTTTTTCCTCTGGCAGAAAAGTACGTTGAGAGGAGAAGCAAGTAGAATTAGAAAACCGATTTCTAAAAGAAGTTATCAGTTCATAGTTTTAAGGCCCAAAAACAAAACAAAAAATTCATTGAATCACAAGTTCACCTCTGACAACCATAAACTCCGCACCATACAAGAGTAAACATAAATACACAGAGACTTCCTCAAGAGCATAATGCAATGAACAAAATTTAAATTTAATTTAAATTTAATTTAAAAAAAAGAATTGCGAGGGAATACAGTAGTGCCCCAATAACACAGCCAATTTTGGACTGTAGGAGAATCATATAATCCTTACTTTCAAACTGAGAAGTGAAAAACCAGTGAATACTAAAACCACTGAAATTTCAATAGAGGATGAATGCGGTGGATACCAATGGCAACCTAATTATCAAAGCTCTAAATCATGAGAGGTTAAAAACCTTTAGCATCTGAAACAATTTACCGATTTAGTGAGACGTCACAAAAATAATTGGATCCAAACATGGAACTCACTCTCACATAGCTTCTTCCGTAAGAAATTGGGTCAAAATTTTCAAATACAAATTCATGCTAGCAAAAAAGTTTTCTCAGATTTAACGACACCGTTGAATTCCACATACCTTAAAGAATAAGCACGCTTCAACAACATTATCGAAACACAGCGCATTAATTTACAATCACAGTTGTATCGAACAAATTCCAATATTTTGTCCTTGCCTCACTCACAGTTTCTTATGGTCACAGAATTCTAGGATATGGGCTCTTTGGCAGCATCACATCACAGATTATACCTCAAGCTTGCTTCAAAGCAAAGAGTGGTTAGAATTATTGAATGTCATGGTGGTGATATGCTCATAAGAGATCAGGAGTAAGTCAAGGACAAAATATAGGACATCATTTGATAAAATTGTGATTGTAAACTAACTTGTGATTTTTCATGAATTATATTGGAGTGAAAAGATACTTTAAGGTACATGGAATCTAGTGGTGCAATAAAATTTGAGAGAACTGGTTGTTTACTAGGATGAATTTGCATTTGAAAATTTGGATCGGATTTCTAATGGGTAAATACACCAGAGTGAGTGAGATAGAGCATTTGTTTGGATCTGATTTTGATCGTGACATCATCACTAAACCATTCTCTTCGGGATGAGTGGTAAGCGATTTTAACATGATTCTTCAGTGTTTAGTGCCAATTTCTGCCACCAGAGCGCTACCGTTCGATTAAAGTCAAATTACAGGCCGAAAGTAATTTATTTTTAAGGAAACAAAGTGTCAGTTACTAGCCAATTATCTGAGGAGTGTCTCTGCAAAAAATCTCGTCAATAACTTCAAAAATAAGGCTGAAAGTACCAAAAATGAAAAATTGCATTTCGATACAAGAATCGATTTGCGATATTTCATTTTTTGGCACTTTCAGCCTTATTTTTGAAGTTATTGACGAGATTTTTTGCAAAGACACTCCTCAGATAATTGGCTAGTAACTGACTCTCAGTTTCCTTAAAAGTAAATTACTTTCGGCCAGTAATTTGACTTTAATCGAACGTTAGCGCTCTGGTGGCAGAAATCGGCACTAAACGCTGAAGAATCGCCTTAAGGAAAAAGAAAAGAGAAAAAGAAAATCCTCGGATTATGTGACATGGAATAATCGGGGCTCTACTGTACGTTTGTCACGGACAGTAAGACTGCTTCCGAACAATTGGTAACTAAACACGATGTCAAAACAGGAATTTAAAACAAATCCTAAGTACAGATTAGAATTTGCACCTTCAAGAGCATTGTTTATACGTTGCAACCGTGTTACCAACCCTCTGAGTGATGGTTCGACAAGTTCTCTGGTGTCCACCGCCAGATTCGTGAGAGTGATGGAACTGTGGATGATGATGGTGATGATCATGGTGATGGTGATGATGACCGCCACCGAAATGACCAAAGAAAGATCCGCCATCACCGAACTGCTCTCGGGGATCTTGCATGTGAAGCTGTTCAAACATACCATCCTGTAAGAATAAAGTGAAACCAAATAAAGTTAATGAATGTTTTGGTTGTATTAGCCAAAGTGCTAGGAGTGTTATAAAAAATGTGGTGATTAGTTTACTTACATATTTATTAATATATTTTAGTCGAAGCTTTTCGTCATTGACGCCATCGTCAGGACTAACAAAGTATCCAAGAACTTAACATAATAGAATAAAGTTAGTTTATTCACTAATTCAATTTCACTTTCTTGCTCTGTGTAGAGAAAGTGTAAGCGAATTTTTGCAATCGAATATCATTGATCAATGTATGATATTCGATGGATTTGCATTTTATTTTGATGATATTTGATTGTTTCGTTGGTCTCACCGGAGACCGTTGAATTCCAACAATTGGAAATTTCAAATTCACCTCCGGAGGTAGATTCGATTTCGAATTGTTTCAACCGGTGTCAGAAATCTCATCTTCTATCCTTTTAGACTCCTTTCGCTTGATAATTTCGGAAATGCCGAACTTTTCGAATAAAGTTTATGGTACAGACCATGCGTAGAAGTCATATTCCTATGAGAAAAACATAATTTTAGCTTCGAAAACGCTAGTTTTTGCTGTTAAGAATGGCCATGTCATTCAGAGCTGATTTAGAGGTTATGTTATGGAATATTACTATCATATTTTTCATTTTCACGAGAATATCGTTCAGAAGTTCATTCTCCACTCTCATTGGCTAGATTTTTCACCGATCAGCGGCATCAGTTAGCAATCATCAATTCTTGAAGTGAATGATATTCGATCACTAAAATTTGCTTTTTGAAATCATGAAAAATTTAAAAATTGAGTTAGCTCCATTTCTTGGCATTACCCATGCTTGCGCGCGGTGGCGACTAATTTTTTCAGGGTCTCAACAAAACACCGCAAACATGGTCCATACGCTGACTGATTAGTAAAGTTGTTGAGGTTTTCCCCTAAAGAGACCGAAGCACCAAAACTGCATCAGTCAATGTATGGACCATGTTGGATGGTGCTCCCTCATGCTCCCCGTGTTATTTCCTATTGAGTTTCGAAAAATAAGTCAGCCACCGCGTTAACGGCTAGCGTGTGGTCTGTATATTGTTTCTGCAAACGCACCTGCTCATGTCTCAAGATGGCGGATGTGCTTCTCGAGGTTATACGTACAATAACAGTTGATGCACAACCAATCACAACTCGGCCGGTTGCCGAAAATGACCCCTTTCTGACAAGGCAGACCCAAAAATACCCGAATACCCAAAGTAAAAAATGCTTCAAAATGAATTTAAGTTCCAGTTCTGATTGTAGTATTCTGTGATGATAATTCCTCAACAATTGATCTGTTTGTCATTCAAATTTGGCAAGAATAATTGTTCCCTACTTTCCAAGAGCTTTCTCTTGTTTCGTCTTAAGTTTAAATTGAGGGGGTTTTACACCAAAATTAGGCCGAAAATGGCAAAAAATTGGAATTTCTTCAATATGGCTTCAAGAATTTTCTTGAAATTTTTTTAAAATATTCCGTGACTAGTCACTGATAATTTTATTTTAGATGAGTCAGTTGTATGGTTAGAGGATATATTTGTTAGAGCAAACCTTTACAGTGATTCCTAGGTCATTGAAGCTCTCGCTAACTTCGACTATAAGTGATTGAATAGTTTATTCTTGAGTAAAAACCAGCAAAAATTACAATGAGCACATTTAAAAGTTACGGTATTCACTCACAGACTCACAAAATGACTTCAACGCAGGTACCATGGGAGATTAATAACTAATCTGAGACTTTCCTCTGTGTGTTTCTATTGAGAGCGAGACAAATTGGATAAGAATCTTCTACAATACTGGCATAGCTCTGCCATCCTTATTCTAAAATGGCAAAGCTACGAAGATGCCATAAGGGATTCCTGTCTAATTTGTCACTTTCTTTATAGAAACACGGAGAAAAAGCCTTTAATTTGATAGGAATCTCCCAAGGTACCAGTGTAGCTCTGCCATTACGCCTGAAACTTTGAAGACATTTTGTGAGCCTGTGAGTGATTACCGTAACTTTTAAATGTGCTCATTGTAATTTTTACTGGTTTTTAGTCAAGAATTAACTATTCAATCACTTAAAGAAAAAAGTTAGCGGGAGCCTGATTACCAAAACTCTTCATGATCTAGACTAAACTTTTTTTTTTGGTGTAAAGGTATTCGGAGAGTCAAAAAGTAATAGCAACACTTACACTGAAGAAATCATCGAAGCTAAACTGTTGTCTATGTTTTTCTCCGTGACCTCCGTGTCCTTCATGTCCATGGTGATGAAAACTACCGCCACTGTCGTGTGAGCTGAAGAAGAAAGTGTTTCCACTGCCGAAATCATCATCGAAGGAGTTGAAGATATCGTCAAAGTTGAAGTGGTGCTGTCTTGGAGCACCGCCAGTTTCAAAGGACGCGGAACCAAACTGATCGTACTGCTTCCGTTTGTCAGGATCGGACAAAACTTCGTAAGCTAGAACAAATAATTTATAGTGATTGTCAGTAAAATTTGAAACAAATAGCCCAGTGACATAATTTTACAAGTAGTATTAACTAGATCCTGAAACACATCAAGCCGCTTCAATGAACCTAAATTCAAGGCAAACCACCAACTAATATCAAGATGCAATTTTACGCATTTGTGGCAAGTCAATGCTGCAAGTTTATCATGCAAGTTATAATTGTCATCTGCAAGCGATTGTTTCACAAGAGTTTACAGTTGGCAGCGTTTTATTTACAAGCGCTGAAGAAAAGTTTTGTCATTTGCACTTGCCATCTACGCAAGTCGTCATGGTGGCTAATACCCACAGAAAAACAACAACATCGTGCAACCGCAGAAAACCGCAATCAGAATGGAAACTATGGTTCATTTTGAAGCATTATTTTCTGCGGGCCGATCATTTACTTCATCGTTAAACCAATCATTAATACTATGTATGAGTGATTCTATTGGTTGGAAATTTTAAAACTTAGCCGTTGCTATGGTAACCATCGTTATAGTGTCCGTTTTTTAAAGGTTACTCATGAATTGCCTTATAAAACGAGACTCTTAACAATGGTTACCATAGCAGCAGCCAAGTTTTGCAATTTTCGACCAATAGCATCACTCGTAGACAGTTTTAACGATTGGTTTAACGATGAAGTAAATGATCGGCCCTCAGGTCTGCTATTTTGAGAAGTTCTGAACTATCCTCAAGCAAAGCCATGTAAAAGACAGAGACGTGTCCGCCATTTTGAATCGGCACCGAAAGAGACCGAAAAAATGTTTTAACTGGTTCTTATAGGAGTCTAAGGTACCGGAGCTTATTTTTACACGAGTTTTCATTCAGATTGTATTATTCTGAGATGCCGGAGCTTATTCTAACAATCAGAGACGCTTCAACTGTGACAGTGAGAATGAAAAAATCGCTGATGAAAACTACTCTAAATATAAAGATTTCTCAGTTGTTCAAAAACAAATTTTGTGACCTTGTTCTGCTTTTGTGTACGGTCAGAACTGTGCTTCTTGTTTATCTTACGATGGACATCAACTTTCTGGAGTTGATATTATCGCTGAAACCATTGATAAAAATGGGGCTCTTTCAAACTTTTGCTACAAGTAAATAAATAGTCCAATCTGATGTAAAGACCAGCGTGAATCACAAAAATCACACAAAAAAAGTCTAATATTTAATAATAAGCACCAAACTACTATGACAGTAAGATCTTAATGGCGGTTCAACGCAGGTATCATAGGAAATTCCTGTCTAATTTGTCACTTTCTCTGAGGAATTACAGAGATATGTCTCAAATCAGATGATACCTGCGTTTCTCCGCCATTAAGCCCGATTCTGAGAGTGAATTTTGTGATTTTTTTGTGCACTCATCCTCATTTATACAGGTTTTTATGCAAGAATCAACTCTTCAGTCCTCTTTAGCAAAAGTTTACAAGAGCCCCATTTTGCTGTGCTGAGGAAGGTCGCCCTAAGCACCATAAGTTACTAACTGTTTTGGCAGTACAGCTTAGGCCTCTATTCTCATACAGAGTTCCTCTTCAGGATTTTATTATTGTTGTACCTACCTGGTCCCTCAACTCTCTCTCACGAAGGCTGTCTGCCCGTCCAAGCATTTAGGAAAGGCCGACCATCTATTGTTCGATGCTGGAATTCTTGGAAGGACAAACCATTGGAGACATTGGAGGTAAGGGTGAACTGAAGCAAAGGCTTCTATTACTATCTAGACTGGACATAACGCCTGCCCATTGAAGCCGATCGGTAGGCAACCACGATTACAGTATGTGCTAAGATTTTCGGAAATACATTGATTTAAATGGGAAAATTCCTTTTTTTAAAAATTAATTAAAAATACAAAAAAAATATTTTTTCATAAAACTTGGTACCATTTAAAAGCTTATGATATGCAAATTCTGGTTCGGGCCAGTTTTTGTACTGTCTTTCAATTGTAAACATTCTACAGAGGCTCAAAGTTGGGTCAATTTTCCTCCATTCTACGGGGTGTTCCATCGTTTCAGTACCCCGCTGAGACAACCTACATAGCTGTACATACTCAATTTTACGTAATCTATATTATGATTAAAGTTATAATTACTGTGTGTCTCAATAATTTATCGCATAAATTCTATTTTTTTGAGCTGTAACCATTCATAAACGGTACAAAGAAAACAATTTTATGAAACACCCTGTAGAAAATCGGTACCCAACTTTAAGCCCCTGTAGAATGCTTCTCCTTCAAAAATCACAAATAAGACCGGCCCGAACCGGAATCTGCAAATCGTGAGCTTTCAAATGGTACCAAGTTTTATGGAAAAATATTTTTTTTAATATTTTTAATTAATTTTTAACCCTTTCCACTCCACCATTTTTTGAGCTGAACCTTCCTGTAATCCACTAGAACTCCATGAACTAGAGCTTCACTGGTAAGTTCAGAAGAAGCCTATCAGAGCGCATCACTACTCAGAACCTATTTTGTCCCGTTGATAGCATCCATTTCGCGCAACAAAATTTTGTCGACTACAGCTCGACAATGGAGCGGAACTTGTAAATCGATTTTGTCGACTACAGCTCGACAGTGGAGTGAAAAGGGTTAAAAAAAAGTCATTTTCCCATTTGTTTCAATGTATTTCTGAAAATCTTAGCACATACTGTAATCGTGGTTGCGGCGTAGCCAGGAGCAACATGCGGTTTTTGTTCCACTCTTCCACTTCACTTTCCCCGCCCTAAAATCGGCCTTATGTCCAGTCTGGATAGTATTAGAAGTCTTTGAACTAAAGAGTAGGGGCCCCGAACTACATTTCAAAAACAGCATAAGTAACACATGGCGCTTACAGCGTTCTTCCTTAACACGGCAGCATTGCTGAGGCAGGAAAACAGAAGAGAAGGGGTGTAAACTACCATACCTTGAGCAATTTTCTGGAACTTCTCTTCAGCTCCTTTTTCTTTGTTTTTATCAGGATGATATTTCCTGGCTAAGGCTCTGAAGGCTTGTCTTATCTCCTTATCCGATGCATTCTGTTTGACCTTCAAAATATTGTAGTAATCATCTTCAGTTAAACAAACGACAGCCATAAGTGACACGCAAAACAAGTAATACCACACTTGTAGAGCTGGCAAATTAAAATGTTTGGTCAAGTCCATCCTTAGGAGGTTGTTTACAATCCACCTGAGACAAATAAATCAAAAACAAAAAAGCATTAGAATAGATGCTGAGGTAAGGTGTGTTAAAACAAGACCACAAAACTATAATAAGTAAGAGAAAATCTATACACAAAGTTTATTAGATAGAGCTCGTTCCTCGAAAGAAGGCCGATGACAGATCATACGGCTCGCTGCGCAAAGACGTGTTCGCGTTCTTGCACATGCCGTCGAAACGCGAACTCGTCTCTGTGCAGTAAACAATCTCATCTGTCTTCGGCCAACTTTTGTGAAACGACCTCTAGTAATAAACCTGATGATTCTTAACAATACGTAAAGACATTATAGAACAGCCATTCTTTTTTTATGAACCAGCCACTATGTCTGAAGAAACTGAAAGAACTCAAATACTTATGGTCGACGGAATCTCAAAAACTTAAGCAGAAAGTAGAAAAAGATCGTCTTTTCAGAACAACTCGTTGACTCATCAGTTCAACAAGAAACTCGTTAAGATATGCAAAAAATATAGTTAAAAAGAAACCATCTTCTTCTATATTCCATCAATTTTCATAAATTTTTCTACCGTAGATTTCTGCATTTTACCAGATTATACGGCCATAAAGACCAGTGCTTCCAAATGAAGAATGGCTGAGAAGTGCATCCACCCCCCCCCCATAAATTACACTTTTTTGCGATCTAATGCTCTGTACTTAGCTGTCCTTCTGATGTGCCAATCAATAACTCTCAATTAATAGATTCACGCCAAAAATCTTGAACTAAAATTCAAAATTAGAAACTGCTGATTCGTACGTTCCGCCAACAACTAAGTAGGAATGTATGAATAGATGGCTTTTTGACAGAGGAAATGAAAAAGATACTTAAGGACTGACCTACAAGAGCCTCAAATAGAAACTCACACTGGCTTGCCCCCGGCCAGCAGTGCAAGGATAATCGATTGATGAAACAAGTTATTAAATCTAGCGTACATAAATTAAAACACTTTCTTTAGCGATAGATAATTTTTTATACGCATGAAACACAAAGGAACGGGTTACTCTTGATTGAGTGCAGTATGTCTGGCGATCCGATTTTAAAAAACACCCCGTCTATTTTTACCGATTTAAATTGTGCTATTTATTTATTTTGAGAGTCATCTTTTAAAGGGAGGCTCTTTTTACTCATTTTCTGAAATGAAACTTGTAAGCATTGTAAACAACTCAAGATTTGACAAATTTAAGGTTATATCTCAGTGGAGCATAAGTAACAATGATCAGTGGACTTAATCATCAGGGTGATTATAGGAATTTCAGACAACTGTCCGTTTGAATGAAAATGTCAGCTGCTTCCTGCTCCTGACCAATCAGGTTGCGCTGATTTGAAGCTGATGTTTCCATG
The DNA here is from genome assembly GCA_011764245.1 of Trialeurodes vaporariorum. Lineage (NCBI taxonomy): Eukaryota > Metazoa > Arthropoda > Insecta > Hemiptera > Aleyrodidae > Trialeurodes > Trialeurodes vaporariorum. The sequence continues at coordinate 4,158,537 of VMOF01000369.1, read as the reverse complement.
AAAGTGTGTAGAACTGTCAAGTCCAATCTTTTCCGGGACAAGCTAAAGAGGCTTTCGAAACGCAATGGTTGATCAAAGTAAAGAAACAGGGGTTTCTCATCGTGTTTCGTAGTGTCCCGATTAATAAAATTAGCCTAATGAGAGTCAATTTTTAGATACACACCACGCTGATCCTTGACCTTGATACGACGACACAGAGTTGCTACAGATTTCAAGATTTTGTACAAGGTAGTTCCTTAAATTCTTGCGTTTATCATCATGATTTTGAATCTGATGATCAGTAGGGACATCTACGACTTCAAAACTACAGCTTTAAGACAGAATCATAAGGTTGACTTCTACGGTAGACGAGAGAAAGCTAGAGCGTAATCAGTCCTTATACATCCTTCCACATACGAAGTTGAAAGAATAGTAAACGATTGAAACGACAGAACGTGAATTCTTGCCGAAGTCACTTGATTACATATCCAGGTGCAATTAAAACAGCTTGCAGTAATGTCAGTTATGTCAACAAATTTGCCTTTCTCTAATGATCCACAAAGCATGGGTTGGGGGGAGTAGCTATAGCATTGAGTCTTCTAGGCATGACATATCAGTAAACCACCAAGAAAATCTTGAGTTTGAGAGACAGTAAGTACAATTGAATATTTGACAGTAAAAGCAAGAGATAAAAAGCGACAGATAGTTATTGCCCCGATAACTTTTAACACTTACCGATTGCAGTGACGTAAAGTATAGACGGTGATAACCAATTTTTGACTAGAGAAGGCCAGCGATTAATCGGGGGGAAATAATGAAGGTTTGAGGAACAAAACTAATTAAAAAAAGTCTTTGGTAGGATCTAATTAGGGGAAATCGATAACAAACACGAAATTTCACATCGAAAGAACAGAATTTTGATTGAAAAACAATGACGACAACGGAGAGTCAAGTCGTGTTTACATTCATTAGTGCCATCAACAGCTGACTCACAGGAATGTTGACCGAGAGCTTGGGGAGAGAAAGGTGTACTACATACAGTCAAGGTGCATGTGTGTGTGTTCTAGAATCGAGATTACGAATGAGGCAGTGAAGCACTCTTTACTTTTGTATCCTTCCGCTTAAGCTTGAACAGTTTTTATGACGCACAGCAAGAATATCGCACCGTCGAGTCGTCGCAAAGCTTAATCAAATAAAATATAAGCAGATGTGAACCAAAAAAGAATTGACAGGATGTGAGGAGCTATTTGCGAAATTTGCTAAAATCACTGCGCCGAATTTTCCTCACTCGCTTGATGAGTGTTTTTGCGTGGAAAAGCAATGATGAATACTGTCCCCCTCCCGTCTGTCTGAGACGTTGTCTCTTTAATCGCGTACTGAACACGAAAAGAGAACTTTTTTTTTTGTTTCTTCCAGAAGCTTTTTTTACAGCAGAAATACATACATTACCCACATTATTCGTACAAAAATAAAATTACCAGCCACTAAATAGCGACTATATGTACTTATACTATCCCTCCGCTATCAGTCCTGCCAGAAGTCAATGGCGGCGCATACATCCTGGCAACCTTGCATTTCGTCCATTTGAACCCGTGTAAAATATCGATTCGAGGGAATACACTATATGCACCCCCAAAATTGATACCTTTTTCAAGTTTTTAAATGGTCTAAATGCAACGTTGCCAGATTGCAAGCGCCGCCACTGCAAAGTAAAATCTGCAGCTTGATCCCCACTTTTTTTTTTTTTTTTTTTTTTTTTTTTTTTATATTAAAGAAGTTGATGCATTGATTGCGTCAAATTGTTACAAAAATCCCTCATTACGCCCCTACTAGCATCAAAATCGAACTTCAAGCCCCTCAAAACGCCGAATTACCGATTGAGTATTTGACCATCTGCAGCAGGCAGGGCCAGATTTGCCTACCATTAGTTGTCAAGGCTGACTAGGCTATATCATAGGATTTTATCGCAAGGCTGGTTGCAAAATTTAGAGGGACCGCTTTAATAAGGCAAAAAGAACCCACTGTTACAAAACGGGCCAAAAAACGGTGAAGGATCAAAAACTAAATAAATAACTAAGTAAATAAATAAATAAGATGAGACGGAAAATGGGAACCGAGCCAAAAAAGGAAATAAAAATCCGAAACGTTTCGATCCAAAATTACAAGATCTTCATCAGTCGGTAGTTAACACACACAGAAAAAACAAAAAATAATGTAAGCCTGACCCAGATCACATCGGACTCATTAAATAAATAAGTAAATAAAGTAAAGCCATCACATGTTTCATTAAGCCCCCCTTATTTTTCGAACCTAAGGTCCTCCTCGCTCGCCCTATACTTACTGTGGTTTGAGATCTTCAAAAAGTAGCCAAAAATGCTAAGGCGAATTTCCCATTAATTTTATCGGTTAAAACTTTTCAAGACCATAATTTAAATAACAGAGATCACGTTTAACACGTAATTTAAACCCAGAAACGTCACTAGAGAGTTTCAAGTTAAGCTTAATAAAAGGTCGAAAACGACGATTTTTTTATGACTTTTTACTTTTGTTCACCTGTTTTTGGCCACTTTTTTTCGATCTTTGACCAAAGAGCGTCCTTAAGCGCGAGTAAAAACATTTAGCTTGGGGCGCTGCTATATGTAGGAACAAGGTGGCGGTACATTGGCGGATACAGGGGGCGGGCAAAGGGGGCAATCGCCCCCCCGTTCGACCAAAAAAGGGGGAAAAGAGAGGGGAGGGAAGGTGAAAGAAGGGGAAACGAGGATAGATAAACGGAAAAGGGGGTCACCGGGGAGGGGGGGGCGAAAATCCCAAGTTCGCCCCCTCCTCGTTCGTGAGGGCTAGATCCGCCAATGGGTGGGTATAGGGTTAAATCCGACGCTGTCAGCAGGGACCGAGACTCAAGAGACGCGTAGTGCTCCTGACTGCTGTGGATCGGGGCGAATCTCAAAAAAAAAGGGACCGAAAACTCGGAACTAAATGCCTAGCGCAGTCCAGCAAATTTGGAAACTTCAAAATTCTTCCATGATTTTGTTACATTCCCGATTTTCAGCAGAACGATAACCCTCTAAGCAAACGGGAGGGGCAGCTACAGCCCTTCAAGCTAGATTAACCCCCCGAATCTGCCTTTACGAGTGCGTGTAAGCATATTTATTACACTTTATGTGTACTTACGGCGAGCCAGCAAGTTTGAAATCGGTAGGCAACGTAGATCTCAAGACTCAATTGATCCGAATAAAAAAACACGTTAAAGTGTAAAACACACGAGCAGTAAAGAAGAGGACAAGTGAATAAATTATGTGGAAATTTCACTTCTATACGCACTGCGCCGACAGAAAAATTGTGATTTGTCGTGGGTGAAAAGCAATTGAAAATTTTTCAAACGTACCTATCATGAATTTATACGTCAGTTTAAGGACTACTTTATGAGAACCATCACGAGGAGTATTTGGTTAAGCGGTCTTAGCACCATCGTTGCCAACCTTACAAATAGATGCACTTCCATGTGATATATAGGATTACGCTTGATTGGGGTAAATTACGACGGAAAATTGTTGAAAATGCTTTTCGTTTGAAACTTCCCAGCGCACTGTAGAGTTTCTTTGCTGATTTCAGCACGAACACGCTGCTTTTGAGTAAGAAGTTGCGTTAGGGGCGCCGATCAACTAAACGTTTACAGTTGGCAGTGCTGATTTTCTGTGGGTGATGCAACGCTGACTGCGGGCGAAAGTACGATAAGATTTACTTGGTTCAATCTCATTGGTCAAACGATTTGGCGGCAAATCTAACGTGGTTTAATTTTACGAGCTTTAAGGAGTATCAGTAAGGAACGCTTTATTTTCTTTGCACCGGACTTTAAGAATCATCTTTAAACAACTTTTGGTTGGACATTTTTTAACTAATCTTCCAAAACTTTGACAAGATGAAACTCTGCAGGGGTGTATTTTTGGATGCATACTAAACAGAAATCAAAGTCTTGTTTTGACCTCCCTGGAATACACACTGTACAATTTGAGAGAATAGTTTTGCAACATCCTATACAATCACGTGCAAGCAATGGTGTAAGACGTCCTTTGACAGTTCCACATAACCTGCATCACACAAAGCCTAGACATTATTCATTTTCAGGGAACAAAAGAAAACAAAGGAACGAGTGCGTTGTTTTTAAGAGTAGTATGGGTTGCGTCAATTCAACCAGGGCAAGTGGGTAAGCTACTTCTTGTACTAGCAAACGCAAAAGTTTTGGCAATTCAGAATGGGGCAATTGCAAGCGTCTGGAATTTTGTGTTTTTTTTATAAAGAAAATGAAATTACTTGATGAGCTGAGAACAAAGATGCCTTTGGTTTCTGATCAAGTCGCATTGTTCTAAAGATGAGATTTTGGCCCAAAATACGTTGTTTTCAATGGGCACGGAAAAAAATAGTTGGCCATACTTACCATCATGATGACTGATTTTGTCACCTGCCAAAAAGATGGTAAACTATACCAGGTATTTGGTTAGGTATGCCCAGCGGCGTGGCCAGGAATTTTTCTAGAGGGGGGTCCGAGGTCCGAAAATTGTCAAGGGGGGGGGGGGGCCCAAAGATACTAATTTGGTCAAATTTGTCTGAAAACGCAAAAAATTACCTTTTACTAGGACAAAGTTTGGTGTCGAGGGGGGGGGGGGTACAGACCCCCTGGATCCCCCCTCCCCCCCTTGGCTATGCCCCTGGGTATGCCTGAACTTAAGTTTAATTTGCATAGTGTCTAGTTCATTCAACCCAATATCTAGTACAGTTTACCATCTTTTTTGCAGGAGCCAAAATCAATCATCATGATGGTAAGTCTGGCTAACAGTTGTTTTCCCATGGAGTTCCGCGTAGTGATGTCCCTACGCACAAGATTTTTGACAACTTCAAACGTGTGTATGTATTTCCAAAACCAGGACACTTATAAAAAAACCGAAGGCACCATTGTTCTCAGCTCATCAAGTACCACCATTTTCTTTATAAAAAACGAAAAATTTTAGACCCTTGCAACTGCCCCATTTGAGATGTGTGACTAATCCTCATATAATTAAAGCAACTATTAGCGTGCTACGTGCATTATTGACTATCAAAACTTTCTCATTTGCTAGTGCTTTGAATTTTGCTCATGCCATTCACTATGTAGTCATCATTCGGGCAGTGCCAAAGTTTCTGTAGGGGGGGCAGGCAAGATTGCAACTCTGTAGCGCATCAAATTTATAAAGACCTTTTTTTGCTTGTTCCTTCCACAGCTTTTGCCGACCCTAGAGAGTGCCGCCCGGAGCTAGGATACCCACATGCCCCCTCCTCGGCACAGCCCTGATCATCATCAGAACAGGATTGGGGTTTGAAACTTAGAATCAAGAATGAAAATACTGATCGTGAGACGAGGACAAATTTCTGAAAATAAAATATAATGAAAAAAAAATTTGACAAAATATCACATTATGAAAGATTTCTTAAAATCATCGAAAGAGCATTAAAATCACAGAGTAAATAAATAAAAGAAAGGTAAATAGAATTAAAGGAGCCACATCTCTATAAGACAACTGAAACATCACTTAAAACCTAGGATCACAAAAAAAGGTGGATGAGGTAAACAAAAATTAACTGGGCGTAACAAAATGAAATGAACAAAAAACCATTCCGTTTCATGAAAATTTAACAGATGAGAAAACGAAAATTAATTGAGTACGTAACAAAATAAAATGAACAAAAAATCATTCTATCTCATTAAAATTTAACAATGACTTGAGGTGATTCTTCAACATTCAGTACCAATTTTTGCCACCAGAGCGCTACCCTTTGATTGATGTCAAATTACAGGCCAAAAATAACTTATAATTAAGAAAATGAAAAGGCAGTTACTAGATAATCATCTGAAGAATGTCTCGGCAAAATCTTTTGGCCATAACTTCAAAAATAAGGCTGAAAGTACCAAACAATGGACAATGGACGAAAGATTTTGCAGAGACATTCTTCAGATGATTATCTAGTAACTGACACTCAGTTTTCTTAAATATAAATTATTTTTGGCCTGTAATTTGATATAAATCAAAGGGTAGCGCTCTGGTGGCAGAAATCGGCCTAAAACGCTGAAGAATCACCTTCAACAAGAAAAAAAGTTATCATGATAAGATTTTCAATGACAAAACTGGGAAATTGTCCAACATTTATCAGAAAGGTACTGTTGATAAGAGCTGGCACTGTCTTGTTTTTCTTTAAGAATAGAAGTTTCTTTCCCTGAACAAATTTTTCAATTGGCTTCATAATCACCTAACAGAAACGTCTAAGGCTAATATTTCTACAATTTGTATGCAGTTCAAGCTTGTTTTCATTATCAGAAATTCGACTTTTAAACAGTGTTACAATTTTTCAAGCTACGCAGGTCAGTGCCAAAAATCAGCAGCATTTCACAAAAATGTTTACAAAATCACTTTGGTTTGGTAACAAAAAATGGGGCTCTTGCTAACTTTTGCTATATGCAATTGAATAGTAAATTCTTGAGTAAAATTTGTTGAATTATGTATTTAATGTTAGTTTAGAAAATAGCTCACAGATAGCGCTGTTAGCGTTTATTTGTTTAATATTGCAAACGGATCGGCTGTTCAGAGTTACCGTGCTCAAACTCTTTTTTCTTGACCTTTATTCAAAATTTTCTCTTTCGAATTGCGGTTAATAAAAATCTCTTTCTAACCATTTTAATTGTTTTAATCTTTATTTTATTTATGATGAGTCAGGAGTTTCAACAAAATTAAAATGAGAAGATTGAAAAATTATGAAATTCACTCAAAGCCTCACAAAATGAATTAAAAGTTTAACCCTTTCCCCTCGTATGTCGGATATCTTCGACCAGGGAAAAGTTGAGTTCCACTCAAAGGTCGGATATATCCGACAAAAAAAGATACCTTCTAAGGACTCGATTGCCGGATATATTCGGCGCGCTTGACGCGCTTGACCAAAGATGAGCTCTAGCGAATTTTATGGGAACTAGGACGAACATCACGCACTACACCAGCGCGCTCTGTACATCGTGATGTGAGTTTTTTACAGACCATATGGTTTGTTTTCATATCGTGTTGTTGAAGCTCCACGAGCTGGTGGGGCGGTCGGGTAAAAATGCTCACGAGTGGAAAGGGTTAAAGCGTGATGGTAGAGCTAAGCAGGTACTCTGGTACTATGAGAGATTCCTATCAAATTTGAGACTTTTCTCTGATTGTTTCAATTGAGAGACGAGTTGGATAGGATTCTCTAATGATACCTGCAAAGCTGTGCCATCTTTGATCTCAAATGGCGGAACTACACAGTTATCATGGGGGATTCCTCTCTAATTCTTCACTCTCTCTAAAGAAACATACAGAGGAAAGCCTCAAATAAAATAGGAACCTCCCCATATATAGTGCCTGTGTTGCTCCGCCACTACGCCTTAAATTTTAAAGTAATTTTATGAGTCTGTGAGTGAAATTCGTAAAGTTTCGATGTTCTCATCGTAATTTTTGCTGGATTTTACTCAACAACAAACTATTCAATCCTTTATGGCAAAAGTTAGAAAGAGCCCAGAGACAAATAGAGACCCAGCACAAAGCTTGCGACAGGTGTCCACTTTTCTGGCTCAATTTTGGTCGGAACTCATCAGAACAACAGCCAACTATTGCCTACTGTTGACTGATGAGCGTGTGTTTTGCATTCGACAGGCGAAACCTGTTTCCGTTTACGGGACGGCAAACCAATCACAGCCTTTTGTTGAGCTTCACCATTCAACAGTAGGCAATGTTTATCGTTGCAGCCGGTGACTCCCAAACAAAACTGTGACCGCTAAACTTGCTTCACTTTTCTAACACGGGAAGCATGTGGTGTGCTAGGTCTCTGCTTGTCTCTGCAAGAGCCCCATTTTGCAAAACGATTCGATTCTTAGTGGCTCATTTTTACCGTTGAACGATAGAATTGCTACATATTCGAGTTACAAATCATCAAACAAGTCTTGTGTGCTGTACATCATCTGATGGTTATCCTTTGACTCCGTGGTATCCATCGGCACATCATTTGAAACAATCTTTGGTTCTTCTACAATTCTAGAGGAGGAAGGTTGCACTAAGCTGGGCCCTGGTTCACTAACATCCGCAGTAACAGCATTGTTCTTTACATTTTGAGCATTATTTCTGGGTTTACTTTTGCTTAGAACAAGGACGGGCGAGTCTTGGGAGCTATCAACACTGTAGTTCTCTACAGAATTTTGAGAATTCGTTTTTTGAGAATTTGTCGCATTTGACTCGACCTCCGTTTCGTTGTCCGCTTCTCCTTCGGTGTCGACATCCGTATCAGTATCGTAAGGATCATTTGTTGTGGCCTGTTCGTTCCGCGATCTCTCGTCAAAGTTTTCAAGGATACTTGAATGACTCAGCAAAACGTCTGAAAGAGGATACATATATTAACAGAAGAGTTTAAAAAATTGGAGAGGGGGAGGGGTGATGTGAAAATCTGAAGTGAGTTAAAGGTTGTTTCAGAGAAGTTTGCTGGCAACAGCTCTATCTACACGTGTGTAGAGGGGGGTATTTTCATCTCCAGTGCCATCTTTGCTCTCAAATGGCTAAGCTACGCAGGTGTCACAATACACAGATGATACATCCAAATTTTTAAGCTCAAAACTTTTAAGTCCAAAAAATTAGGTCCAAAAGAAGAAAAGGCCGATATTAAAATGTCTAGAGATTATAAGTTCATAGGATGAAGTCCAAAAATTTGGAAAGTCTAAGGGGCAAATGAATTTTGGAGCGATCAGTATGCAAATGTATCTAAACAGTTACAGTTAATTACAGTCACAGTTACTTACTGAAAGATTGGACGGACAATACGCACATCATTTATCATCACCCAATTCCCTGGGAGAAATCACTTTTAATTTCAGCCAGCAGCTGATTGCCCAATAATGCATCGACGTATATTAACATTTGGAGTAAAAAAACTGTTGATTAAAAGAAAATCATGATTAGGAACCTAATCATGGAAATTTCAAACCTTCATTTAAATGGGAAATGAAAAATCGCAATTCAAATAAGAGTCAACAATTTTATTTTTTTTAATTAAATGACTCGTAACTCTGACAGCCTTTTGTCAACAAGTTCGACCAACAAGTACGTTAATCAACAGATAGGTACTTCCTTCAAATCATCTGATAGATTTTACAGGAAGATTTATTTTCAGCTTTCTATAGAAGACAAGAATACAAAAAATTGTACTGGCATACTTCTGTTTGTTAAATATGAACCTTCGGACATTTTTTTTGGACGTGGAATTTTTATTTGCGGACATTGTAGCTCATTAGACATTAGAAAATTTGGACGAAGATATAACTGGACAGATAAAATTTTGGACGAAAAAGTTTTGGACATATCATCTGGGAACCGGTGTCATGGGGGATTCCTGCCTAATTTGTCACTCTCTTTCCATAAAAACACACAGAAAACCCTTGAATTAGATAGGAATATCCCATGGTACCTAAAATAACGTAAAGAGAATAAAAAAAAAATTAAGCGTAGCTCCAACATCTCGCCTAAAACTTTAAAGTCATTTTGTGAGTCTATGAGTGAATTTCGACAATTTTTTAAGGCGCTCATTGTAATTTTCGCTGGATTTCGCTTAAGAAGTGACTATTCAATTGCTTAAAGCAAAAGTTGGCAAGAGCCCCATTGCATGCAACATCATTCAGATGAATAAACAATAAATCACAACTGAAATAATGATTTTCAGTAGAGATGAAGTAAGCAAATAAAAAATTACCTTTGACACCAAAGCGGTTGTCCAGTTTCGTATGTAACGAGCAGATGGTATTTTTTTCTGAATTCAAGAGGCAAAGAAAGTTTTTGAAGAGAAGTCTTTGTTCATCTAATACCAAGGCAGGGTATTTCTCTAGTTTGTTTCTTAAATTATTTTGTGCTGAAAAAAAACAAAAATAAAAATAAATAGAAAAAGGGATGAAGCTGCAAAAGAAAAAAAATGAAGCAGGTAACTGCAATTATTGGAATGATACAACCAACATCTGATGGGGGAAAGAGACGAAAAATCAGATCGTCAGCACCTGCGTAATTTTTTGCTTGATTTTTTGAGCTAAAAACGGGGCAATTTGATTTAGAAATAAAGACTTATTTACCCGAGGAAAAAATCAAATGTAATTTGGAGTTGTATCAGCACAGATTACAGGTTTCGGTTTGTAATATTTGCTGGTACAACTCAAAATTACAATTGATTTTTTCCCCGGAAAATACGTCTTCATTTCCGAACCAATTAGGCCCGCTTATAGCTTAAAAAATCAAGCAAAACACTACGCAGGTGCTGACCATCTGATTTTTTTTCTACTATTCGTCTTTTCAGAAAAAATAGCCGAAAACCGTCGGAAAACAAGCTATTTTTAAAGACAGCTACACGAAACGCCATCTATCGGATTAAAATCTCCGGGAGTTTGCCATAGAATCACCTTAAATTCTTTATTTTCTAAAATTTTGTTTGTTACCTGTTTGATGGGCTGTTATGGAACTTCTTAGAGCGGCTATGCGCTTATTCAGTTTCTTATTTGAAATTGACAGAATATCAATGAATTCGTTTGCGACATGTTGAATTGGAATCTGAAAATTGAGAGAATAATCAATCTTTGCTTTCTAACAAAATTTGAAAAAAATGAAAGAAAAATAACAACAATAATGATAACAAGTTCTTGGAGCAAAGCTCAATAATTTACCTTTGTTGGCCTGAAACTTGCAGACATGGTCAAAGAACATGTTCTCTAGCAGCTAGAATGTTTAATAAGCTACCTGAGGGCTGAGGGGCTGAAGAGAAACAGGAATAGCCAGTTTTTCTTGCAAAAGATCAAAACCTATCAACGAGAGAAGGCACTTTACTCTCTAGATGAATTGTACTTTGTAAACTCAAAGGAGTATACATAAAAACTATATTGTTACTTTTAAATCTTTAAGTTTCCTACAGAACTTAAATTATGTTATCAGAACTTATGTTAAATTGACGTGCATCATAACAGTGTACTGTTTCTATAAGTACATCCAACTAAATAAGAATAGGGCTCTTGCGAACTTTTGCTGCACGAGATTGAGGAGTTGATTCTTGCATAGAAACCTGTAAAAATGACGATAAGTACACTAAAAAATCACAAAATTCACTCCCAGAATCGAGCTTAATGGCGGTTCGACGCAGGTATCATGGGAGATTCCTATCTAAATTGAAACATACCTCTGTGTTTCCAAAGAGAAAGTGGCATATTAGATAGGAGTCTCCCATGATACCTGCGTCAAACCGCCATTACGATCTTGCCATTTAGGTATGTAGTTATGTAGGTTTATTACTGAATTTTAAACTTTTTCAGTGTGATTTTCGTGATTTTTGCATCAGAATGGACTGTTCATTTGCACACAGCAAAAGTTTACGAGAGCCCCATTATAACAAAAATTAGCAAGAGTCCTAGAGCCCCATTCATTCCAACCATTTTAAATAGTTACTTTTGCATTCAGAAAAAATTTCATTAATTTGAAAAGCAAAGAGAAAGAGTGGCAATGCAGTGGTAATTATCAAGAAGTTGCAGTAAATACACTGAAATTCTTCCAGTAACAGAAACGTTATTCATCCATGATTAAAGACCTAGCTGATAGAAGGATGCATTGGCAACTTTATGGTTTTGAGAGAAATGCATTTAAAACTTTCAAAATGGTTTTGATTGGTCAAACCTTCGTCTCACTTGGTTTCTGTTTTACAGTTTCAAAACAACCAATTTTAAACTTTCGAACATGTTTTTCTCAAGACTATAAATTTGCATCACCAACACAATCTTCTACATTAGTTTATAGATGTGGTAATGTAGATATGCATAGAATGATACTTACATTTTCAAGAGTAACACTCCCAAACTTAATTTTGATACCACCGTCAACATTTTTCTTCCACATAAATACGCTGTCATTCAGGGTGTACGAAAACGAGGGAGATTCTTCTAAAGTCGTTAAGATTTTCACAGTTTCTTGAAAATATTCATCTTCACTTTTCCCAAGCAGCTTGCTCCAATATGAGATTTGATCTCCTCCGATCTGTAATGAAATTTGATCATTAATACCAGAAGCTAGTTCATTATAATAAAAACTAATTATTAATTTAGCATTCTTTCCACAAAATTAGTTGAATTCTGAATTTCAATTTTGCATTGAAGAAAGCAGGGCTGCACTTAACTTTCCTGCCATCCCACTATGGTCTGAGATTGAAAAAAATTGGCCAAAACTCAGTGATGAAAACTCATTAAAAGCTATCGTTTTCGAACTTTAAAGCTTACTTTAAAACTTTCTAGCAACAATTACACAGTTAAATTACTTACTAGAGTGTTTTATGTGATTGAAGTTGATAGTGTTTGATAAATGTTAAACTGATGATAAATTTCCTTTCTGATTTTTGGCCACTTTTTGACGATCTTAGATCATGGTCTAACTCAGGCCAGAACTCACAGATGAAAACTCAATAAAAGCCATCGTTTTCAAACTTTAAAGCTTACTTTAGAACTTTCTAGTGACAATTCGACAGTTAAATTACTTGCTACAAGTGTTTTCTGGGAGAGCAACCTGAAGATAATCCAAACATTCCAAAATAAAGTCTTAAGAATTATAACCGACGCCCCTATGTACTCCAGGAACGAGGATATCCATAGGGACCTGCAAATCGAGACAGTAAAACAGGTGGTCATGAAAACAGCTAAAAGACATGAAGAAAAACTAATCGAACATCCTAACCCCACCATTGACGTACTGCTTGATAATGAGAATCTGATCCGGAGATTAAAACGTCGGAAAACGTTTGAATTGTCTTCAGGTCGCTTTCTGAGGGGATAAAATGTAAAAATGTATATTTATTTCGTGTTAATTTTCAACAAAAATTGAAGTAAGCAATTGGCAACTGCGTTGCCAACTGTGTTAAATTATTTAAATTAAGAGATAGAATACTGTTAAATATTCGCTTCTATTGCGAATAGGTGCAGGGTTGAGTGAGTGCAATGCACACACAAATAATAAAAAAAAAAAAAAAAAGTGTTTTCTGTGATTGAAATTGATAGTGAAATTTGATAAATGTTAAATTGATGATAAACCTTTCTGATTTCTGGCCACTTTTTGACGATCTTAGACCATAGTCAAACTCAGGCCAAAACTCAGAGATGAAAACTCAATAAAAGCCATCGTTTTCGAACTTTAAAGCTTACTTTAGAACTTTCTAGTGACAATTCAACAGTTAAATTACTTGCTACAAGTGTTTTCTGTGATTGAAATTGATGGTGAAAGTTCATAAATGTTAAATTTATGATAAACCTTTCTGATTTTTGGCCACTTATCGACGATCTTAGACCATAGTGCACCCCTAAGTAAGGTAATGGGGTAGTTTGGAGTCTTTCCCTCCCCCAGACATTGCTGAGATCGTAGCCTCTTTTTGCTGCAACTATTGGCTGTTCAGCTTACTTACAATTTACATCAAATTCGCGATAAAAAAAGACTTTAATTAGTCAGTAAACAAAGAATCAAGATGAGTAGTATAATGAAAATTACGTTCAAAATAGTGAGCTTCAAAAAAATTTTAAGTAGGAGTAAAAACAGAAAATCAGACAAATTTGATTAACTTAGGAAGAAGGCCACTGAAGGAAACAGGCAGTCTCCAAACGTAATTGACGGTCCAAAAGTTAGAATGAGATCAAGTTTACTCATTTTATTTTACTATCAGTTATTACTTACTCCTGCACTTTATTAAAGTACCTATTAAGAATTAAATGAAAGACTAATACTCGCCCCAGAAATGACAAGTCATTTTTAACGACATGAACATTGAGTGGATGTAAGGAACCTTCATTTCCGAGCCGATCAATTCAAATTGCATTTTTCATATTCTCTCCGTTCACCAGTAGCCTAACACATTAGAGGGGAAAAGCTCCCACTGTTACAGATTCAGGTTTGCTTGTGAATTTGTAGCTCATTTCAGTCAAGAAAACTTCTGACGAGAAAAATTGGCTGAACGTATTTCAGACTCAGAGTTGCCACGTTCGAGCCTCGTAAAACTATCCACACCATTGCATGTCAGCAAATGGGGAGCATAGCTTAATTTTTTCCACATGTGGACTAATTTGGCTACGATTGGCAACACTGTTCAGCCTTTCAGAAGGACTAGGGAACCAAAGTATACCTACCTAGTTCATACTTTTCACCCAATTTTTTTTTTTTTTTTTTAATACGCATATATTATTAATATTACTATCAAAGACAATGCTTTTAAGGTACCAAGAACTATGAGTACCCTCATGAAGCAGTTCCCCTAGATGTGACCATAATGGAGTCACATTCGCTCCGTACATCTGCAAAAAGATAATTCATCTTTTTTCGTACTGAAGGCCGAAAGGATGATTATTTATATGTTTACATTGTGATTGCCCTGGATGACATCAGCAGGCTGATTACGAATGATTGAATCGTAATGCTACCAATTTGATGATCGAGTTTGTGTTATTCTTATGGGTGAAGTCATTAAGATAGTTTTCATTCCGATAGAAACCCTCCCACCTCTGCCGAAATTCCGCGATAGCTCAGGAGTTATCAACGAATTTCCACAGAGAAGGGAGGGTTTCTATCAGAAGGAAACCTATCTTAGTGACACCACCCGTAAGGATAACACAAACTCCATTATCGACTCGATAGCATTACAATACGATCCTTCATAATCAGCCTGCAGCTTTTACTGTTTACAACGGATTGGGTGGGTCAAGAACAATTGATGATGGTCGAATGAAACGGTGTAAAACATTTGTAAGTCAAATAAAAATGTATTAATTAAATTCATGTTGAAATTATAAACATTAGATTACAATAACTTTGCATTATAAAAACTATGATGAGAATTAAACAAAGGTATTAAAATAATGAATAAATGATAAAGCAATACCATAAAAAGTAACAAATTTGAAGTCAAGACTTAGAGTCAGTTAGAGAAACCTTGGATTGAAAGAGCTAAAAGAATATTACAGAAGAAAAACTTGCGGATGATTAAATGTAATTTTAGAAAAAAAAAGAAAAAAAAGGAGAAAAAAAACTATGAATTAAGTAATAACAAAAATTTGGTAAAGAAATTCGAAAATATCAGTAAGCGAGACCTTGGCCTGAAGGAGCTGAATTTAAAATATTACAGAAGAAAAACTTGCGATTGGAAGCATATTATTTTTATAAATATACATAAAAAGAAAATAATAATAATAAAAAAAAAAAAAAAATCCTGAATTGATGAGAAAATTTTGGTAAAGAAATTGGAAAGGTCAGTTAGCGAGAACTCGGCCCGAAGGAGCTATATTTAAAATATTACAGAAAAAAACTTGTGAATAATTGCATGTTATTTTTTTTTTTTTTTTTTTTTAAAGGGGGGATTAACAAGAAAAATTTGATGAAATTCGGAAAAGTAGCTTAACAGAGATAAAGAGAGACAGCGACTAAAACATATACGTAATACTTAAACTAATAATAATTTAACACAAAAACAAAAATACTAAAATACCTATTATTTTCCATACTTAAGACTGATAAGGTCCCATGCTTGTAAAGATGAATTGAACTTGATTATAATGATACTAAACACAAGCATCAATGAATTAAAATGATACAATATGTAGGCAGTTCAACAAGGGATAAATGCATGCCATGGTTCAATATATTTGGACGGATAAAATAACTTTAGCAATAAATTTCCTTTAACTTAGTGAATGTAAGAAAATACTTCATACAACTCATCACAAACTTAAAACTATACCTACTGAGAAATCAGATTATAACTTTAGGAGGCTATGCAAAAACAGTAAAAAAACTGAGAGAGATAAGGCAGTCAATAAAATATCTTTAGGAAAATCCTTTTTTTTTTGTACTCACAGAAAACACACCTAATACTAACGACAAGCACCAATATAATAGCAGGCACAAATATGACTGGCTAGGGTATGCAATTATGCATACGCAACACGCCAAATATATTGCGTCGCGAGTTACGTGTGCATTGCATAAGGCCTACATACACGATCGAAGGGGTTTGATCAAACTGCAAATAGCCGACTTGACACTTCCGAAATTCAAACCAAAACTTGGCCAAACCACCTGGGACCAAATTTCGTTAGGTCCCGTGCGTAAGCTTTCTGATTGGTCGAAACCGCACGCAGGTCAACGCTCGGGACCTGACATAATTTGGTCCCTGAGAAATGGATTTAATAGACTGAAATTGGTGAACAGATGGCACACCATCCATCGTCGAATGAGTGACTCAGCAATTTGACGGGGGCCGCCAAGGTATTTATATTTAACAGGTATGCTCGACTCGCTTCCCGCGACATCTTCAGTGGCGCGCAGTTCAAAAGGCAATTCCAAGATGACCGACAAACGAAGAAAACATTGAGCTTCCCTCTCCAGGAAAGCAGAAAACATCCCGATGTTTTCGGGAAAGAGTATACAATGTTTTCTTCTTTTGTCGGTCACCTTGGAATTGCTTTTTGAACTGCGCGCCACTGAAGATGACGCGGGAAGCGAGTCGAGCATACCTGTTAAATATAAGTACCTTGGGGGGCCGTCATGTTTAGGGTGTGTTTTGTTCAAGTTGAGGTTAGAATTTTGAGGGTATCAAGTTGGCTATCCTGCAGTTTGATCGTGAATGAAAGCCTTTTCAATTCTAGAACCAAACAATGTTGTGGCTTGACTGTCCCCCGAAAGACGCTGGATGATAAGCACTTGTGAGTTGTGACACTTGCGTCTTGCGTGGGGTCCCCCCCATCCATAGGTGCCTGAGTTGGGCAAACAGGGTAGTCCTATGAGGTTCGTACATCATTGGAATCGTATTGTAACGGAAATCAGAGAGGATTTTCAAGAAATCAAACACGACACCGCATGTCTAGAATAATTAAATTAAACAGTAATGATCCTTGATTCCTTAAAAATCCACTTTGATTACCGTTGAAATGCAATGAAAAAAAAAAAAAATTACGAATCCCGAATACTGGTTTTCGTGGGACTCGAAGACGAGCCCGCTAGCCCAACTCTGGTGAGGGCTCACCAAGTCAACAACCATCTACGTAGAGTATACACTATACATACAGTCGAGTCGCAATATTATTTGGTCTCTGGCCAGAGATTTTTGTCCCCACTGAAGATAAAACCTATAAAAATGAGAAATTGTTATAAACAATTTACAAACTTTGGCTTCATTCGAAGTAAAGGACACACAAATCAGCTGATACTTATGTTCAGGAAGCCAAATCCTGATTTCTCAACTCTACTCGGTAGGGGATATGTCCTGCTGGTCCTTGGTAAACCAAGACGTACTCATTGGTGCTGATGTCTTTCAGCTGTTCATCATTAAGTTGATGGGTGAAATATTTGGGCAAATACAATTTTCCAACCGTCTTTTTGTGCATGATGAAAGCAAGTAAACATTCGCCGTACATAGTTGTGATTCGCTCGACCCTTATCAACGGGTAACTATCTCCGACCGTAAAGTCGGTGGGGCGCACTTGTCTGATTTTATCGTTCCTCTCTCTGATTTGAAACTTGTGGGATCTACCGAGAGGTCCTTCGTAAATAAGGTCATACAGGTCACAGCTCATGTTATATAACTGGTCATCTGAGTACCTTCTGGTGAAGTATTGCGGTAAGTATATTTGACAGTGTTCGTCTTCAAACATAATGCTAGCCAGTATGGCTTCGCCGAACTTGGAGTCGACCCTATCTAGTCTTCTGATTGGGTATTTCTGGCCGATGGTAAGGTCAGCAGCACGAATCCGTCGGATAGGATTAAAGACTACTGCAAAGTCTCGAGATGCCGACATTTTCTGAAACATATGAAGACGGATACTGATTATTCTTGAACCTCTTCTTAAAGGTAAAATTATGTATTTCACGAGTTTTTGCCCCGCTAGACCTGTGGCAATGGCGGCTCGGGCAATTTGGCCACAATGATTTTCCTCCATTGATAATAAATGTGAAACAATCGATGTTAGTCAATGAATAGCAGCGCCTCAACCAAGGTACCTACATTTAACAGGTATGCTCGATTCGCTTCCCGCGTTATCTTCAGTGGCGTGCGGTTCAAAATCACTGCAGCCAAGGTGGCCGACAAACGCAGTAAACATGCCGATTCACTCGGAGTCGTCCGAGCGAGACGGCGCGGCGGTGTGTTTTCTGCTTTTGTCGGCCATCTTGGCTGCAGTGACTTTGAATTGCGCGCCACTGAAGATAACGCGGGAAGCGTGCCGACCGTACCTGTTGCAAATAGGTATCGTGCGCTTCAAAAGCATTTGATTACTAAGCTTGCATAGACAGTGGCGTAGCTGCTCAGGGGCTTGGGAGGGCATTTTTTGAACGGCGAGACCGTTTATTTGTTTGTTTTTGTTTTCTTTTTGAATGACCAAAAAAAAGCGTCACTTGCTATTACGTTAATTAAGAAAAAAAAAATTAAATTTGACAAGTAAAAAAAAAAAGTCATTCATTCCAAGCCCCCCCCCCCCACTTTTCGACTCCCAGCTACACTTCTGTGCATAGGTTCAAATGGATGAAAAACATTGTGGCTAAATTGCACGAGCCGCCGCATAGCACAAAAAGTACACAGCGGTAGTAGTTGTGGTACATAGCACACAAGTCTATGGTTTAGTTCGCGATATACGACAATGCAATTATGGGATCTGGCGGAAAATATTCAACGAGTAAAAACACACAAAAACAAAATTTCAGGGGAGGGGGGCGCACCATCTATTTAATGAATTGAACATCTTGAGTGGGAATTCCCGAGGGACAATTTTGGGTGGTATTCCACAAACTTTTAAACGAGTAATGAACATATTGAGTGGGAATTGCCGAGGGACATTTTTGGGGGTGGCATCCCACACCTACTTTTAACAATTCGGAAAAAAAAAAAAAAAAAAATAGGGAATCCAGTAAATTCAGCATATAAGACAAAAGGCACCCAGTCGATGTCCACACCTCTTTTAAACGAGTAATGAACATCTTGAGTGGGAATTGCCGAGGGACATTTTTGGGGGTGGCATCCCACACCTACTTTTAACATTTCGGGGGAAAAAAATAGGGAATCCAGTCAATTCAGCATATAAGACAATAGGCACCCAGTCGATGTCCACACCTCTTTTAAACGAGTAATGAACATCTTGAGTGGGAATTCCCGAGGGACAATTTTGGGTGGTATTCCACAACTTTTAAACGAGTAATGAACATATTGAGTGGGAATTGCCGAGGGACATTTTTGGGGGTGGCATCCCACACCTACTTTTAACATTTCGGAAAAAATAGGGAATCCAGTAAATTCACATATAAGACAATAGGCACCCACCCAGTCGATGTCCAGAGTTGAGCAAACGGAATAGTAGTCGAACTCGAGATTCGTTAATTTTTTAAATTGTATTTCAACGGTGATCCGATAAAATTTTTAACGAATCAAAGATGACCGCATGATTAAAATAATAAAAATGAACTGTCATGGTCCTTGATTCGTCAAAACTCCACTCTGATCACCTTCGAAATCCAATCCCAAAAATTTACGAATCTCGAATACTCGAACTCGAGTACTACCTGGATGGCCCAACTCCGTCCACAACTATACTTTAAACTTCCAAAAGAAGGAGGGAATCCCATAAGTTCAGCATAAAAAGTCGTACTTTGCTTTGTCATCACGATGGCGATTTTGATTATTTTTTTACGTCAATATGTTTTGTCGCATTTTAATTCTGTTTGCACTCTCAAAATGTGCTCATTTTGATTGTGTTTATGGACCACTATGAGCTTTTTAGTCATTTTATTGGCAATTTCCGAATTTCTTCGATGGCGAATTTTGGCGTTTGATGGTCATCGCGGTTGACCATCGCGGGAGGTAGTCAACCGCGATGGCTATCAAACGCCGAAATTCACCATCGAAGAAATTCGGAAATTGCCATTAAAATGACTAAAAAGCTTATAGTGGTCCATAAACACAATCAAAATGAGCACATTTTGAGAGTGCAAACACAGAATTAAAATGCGACAAAACATATTTACGTAAAAAAATAATAAAAATCGCCATCGCGATGACAGAGCAAAATACGACTATAGTCATTGTCACATAACGATCGAGGCAAGTAAAGTGCAAACAAAAATAAATAAATAAATAAAAATATATGCGGCGAGTTGCAAGATTTCGCCATTTTAATCGACTCACAATCCGTAGAAACGGAAAAGCTTCAAAGTCGAACGAATCAGGTTTCTGAAACCGTGTTAAACAACAAGAGAACAGGTATGAAAAAGACAAATTGAAGTAGGTAACTAATTAAGTAATTACTAAGTAAGTAATTGACTAGGTAACTAAAAATAAAGAGCAAAGTATTAAACAACGAGGGGAAGGACTGCTCATTGGGAGGAAAAAAAAGTGGACACCAGCAAAAAAAAAAGAATGAATAGTAATTTTGGCATTCTTCTACTTAAATCATTAGTTTTGGAAGAGCGGCCATTTAGTAACAGGCCACTAGGCCAGTTTTAGGGATATAAATAAAGCCTTCAATAGAACGCCCCTCTCTAACTGTAAGTAATAGATTTGGCATTCGAAATAGTTATTTAATAAAGAAAGGTATTATAATATCAAACACTTACCAAATGAAATGTAGGTTGAAATAGAAAGGATAACTCGGGCTGAGGAACTGCGTCACTATAAGCGAGTACTCAAGGTTTATCAAGGCAAATGACGCACTACTCACACCGCGTAACAACCTGAGCTGACTAGGGGTTGGTGGATAACGGTACGGGTAATGGGTAAATTAAATCCGGTTACGACCACTTCCAGCTTAATAAGGTCCCTACACCGCGTGGGTAAGCGCAGAAACCTGCGCAGTTAGGTTAAAATGCGTCAAGGTCGCTGGCTTGACTCCACCCACATGCTTCGTGACGTAGCAACAGGCATTGGAACTGCGTCTCATGCGTCTCCGCTTTCAGGCGCAGTAAATCCTGATAATTCGCAAACTATTCACAGGAGAAGAGTTCTCTCGCGTAAACCTTTCAGGGACCGCATAATGTAACGTCTTCACGGTCCAGGGACCAAATAATGTTAGGTCCCGAGCGTAACTTACGCATGGTCACATCACAGAATACTCTAATCAGAACGGAAACTCGAATTCATTTTGAAACATTCTTTACTTCGGGCCGCCATGTTGGAAAGTGAGCATTTTCGGCAATCTTCGGCAGATCTTCGGCAACTGACCGGGTTGCGATTGGTTGTATGAACGAAAAAACACGTCCGCCATCTTGAGAAGTGAGCAGGCACAGTTGCCAGTTTATGCTGGTAAATTACAAATCTTGTTTCCATTGGCTCTTATGGGAGTTTCCGTTCTGATTAGAGTATTCTGTGGTCACATGACCGTGCGTAAGCTCTCTGATTGGTCGAAACCGCTCGCAAGATGCATGCAATTCAATGCTCGGGACCTAACATTATTTGGTTCCTGCTCTCACAATCAGATGATCCATGATCGGTGAGCACTTGCGGGGAGTTAAAATCACACGGAGCCATATGGATACACTATACAGGCACAGAATAATAAAACCAGAACGGAAACTCTGTCGCATTTTGAAGCAAATTCATTTCGCGTCCGCCATGTTGGGATATAGGCTGTTTACATCTGGATTCAAAAAAAAATATAGAACATGATCCGCGAAATTTTCATTCTGAAATGCCATTAGAATAAAAGTGAGGCCGGAAACTTAAGATTTCTTGCCAGAATTTACAGAAATAAATGAGTTTCAACACAAATCACACTCGTCCGCCATGTTGAGACCACAGACCGCCGGATATATAGGACCACAGCGTTGCCTATTGGTGCCGTTAAATTCCAAACTTGTTTCTATTGGCTCTTATGGGAGTTTCCGTTCTGATTGTATTATTCTGTGATACAAGGTGTAACAGCTGTACCCCCCCCCCCCCCCTGTCTAACTTTGGAACGAGTTGAGATAAAAAGTTGCGGTTTGGACCATTCTTAATAATTTTTGATGGACATTATTTTGGGGGGGGGGGTGTCAATCCCCCCCTCCCACCTTCCCCAGGGGATCCCCCAGGGTGGCTATCTCAAAAATGTCAAATGGCAACCCCTATCTTGTGATAAATCGTTTGAAAGGGCATAAAATTCTAAGACTTTTGACACAAACCAGACGTCGATATCGTTTTTCGTTTTCGATAAATCAAAAGTCAAAGTTCGATTTAACCCATTTTCAAAAAATCAGAACTCCAATTTGAAAAGTCAGAATTTTAAAAAAGAGGGGTCTAAAATACTTTAAACAGCAAGTACTTTTCAGGAAAAAATACGATTTTGCCATAAATTTAGTCAAAATTTGGTTTCAGAGCCCCCCAACGGGCAACAGTTGTCAAAAAATTGCCCCTCAAGGGGTCTATCTCAAAAATTCCGAGGCTCGACCCTATCGAGTGATACATCGCTCAAAAGAGCGCAATAAACTGAGCATTTTGGCACAAACCGCAGGTCGATATCGCTTTTAGTTCTTGATACATCGAATGGCAAAGTTAGATTTTCACCCAATGTCAAATTTCGATACATCGAAAACTAAAAACGATAGCGACCTGCGGTTTGCGCTAAAATGCTCAGTTTAATAATGCGCTCTTTTGAGAGATGTATCACTCGATAGGGGTCGTGCCTCGGAATTTTTGAGATAGACCCCTTGAGGGGCAATTTTTTGACAACTGTTGGGGGGCTCTAAAACCAAATGTTGACTAAATTTACGGCAAAATCGTACTGCCAGATTTGGCTAAAGAGATATAAATTTCAATTTTCTATGTATGATTGAATGAGAAGAGTGTATATTTTTCACCAAATCTGGCAACACTGCATTGCATCGACTGCGATGCTGCCAGATTTGGCTAAAGAGATACAAATTTCAATTTTCTATGTATGATTGGATGAGAAGAGTGTATTTTTTTCACCTAATCTGGCACCACTGATCGACTTTAAGGTCCACAGCGCAAGTTGAGTCTCGACCAATTACAGGCGAGCGATTTTGAGGGCCCTGCTGGTGCCTCATTCTGTTAGGCACGGATACTCCAGCCGGGAGATAAACGTGAAAAATGCGTCTCCTCGCTCCTGATTGGTCAGCGGTTAAGTTTCGAGACACCGATGAGCAACGCGCAAGACTGAAGCTCCTCCTCTGCTCACTGATGGAAGGCATGCCAAGGAATGAATCGTACGTCGGCTCATGCCTCATTCAGCTGTAATTACGTCATCAGTGAAACAAAGAGGAGGGGATAGACCGGTTATCTGTAAAAGTTTTACTTATCACAGCAGAGGCACTGACTCGGTGTATATGCATAATAGGTACTAAAAAATGATTACTCCAGTCGGAACTGCGGTCAATCGAAAGTTAAAATTCGGCAGAGTAAACCAAAAACGATACTTTCGTCCATAGTCTGATCTACTAGTGAGTGATTATTTTGGAAATTTTAGTGTCGAACAGTTTCAACCTATCTAAAATCATGAGTGAGTCCAAAAATAAAGTTTTACTGACAGGTGCTTCTGGTTTACTAGGGCGGGCAATTCATAAAAAGTTTAAGTCAGAAGGTTGGAACGTTCTTGGAACTGCACTAACAAGGTGAACAAATTTCTTACTTCTCTCATGACAAAATTATTCATGGTAAATACACAATCAATTGAAACGTTTTGAGAAAGACTTTGAATTGGTATGACCATGAATAATTTATTCTTCCTTAATTCGTTCCAGCAAAAATTACGTGAACAAATTCAAGTAATGGATTTGGAAAAAAAATTAGAGAACTGTCGACAACATTGTGAATCATTGGTGGCTAGGTAAGTAGGTACCTAAATTAGAACATGCACAGCCAACTTCATACACAGTGACAGCAGTAAAAGGAGCCATATGTGATAAGGCATGTAAACAATACCAATATGGTTTTACCAAATACCAACTATTCGCTCTTACAGCCAGACTATCAATCAACTTTAAAACTTTGGGTAAAAGCTAAAAATGTTTTACTTTTTTTTTGTGTGGAAAAAGCAGATAGTTCCTTCAAACAGGTTTAAATATTATAGTCTTCAAAATTGCTGGAAAAGAATAACTTAAAACTGCGGTTCAACATACTCCTATTACAGATCAATTGAATTTCTCAACCAGCAGTTTCTGGGGATTCCTAATTTCAGTTTCAATTTTTTGGGGGTTTACCTTCCATTCAGTTTCACTGCTCTCTCTCTTTTTTTTTTTTTTTTTTTTTTTTTTTTTTTTTTTTTTTTTTTTTTTCTTTCTCTTTTTTTTCCATTAAATTCAAAGCACTAGAATATCCAATTTTTCTGAATAAAGAATGAAATAGGGAAGTGCAGATTATACAGGTACAAAATTTGATCTGTAGTCAACGAAATAAGTATTGTCGGACAAATCCTTGGATTTTGGCTTCGGCATGCCACATACCATGCTAAAACTCATTGTTGAGTGAGTATTGCAGGTAGCCTAACTCGAATAAAATCTAAGGAGTCAACTGACATTATAAGATTTGTTGACTGTAAGTACAGTCGGGGACAAAAAGAATGTCAGGCGTCTCCTTGAAGTAGGCCACCCGCAATACTTATCCAAATGAATTTAAGCATTGCAGATTGCCTACCTCATGGAGTTGTCTGACACTCTTTCTGTCCCCGACTGTACCTATAGAGAAGATAGTACCACAGAATCTTATCATTGAAAAATTTTAATAAGAATGATTATTGGTTTCAGAGTTTCTGGAGATTTAAAAAAAGTTGACATAACTGATGAAAAGGAAGTAAAGTCAACAATTGAAAATTTTAAACCGGACTGCATTATTCATAGCGCAGCTCTGAGATTCCCAGATAAATGCGATAAAAATCCGGAGGAAGCTGAGAAACTGAACGTCACAGCCACAAAATACATCTCAGCTGTAGCAGGTAATGTTGCGGATATGTACTAGCAAACGCAACAGTTGCGGCAGTTAGAGATGTCGATAATTTGGAAAGTATCGATACTGAGTTGATGCTGTGGACACGGGCGGATACAGGGAATTCTCTTTCTCTCTCTCCTCCCATTTGAAAACGTGCATTAGAAAAGGACAGAAGAGGGGGCCAAAGTCACGTGATGGCCCCCTCTGCTGACCTTTTCTAATACATTAGTTCAAATGGAGGGAGAGAGAGAAAGACAATTCCCTGTATCCGCCCATGGCTGTGCATCAATACCGGTATTGATATCGAGACGAAGTATCGATACTTTATACATAACGATACTTTGATATTTTGCGATTTTTCACAACCCGTCCTTGATCAAATAACATTTCAATTTCCTTAATGTGTAAAATTTTGAAGTTAAGTAACGATTATTTGCAAAGATTCGAATTTAATGGACAAGATTTTAGATACACGTAGCATTTTTGAGACTAGATAACCATTATTGGAGGGAAGTTTGACGAAACAAGTATCAACGAGTATTGACCAAAAGTATCGATACTTTCAAAGTATCGATGTAGTATCGACATCCCTATAGTGGCAGTCAAGTAAGCACACGGAGTACTGAAGGTTGCTATGATCATGTACACGAGACTCAGTCAGATCATCTCAAATTCTCAACTGCCAAAAATTAACCTTTTGATAAAGCTGTCCTATTGATTTGTGCAATGGGTATCAGGTGAAATAAAAGAACGCAAAAACGCAAACTGAGAAAATAATAAGAGGACAATAAAATAACATTTAAATGCCTCTTTTTCTTAATGGGTTTTGTTTCATAGCATTTTATTTTCTGAGTGATTGTTCTTGTGAATAAAGAGAGAAAATACTCCGTGGAGGACATATTTAAGCGACCAAACACGTTATTCATTCTTAAATTATTCCAATTAAAAAAGGCGAACAGCAAGAAGAGAACAATGTTGATTCTCAGTTTTTATGACTTAATGATGGTTGGTTGAAACAATAAATAAATCATGTGAAATTTTACTAAAGAGTAAATAGGTTGAGCAATTATCAACGAGCTATAGCATAAGAGAGGATTTGTGGCGCATGATATTAAAACTTCATGAAGATAGTCATGACGGAAATCTCTTATGGATGTTTCTCACATAGGCTTGGTTTGATTGCACCACCTTTTTTTCCCTTTAAATTTTTAAAAAAAGAATCGTGAAAAATACATTTGAAATTGGTTATTAACAAAAGTACAAGTGTTTCAAAGTGGCTATCTGGACACAGAAATTGATATAACTGTTTCTTTTGGAAAGATTTGCACGATAAAGAAACTGACTCTCATAACAGAAACAAGCAAAATTTTCTTACCTGCGGGCCGATCATTTACTTCATCCTTAAACCGATCATTAAGACTGCGTATGAGTGATTCTATTGGTCGAATATTGTAAAACTTAGCCGTTGCTATGGTAACCATCGTTATAGTGTCCGTTTTTTAAAGGTAACTCATGAATAGCCTTTATAAAACGAGACTCTTAACGATGGTTACCATAGCAACAGCCAAGTTGTTTTTTAAAGGTAACTCATGAATAGCCTTTATAAAACGAGACTCTTTAACGATGGTTACCATAGCAACAGCCAAGTTTTACAATTTTCGACCAATAACATCACTCGTAGACAGTTTTAACGATCGGTTTAATGATAAAGTAAATGATCGGCCCGCTGGATAGTTGTATAAAAATACTGTGTCCAGATAGCCATTCTACAATCACTTGCACTTTCGTTCAAAACCAATTTCCACCGGATTAATTACAACTTTGATTAAAGGTTAAAAAAAATGAGGCAAACAAACCAGAATTAGATTGTCCAAGCTGCCACACTTTGAGATAGGACTTATAAAATGTATCAGCCTCTTTATCGCTATAGCTCTTTGGCAATAATGAATGTTAGTCATGAACACGTGACGTTCAAGTAACAAGAGAGGGAAGATACATCAGCAACGCAAAACCTAACTTTCCTATCTAACTCCTAAAATCCAATTCAAAAATAATCTAGATCTGTTTGATTTTAGCTTCGAAAGGAATTCCAGTCATATACATTAGCACAGACTACGTTTTCGATGGGAAAAATGCTCCGTACCTGACTAATAGTAAAACCAACCCAGTTAATACATACGGCAAAACTAAATTAGAAGGAGAAATTGTTACTCAGCAACAATCTCAGAGTAAGTATAATTTCTTGAATGATCCATAAAATTGAAGGGGAAAAAAGGAATTTAAAAAAGGTGAATTTGACGATAAAGCGAGTTTACCAAAAAAATCTGGATAGAGTTGCTTCGTGTATAGCTGTAGTCGATTTAATTCAAGAGTAGGAACGATAGAGGATCCGTCATTGCGCTACTAAACTGAATGATTTAATGAAAAATACTTAGCGACCTGAGTCTACTATAATTTTTACAAATTTAATGGATAACGTATTCACTAAAAATATTGAACTAACGGTTGCAAATAATTAGACGCACTTAAAGTAGAAAAGTTTGAGTCTAGCGACAAAGACATTGTATTTAGGGTAAGAGGTCGTTTGGTCTACAGCAATAGCTTCTGCTATTTTTTTGGTCTACTTAAAAATAGGTCTGTACTATTATTTCGTCCACAACCATTTCATGTAATGTGTCATTGGGTCTGCTAGCATTTTATGTCTTCCAGTTCCTCGACCATTGTCTAATTATGTGAGCTTACATACCAGGTCTAATTGCAAAAAGGGTCGACCGTATTCTTTCGCCCAATCTAAAATAACGTCAACGCTTAACATTGCATTGGTTTTCTTTTCTTCATTTCTTACGCCAGAAAGTAAATTAACAGATATTCGTCTTGTATTATAGGATCTATTCTTGATTAAATGGCTCCTCACCGCAAAAAAAAAAAAAAATTCATTTCAGTGCATATGATTGGTCTACTCCTAATTTTTTAGCAAAATTTTGTGGACCAATTATTTAAAAGCCGTATTTCTTAACTAGGTACACACATTGTAGACCTGTTTTCCTGGACCAAAAGCCTGAAGACCTTTTTGTGAAGTAGACGTCTGGGTTATTAGACTTCTTGTCTGTGGACCTGATATATTAGACTTTTTGTCATTAGACGTTATTTACTAGACCTAGTGACTGTGGACCAATTTAGTAGACCAAACGACCTGAAACCGTATTTTGAGGCAGTTGCGGCTAGTGTAATTTGGCAACTATGCTAATTTTCCATTTAAACCCATGCAAAAGTATCGATATCTTGAGGGTGCAATTGCACCTCCTGAAGATTGATTGTTTTACATAGGTTTAAATGGAGAGAATACATTGTTGCCAGATTGCACGCGCCGCCACTGTTTTGAGGTGTTCCTACATTGTGCTTTTGATTCTCCTTCATTTAAACTTTGCGCCCTTGTTCTTTCTTAATTGGACCTGCGAAACTCCACCTTTTAAAAGAAAAGATTTTAAGTAAAACGCCAACATTACTTTGCAAACTTTTTGTTCAAGTAACTGGTTGATTGACCAATAGAACCGCATTCTGCAAAAGGGAACCAACTTCCCACTACGTAGAAAACCCATAGCAGTTAGTTTCCTTTGACAGAACTCGGTCCAATTGGTCTAACAATCAGTTATTTGGACAAAAAGTTTGCAAAGTAATGTTGGAGTTTTACTTAAAATATTTTCTTTTACAAGCCGCGGAGTTTTGCAGGTATTATTGGAAGATTCCTGCCTCTCTTTGTGGAAACAAGTAGAGTAAAATCTCAAATTAGAAGGTGTCTCCCATGATACTTGCATAGCTCTGATGTTAAACCTTTGACTTTAAAGTCATTTTGGGAGTAAATTTGGTCATTTTTGCCGGATTTCACTCAAGAATTGACTACTCAGTGGGGCAGTTGCAAGGGTCTGCAATTTTGTATTTTTAAAATGAAAATGATAGTGCTTGATGAGTTGTGAACAACGGTGCCTTTGGTTTTTTCCTATGTTTCCCGTTTTCAAAGATACATATGTGTACAGTTCAAGGGCAGATACAGGGAATTGTCTT
The DNA here is from genome assembly GCA_011764245.1 of Trialeurodes vaporariorum. NCBI lineage: Eukaryota > Metazoa > Arthropoda > Insecta > Hemiptera > Aleyrodidae > Trialeurodes > Trialeurodes vaporariorum. The sequence continues at coordinate 4,129,515 of VMOF01000369.1, read as the reverse complement.
TCTCTCTCTCCCTCCATTTGAACTTATTTGTTAGAAAAGGACAGCAGACAAAGGGCCATCACGTGACTTTGGCCCCCTCTTCTGTCCTTTTCTAACACGCGTTTTCAAATGGGAGGAGAGAGAGAAAGACAATTCCCTGTATCCGCCCATGGTACAGTTGTAAAAAATTGTGTGCGTAGTGACGTCACTACGCCGGATTCCCATTTGAAACAATGTATTTGGGGCCAAAAGCTCATCTCCGGAACAATGGAACTTCCTTAGAAACCAAACGCAACCTTGTTCTTCGCTCATCAAGTAAGGTAGATGTCCCAATTACCGCCCCTGTCCCAATTACCGCCCCCCTTTTCATTTATTCTTTAAAATAAGCCTACTTTAGCAGACAAATTTAAGCGTATATGGGATAAGTGTTTTTCATAGGTTGGCTGAACTGGTGAAAAAAGTTTGAAGTTGATATTTAGCAGCGTTGTGCCCTTAAAAAATCATAGAAGTTGACACAGGACACCTGCCCCCGTATTACCTGTTTTTGCCGATTTCTCTCAGCAGTTACTTATTAAAAATCTGTTCTCTTTACTTTCTGCTTTTTAAAATATTATAATGTCATTATTTCCTGACAATAAACATGATGATTTGAATGAAAAGCCAGCGCAAATATGTATGGCTATAATTAGGGCACCTGATATGACAATAATTGGGACAAAGCCACTTTTGGTGTGGCGGTAATTGGGACATGGGTCATTTTTTCGAGTTTTATTAATAATTTTTTTTCCTGATTGATTACGCCAACTTTATATTTTTTTCATAAAACTAGATAGTATTTGAGAGGCCCTGGTGAAAACCGATCATAGATTTGATAAAAATTAACATTTTTACAGGCATTTTACGGCAATTTTTTCTTAAGGGGGGCGGTAATTGGGACATCTACCTTACTCTCATTTTCTTTACGAAAAACACAATATTTCAGACCCTAGCAACTGCCCCATTGCATACAGCAAAAGTTAGCATTCAAAGGTCAAAATATTTTTTTTATTTTTTCTTTCATTTTTTTTTCTTCTTTTTTAAGAAAATAAATGTGATACATAAGATGATGAAAATTAATCGTTTCTTTTTAATCTTCTCCTCTCATTGTCAGATAACATCATTCTTCGAGTGCCAGTTCTGTATGGACCTGTGACGAGCTTAGCAGAGAGTGCAGTGACCACTCTCCTTCAAAACTTGCTGAATTCTAAGAAGCCTGTGACAGTTTCAAACTATGAAAAGCGAAGACCATCTCATGTGGACGATATTGCTTCTATCTGCTTTGATCTAGTTATAAAAGGACTAACAGTAAGGCTTTCGACAGTCAAGAAGTGAACAATAGACTGTCTTCGTGACTATCTGATTCATGTGGTCTTTTTACGACAGTATTCTTGTTGCATCCCTAACTGCCATCTTCTAAATCTCTCTTTTTCACGAGACCTTCACTGATACCATCTCTCTCTGCGTTTCTAATTCAAAAATTATACATTTTCCGCTGAATTTTAGATCAGAAATGAATTCTGAGCAAATTTAAAGTGCTTCTCTATCAAGAACTGAAGAGCGTTCTCCTTCTTTTAGTCTAAAAACACGAATTAAAGTGAAGAGAGAGGGAGTCAGCACTAACAAGGAGTCATGTACACGTAAGGGGGAGAGAGAGAGAGAGAGAGAGAGAGAGAGAGAGAGAGAGAGAGAGAGAGAGAGAGAGGGAGAGGGAGAGGGAGAGGGAGAGGGAGAGGGAGAGGGAGAGGGAGAGGGAGAGGAGAGGGAGAGAGAGAGAGAGAGAGCAAGAATTTTCCGAATAGGAGCTGAACAATCAAAACTGTTTATAAGTACTTTCAAGAAAATAACTCGTAAACCAGAAAGCCACTAAAACAGTCGGTTGCCTGAGTGTAATAAATATTCCCTGAGACAATTGGCAAAGAATTATTTGTGACAAAAGGTTGCAAAACTCCCCAAAATATAAATAGGGGGGGGGGTGGATGTAGTTTTAATCATGCACAAAACCTTGGATAAAAGTTGCCGCAACCTATGAGCTAGGTGACGACAGGAAATTAGTTGCTGTGGCTAGCTTAGTGATCATGAACCTTGGAAATCTTGGAATCATAATCAGAACAGATCCGTATCGACTCTTCAACCCTTTCTGATCGGAATTTTGTTTACAATTTTCTTTTCTGTATTTTGTTCATGCAATGGAGCGCCACTGATACAAGAACTAGTTCCTCGGAACTCCACAAGATAGGAAAGTCAGATCAGGCCTGACAAAACAACTTTGGAGCAAGAATTAAAATGTCGGGTGACTCCCAACATATGACCGGAAAGGGTTACTTTCAATCCTTGTAGGAGGCGTATTTTAAAATCTGATAAAAAAAAAACACAAAAGCCTACAAAAAACCCATGCTTCCCATTCGGAATGACATCGTCTGATTCTTTTATCCATTTTACCTCTGATCTAAAGTTCAGTGAGTTGCCATTCGATGCAGAAATTATCCCAATTTTCCATTTAACTCAAAGTAAAATTCAGGTGATTTTAACCACAGTTGGCAACACTGTTCAAGTTCCGTATTAATAGATGCTTCGATTACTTACCAATGGGGCTGTTGCACAGTTTTACCATAAGCGATTAAAAAGTTGATTCGGGTGTAAAAACCTCCAAAAATAATGATGGCAGAACTAAAAACTTCCGAAATCCACTCCTAAAACTCAATAAACGCTTTTATTTGCGCAAGCAAAATGGTGGCTTACGGCAGTAATAATGAGAGACTCCCATCTAACAATACTATAACTTTATCATGAAGTGACCACCAATAGCCAACTTTCATTTGACACCGGTGTCACTAGATGTCACGGCACCATTCATCGGATATGGATCACTACTCTGATGACTAATTACTCTGTGAATCATCCTTGTCAGCATAGACAGAGTGGCAAAATTAAGATAGGAATCTCCCATTATTACTGCCCTACGCCACCATTACACTCGCGCAAATAAAAGTGTCTTTTGTGTTTAGGAGTGTATTTCGGCAGTTTCTAGTGCTGCCCTCATTATTTTAGAGGTTTTTACACCGCAATTGACTATTAAATCGCAGAAAGCAAAAGTTTGCAACAGCCCCATTGTAGAAGAAATAAATAATTGGGCCCAACAAATGTTCCGGACAGACGGTCCTTGTTCCTTGTCTCAGATGAAGTCTCAACCAATCAGGAGCAAGGTTTTGCAACTTGGGGTCCAGAACAAGACCATCCGCACCAAACGTTTGATGGGCCCAGCTCCCTAGTTTATAAAAAATAAATACATGAAACTGATAAACATTTTTTTGTTTTCAAAAGGACCGAAATGTAAGAGGAATTTATCAGTGGAGTGGAGAGGAAGTTTTCACAAAGTACCAGATGATCCAAGTTATGAGCGACATTTTCAATCTAAAAATGGATCACATAACTCCGGATTCAAACCCAGGGGACTCAAGTGCTGTGGCAAGGCCTTACGACGTCACACTAGACTCATCAAGATTGCAATCATTAGGGATCACACATCACACAATTTTCAAAGATGGACTTCAGGATTTAAAGCAGTGGGTGGATAAAAGCAAATGAGCCAAGCTGAGGCAAGAACTACCCATCTAATGCTGAAAAAAGTTCGTGCTCAACAATTAAAGGACCTACTAATTATAACTGGTGTTTTGATTGAATTTGTAAAAATTGAAAATAAAGGACAGTAAGCATTTTTATTATTTTTTTAAAAGATGATGGATGATCTCCCTTACAAGAGACATTCACCAGAGGTCGTTTCAGAAGTGTAGGCGCATCAAAACAAGTAATCTTTGGAATTTCCCAATGTTATTCCTCATATTACCCTATAAAAATTGATGAAAATGATTTCGTGTACAGGCATTTCTTAATGCAACGCTTTAAAATCAAACGGCTAAAGTAGCAGGCAAATTTTGTTTTGATTTGAAGGAATGAAAATAGAAAATTTGCCACAGATTATCATTGAGCTACACCTGCACTTCTAAAACAAACTATATGATGCAGATCAATGCATCAGGAATGAGAGATTACTCTCAGGAGCAGAAGCACGATGTGGCCACCTCTGAAGTTCATGGAATTTGCAGGAGCATGCAGCGTAGGTATGTCTGTTTGACGATCGAAAATCATTATCAGCTTGCAGGAGGGCCAAAATGAAAGATCTGTCCCTTTGAGGGCCATTTTCTGCCCCTTTTTGGTCAAAACTTAAAAAGTCAAAAAGGAGTAAAAAAGAAACTGTGGATTGCGTGTGCTCGCACTTTCAACAGAATCCGATGGGGCTGTTTCACACTTCGGCTGTAAGCGAATTAAGAGTCGATTCAGATGCAAAAATCTGCAAAAATGACGATGATAGCACTAAAAACTCACAAAATTAACTCAGAAATGTGAAGTGGCCCTCTCCCTCCGACTCACTAGCGCTCGCGCGAGGTTTACGGAAATCATTCCATAGTTAAACGCACAAGCATGATGGCGGCATATGGCATTAATGATGGGAGATTCCCATCTCAATTCTGTCTCTTTCTCTATGCTGACAAGGAAGATTCACAGAGTAGTGATCCGCATCTGATTAGTGGTACCTACCGTGACACTTGGTGACACTGGTGTCAAAGGCAAGGCATCTCTAATTGGTCACTTTTGGCTGGAGTGACAGTTTCATTAGATGGGAATCTCTCTTTATTAGTGTCATACGCTGCCATCACGCTCGCGCATTTGAAGAGTTTTGAAGTGAGTTTTGTGAGTTTCCAGTGTTATTATTGCTCTTTTTGGAGGTTTTTACACCGGAATTGACAGCTTGATCGCTGAAAGAAAAAGTGTGAGACAGCCCTATTCGAGCAGTCTCCGGATGAAGGACCTATAAAACATCACCTGCGATCTTCCGAGAGAATCAGCCGAGAGGTCTCATTAGAATTTACTCATCAGATGAGCACACCTACCATTTAATGAGCCCCTCTTCCAAAGACAGCCGCAATTATAATGGCTGATTTTAGAGTAAAAATTCCATTTTGATCAATACATTTTACGTGAGTTTCAAGAATTAAACGTGTAATCTGAGGATAGTGTAACTGACCAACTAAAAGAAGTGGAAAAGGTTATAAATTGGCGCTAGGATCGAACGAGCAATTTTATAGGTATCAGACAAGTGCCTTACCAGTTGGCCACACGGAGCTGCGGGGAAAGTGGCCGGAAATTCTGATACAAAGTTCGTACACTTCGAATTTAGCATTCAGATTTTTTTTGTTTATTTATTTTTTGTATCGACACCCTCAGAATATGCATTTGTTAGAGGTCACTTCGGAAGTGTAGGCACTCCTGGTTCTAGACCGATAATCATCCGAATTTTTCAATTGATTCTGATAGCTCTTTGTTTACGTGCGCAGAATCTGGTGTTACCATCCGCGTGAAAACATTCACCCCACTCACTGCGCGAAACGTCAGAACTTTAAGCTGCGTAATAGGCTCTGTTTACATTGGTAACTAGTGAATAGTATGATATATCTTTTTACAATGATTAACCAAATCTATTAAGCAGCAATCAGCTTTAGTTAATTGCATAGCGAGAGGGCTTAAAGTTTCCACAAGGATGGTAACATTTAAGCGAACCTGCACGGAAGAAGTTAAATCATCCTTCCACACATATAAACAAAGAACTGTCAGCCGAAGCTATCAAAAACGGTCTCAAGCACAAATTTTCAGTTGCAAATATAGCTCCTGATCCTTAAGAGAAAACCTTCACGAGCAAACGAGATTGAGCATTTGTTTGGATCCAATTTTTTTCGTGGCGTCGCACTGAACAACTCAATTGCGTTAGAAACATATGAAAAAAAAATTAAGACAAAGATATAAATATGTAAATCGCTGCAATACCTTTCCAGTCCAGGCATTGTGAGAATCTAGTATTGTCAGAATCCCCTCCTTTTCATGCCATTCACTTTTGACCTTAAACTTGCAAAGAGAATTTAACTCGTTAGGAAGACTGCAAACAAACTTCTGAACAGAGCTTTCAGCGTCCATTTTTCACGGGCTGGCTTGACAACTGAAAAAAAATATTCTTGAGATACTCGGAATATTTCAACGACACTCCGGGGGTTTTGCGATGAAAAATAATATTCATGGGGGAAAATTGAAAACTGACAACTGAGGATTAAAATAAGGATTTATGCAACCTTTTACGTTGATATTACGAGTGGCACGGCGACACGAATATGAAAAAGAAAACTAAAGATTCATCACTTTGAAGATTGCCACTGACAATAATCTAAACGTCTAGTCAAAATTCAAAAATCCACTCACGAGTTTCCACATGGCGGTATGGTTTGTTTACACTTTACCACTTTACAGACAAGTGTTACGGGTTACGGCGGTTCGGTCCGTTTTCCATGTCGTTCCCGTCGTAAGTGAACACGAGTGCAAGAGAGAGACCGTTTTACGAAAAAGGTCTCTCACTCGCACTCATTGCTTCTTATGGCGACTCGGTCCGTTTTCCCAATCGTTCCCGTAATATGGCGGTTCGGTCCGTGTTCCCAATCGTTCCCGTAAGCGGCCTTCAGTGCAAGAGAGAGACCGTTTTACGAAAAAAGTCTCTCACTCGCACTCATTGCGTCTTATAGCAGTTCTGTCCGTTTTCTCCGTCGTTCCCGTAAAGGTACACGAGTGCGAGAGAGAGACCGTTTTCCGAAATAGGGTCTCTCTCTCGCACTCATTGCGTCTTATAGCGGTTCGGTCCGTTTTCTCAGTCGTTCCCGTAAAGGTACACGAGTGCGAGAGAGAGGCCGTTTTACGAAAAAAGTCTCTCACTCGCACTCATTGCGTCTTAAGGCGGTTCGGTCCGTTGTCTCAGTCGTTCCGATAAAGGTACACGAGTGCGAGAGAGAGACCGTTTTCCGAAACAGGGTCTCTCTCTCGCACTCATTGCGTCTTATGGCGGCTAGGTCCGTTCGTTCCCGTAAGCGGCCATGAGTGCGAGAGAGAGACCGTTTTACGAAAAAAGTCTCTCACTCGCACTCATTGCGTCTTAAGGCGATTCGGTCCGTTTTCTCAGTCGTTCCCGTAAAGGTACACGAGTGCGAGAGAGAGACCGTTTTACGAAAAAAGTCTCTCACTCGCACTCATTGCGTCTTAAGGCGATTCGGTCCGTTTTCTCAGTCGTTCCCGTAAAGGTACACGAGTGCGAGAGAGAGGCCGTTTGACGAAAAAGGTCTCTCACTCGCACTCATTGCTTCTTATGGCGACTAGGTCCGTTCGTTCCCGTAAGCGAACACGAGTGCGACAGAGAGACCGTTTTCCGAAAAAGGGTCTCTCTCTCGCATTCATTGCGTCTTATAGCGGTTCGGCCCGTTTTCTCAGTCGTTCCCGGTAGCGGACACGAGTGCGAGAGAGAGACCGTTTTACGAAAAAAGTCTCTCACTCGCACTCATTGCGTCTTATGGCGGTTCCGTCCATTTTCCGAGTCGTTCCCGTAAAGGTACACGAGTTCGCGAGACCGTAGAGAGACCGTTTTACTACTCTGTAACCTCTGCGCGCTGTAGTAAACAATGTGGTAATAACCATTCGCATTAACCAAATAGATTATGTATAAGTATATTTTCTGACTTGGCCTGGGCGGTTCCGCCACTTATGATAATAAACAAAAGTAAAGTTTTAAAATTCTAAAAAAAAGGCAACCTTCCAGTCACCAACCACCAATAACTGATGCACACGACTGATGACTGATGTTTTACAACTATAAGGTTTTGTTGTTGTTATTGTGGTCAAGTTTTGACAGTTATCAGATTATGACTCCTCTCATAAATGATACGTGAAACTAATTATAACTGTCGCTTTACAATGCGATTAAAAATTATTACTTTTATCGTCCTGGTATAAAGTTAATTAGACTTGTTTCAGTCAGCTCATAATCTTCGTCAGCATTACCTGAAAGTTACTCCATTTGACATCCCTTTTGCTATTGTTTTTGCCAACAGATGTGTACTTTTATGAACACATCGTTGTTCGCAAGGATCCAAATCAATTTTTTGTGACGTTTTGCAATCATTGAGACGCGGGTGAAAATGGAACAATGTTGAAACTGACCATTTTCTTTACTTTCATCTTTGGAGTGATATTCTCAATAATCCTTCATAAATTGTCAGTTTTCCTCATCAATGACAATGTTCACAGAGTTCCTTTCGACACCAAAGTTTTTACGCTTATTCCTTTTGAATCCTCTCTTGTTAACAGTGACGTTATTGATGTAGCTCCTCGGAAATCTGATGTGGAGTCGTCTTGTAAGTAATTGATGATGTTAATTCTGCTTGGGTCCCGTGTAACGGTTGTAGTGTTCTTTTAAAAGAGAGACCACTACTAGAAGCTGTTTCAGATAACTTTGGTTCTGACAGTTCTTTCTTTACTTGTGTTCTCTCCAGTGTAATCATCTGCGTGAAAACTTTTTCCCCGCTCACGTTGTGAACCATTACGGGGGCAGAAGTTGCTCTCTTGTTTACTGCGCATGAACATTGAGAACTGTTGCTGTGCCTCTGGGATGGACCCTCCATAACACTGTAGCAAAAGCCTGCAGCAGGCTCATTCTTGCACCACTGGTCCATCCATCCCTATGCATAATCACTTGAGTATATTGTTGAGTTCATCAGAAAATTCCAAAATCCACTCACAAACTGAATAAATGCGTTTAATAAAATTACAAGATGGTAGTTGAATGAGTGGGTAACAATGGGGAAGTCCAATTTAATTGCAGCTTCCTTTGATGTGGACGGATAATTATTGACGAAGCAATGAACACGACGTTTTACGAAACGAGAGGAACGACCATTTATTCACAGACAAGAAGGTAGACAAGCACAATACAGAGACGCTTTTCGGAGGGTAAAACAAAACACCACAACAGAGAGCAGTGTTGCCAGTTTGCTGGACATGACATCTCTACCATGCAACACGAATCACTTTTTTCTGCATAGAAAGCTGCAATTAAATGGAACTTCTCCACCTGATCATTTGACTGTCACCTTGTAATTTTTTAAACACAATTATTGAGCTTGTTAGTGGATTTTGGAACTTTCTGATGTCCTGAACGTTATTTTCAAGAGATTTTGGAGAGGAACCAACCTTCCTTCTTATTGTACCAAAAGTTGCCAACAGACCCATTCAAAAACATGTGTGTGCTCTAATCAATTTTATCCAGTGCAATAATCTTTAACTCATCCATCATTCATCTACCTTTTCTTTTCTTTTCAGACCCTCAAGGTGAAGCAGTAGCATCTTTGCAAATAGCGTTGGAAGTATGGAAATCAGGGAAAATTGATAAAGCCAAGAAGTTATTTGAACATGCTGTTACATTAGCTCCGAAATGTCCTGATATTTTGACCTATTTTGGAGAGTTTCTTGAAGAGAGTCAAAATGATATTTTAGCTGCCGATCAACTATACTTCAAGGTAAGTCAACTTTCAAGAACTTTTAGGAGTGAACTAAGACTTCAACGGGGCTGTTGCACTCTTTTGCTGTAAGCAATTTAATGATTTATTCAGATGTGAAAATCTCCATAAAGAACAATAGTAGCACTAAAATCTCACGAGATCCACCCCTCAACTCACAGAATGCTTTTAAATACGCTAGCGTAATGGTGGCGTATGACACTAATAATGGGAGATTCCTATCTTAATTTTGTCACTCTCTCCGTGCTGTCAAGGGAGACTCACAGAGTAATTAGGCACCAGAGTAGTGATCCACATCTGATCAATGGTGACACCGGTGACTGCAAGAAAAGAAGAGGATTAATTATAAATTATAGTTTGCAGCACTTGTGCGTTCATCCGCTTTAAGTTATTTTTTTTTTATGCTGATATCATGCCTGTGTATGTAAATTCTTTAGGCTTTGGTCCAATGTCCAAATCATGAGAAAGCCATAGTAAATCGACAACGTACAGCTGCTTTGGTGGAGGAAATTGATCGAATAACCTTGAGACGGATTGACAAGAAAAGAGACCATGTTGCAAGCATTCCTGACTCCGATCCTGCCCTGCAGAAAGCAAAGAGAGAATCTTATTTTCAGGTATGAACGCAAAAATTAAATATGTGCCTATGATGGAAATAAACTAAACTACTAAGTAAACTATACTAAACTAAAATAAACTAAAATGAAGTGGAATATTCAAACACGGAAATTAACTAATATTCTGGCGTCAATGAGATTCATGATCAGCAGGGCTAGGAAAGTTTTATCCCTAGGAACCATAAAATCTTTGTACTATGAGTATGTGTTTTCACACATTAGTTACCTATAACATTCTTATCTGGGGAGACTCCAGTGGCTGTCATGATGTATTGATTGGGCAGAAAGCCATACTTAGAGCCATGCTTGGACTCAATAAACGTGATTCATGTAAAGAACATTTCATTAAACGTAAACTCATGACTGTTGGATCTTTTTATATTCTTGAAATGGTATATCTAGTAAAGAATACTGAAAATGTTTTTGTACAGTTCAAAAATGCACACTCATACTCCGCTAGAAATGGTAATAATATTCAGCTGACTTCTGTAACCAGTGAGACTTAAAGTGGAGCAACCTGTGAATTAGCCACCAAACTGTTTAATAAATTGCCCAACTCCATCAAGGAAATAGAATGTAAGCTCACATTTTCTAATAGAGCAAATGCACTTACCTATGTTGAGTAAAGCTTACTACGATGTTAGTGAATTTTTGAATGATTTCTGACTCGTACTATAACATTTGTAATGTTCCATGTACCAAATTTCAAATACAATACTATACAATACAATACAAGTGAAAAGAAACTATAAATCCCATACTCAAATGTTTAGGTGATTCCAGGCAAAATTTTTCCAGAAATCACTCTGATGAATAACGCCGCCAGTCACTTCTGGGAAAAGTTGTGTTTTCAGCATTTTAAATTGGAAAGAAAGAAAAAACGCAAAGCCCAAGAATTTTCGTAATTTTCGCCTTTCGTAATTTTGTTGAGCCCTAAATGAGCAATATAAGTTGAGAACTAAAGCCATAATATTGGAAATTCATTTTGCCATAAGCTTAGTTAGTGCGAGTGAGTGCAAGTAGTACTATGTTTATCTGCCTCACTCGCACTCATTGAGGCTTATAAGAATTTTTGTATTTCCAATATCCCGGCTTTATTTATGAGTGTTTCAGCTTGAAACTTTCAGGGTATCTTCCTGAAGTATGCTTGCAGGTGCCGAAGTTCCTGGAATTTGTACTTTTTGTGTAAATTTGTCAAGTTTCTCCAAAGCCAAAACTTGTTAACTTTTTGAGCAGTGCAATGTGGTGTCTACGGTTTAGACTAATCGACCCTGGAATCATCTTATTAACAAATTGGAAATGGTTGAATGAAGTCATTCAGTCAAACTGAGTTTTTAAGTTGAAATGGATGTTTTATTGCCCATTTTACTGAATGTGTGTTTGTATTTTATGAGTTTTAATAGCTATACTGATTGGCAACTTATAAAATAAATGGCTTATCACCAGAGGCAAATAGAGACCCAGCACAAAGTTTACGACAGGTGTCCCTTTTTTCTAGCTTAATTTTGGTTGGAAATTATTGAAACAAAAGTCGACTATTGCATACTGTTGAATGATGAGCGCGTGTTTTGCGTTCGCCAAGCAAAATCTGTTGCCGTTTCCGGGACCGCTAACCAGTCACAGCCTTTCGTTGAGCTTCACCACTCAACAGTAGGCTATGTTTATCGTTGCAGCCGGTGACTCCCGAACAAATTTGAGCGCACTAAACTTGCCTCACTTTTCTAACACGGGAAACATACGTTTTGCTGGGTCTCTATTTGTCTCTGGAAATTACTAATTTAAGGAGAGAAAATTTTAGGGGAAAAAATGGGTGAATAAAAACATTAGGCGAATTTTACTTACAGTGACGGGTGAAGAATTGAGGTTTGGAACTTCTCCGGGGACACCGAACGCCAAAGTCAACAAAACCACTTCTAGCCAATCAGGAGCGTTGTTTATTGTTGTCTGTTACCGTTGAGTTACTTCTTCTGCCCTCACCTCGCGGAACGGGTACAGATTCCGAGGTTCGGATACAGCATTTGAGTCATCCATCGGTACCGAAGAAACTGTTGGGGTGAGATAATAAAATGCAAAACCGTTGGTTTGGGTGAAAATCTTCACCTGACACTGTAAATAAAATTTGCCTATTGACGCTTCACATACTATACTATGGGCATTTTTGTCAAGGTCTGAAAATGTTCAGCTCTAACTCCATGATCCATTCCTAATCAACTCTATTGATCCAGAATTTTGTTTCACTTTCCAGCACATATATCACACTGTCGGTATTGAGGGTAATTCAATGACTCTCTCTCAAACGAGGTCCATCGTAGAGACAAGAATGGCGATTGGTGGTAAAAGCATAGCAGAACACAATGAAATTTTAGGTCTTGACGCGGCTTTGAAATACATCAATGCGACTCTGATTAAGAGGTAAATTTTTATTCAAAGTACAGTGATAGTTCACTGTGTGGAACGTCCTCTAAGTGGAATATCTCACCAAGTGGAATTTTTTTTCTGCACCATGAAACCTCCTATCAGTAGCGCACCGAGAGTTTCTTCATCTCTCTCTTTTCTCCATTAAAAAACGTACATTAAACAAGGATGGACAACGGGATAAAACCCCCTCTTTCTGTCCTTTTCCTACCCATACATTCAAATGGGAAATGAGAGAGATGGAAGAGATCCTGGTTGCGCCAGTGCCTCCTTTACTCTGACTGCCATTTCCTAAGTCGAACTTTCGCTAAGTGGAATTTTTTCGGGGCAGGACTGAGGTTCCACACAATGAATTTTCACTGTATTTTTATTTACTTTATCAATATCTATTTAATAACATGCAGGTGACAATTTTTAACAGTCTAGTTACTTTCTCTGTAGATAAAAGAAACAGGCATAAGGGGAAAATTCTGGAAAGCTATTTTGGGGTGTCTGTTACTGGAACATCTGTTCGTATTTTCATTTTGGTTTTTCTGAGCTTGTTAGTTTGTTGAAAGTATCAATATAGGTTGCGATCATTCAAATGAAAGCTGAAGGTCTAAACTTTCATCTAAGCCCAAAATATTTGTGATCTGCTTAGTTTATCAATAGTTACGTACGGAATCCTATGAAAGTTTCCTTAAAGGTGTCTGTTACCGGTGCATTCATCCAGAGACAATTAGAGACCCAGCAAAAAGCTTGCTACAGGTGATCACTTTTCCGGCTGAATTTTGGTCGGAACTCATCGAAACAACAGCCAACATTAGCCTATTGTTGACTGATGAGCGTGTGGTTTGCATTCACCCAGCAAACCGTGTTTCCATTTCTGGGACCGCGGACCAATCTCAGCCTTTTGTTGAGCTCATCACTCAACAGTAGGCTAATGTTTATCGTTGCAGCCGGTGACTCCTGAACAGAACTCAGCCCACTAAATTTGCCTCACTTTTTTAACACGCGAAGCATACGGTGTGCTGGGTCTCTATTTGTCTCTGCATTCATCTTAGGTCCATTAATTTCAAATCTCGTTTGTTCTGTTTCCAGACTTGGTAGAATTTCAATTGAGGATATTTTGGAGATTCACCAGCGAGTCCTCGGTTTTGTTGATCCAATAGAAAGCGGTGCGTTTCGTCGAACCCAAGTTTTTGTCGGCGGTCACATTCCTCCAACTCCTCATCACATCCCTCCTTTGATGGAGGAGTTTGCTGAATGGCTAAATTCTGATCAAGCATTAAGGATGCACCCAGTGCGCTATGCAGCTCTAGCACATTATAAATTGGTCCACATTCACCCGTTCACTGATGGAAATGGGCGAACTTCCAGACTTTTGATGAACATGATTTTGATGCAGGCTGGCTATCCTCCTGTCATCATTCCAAAACAAGAACGACACAAGTACGTTATTCCTCACCTTCACCTCTAATCGGGCTTTTTCTAACTCTTACTATAACTCTACTACAGTGGCGGATCCAGCCCTCGCGAACGGGGGGGCGAAATTGGGATGACCCCATTTTCTTGTTTTCGCTCTTGCTTTTCCCCTCCTTCTCCCCTCTTTTTCCAATTTTTGGGCCGAATGGGGGGGGGTCGCCCCCTTCGCCCCCCACCATCCGCCGGTTACTTTCTTTTGCAAGTCATAGTACTTGATTGAATAATTAATTCTTGAGTAAATTCCAGTAAAAATTACAATGAGGGCCTTAAAAAATTGAGGCTTACTTTTGCCTATCTTAAAACTTGCCATATCCACTTTTGGTGAAGCTTGAGTCAGCGCTGGAAACGGATTTTACAAAAAAAATAAAATAAAATAAAAAAAAAAAAAAAAGTTGATCACGGAACTCGCTTAATCCTTCATAAATAGTGTATTGTGAATAGGGTATTGAGTATTGAGTTTTGAGTTTTGGAAGTTTTTTTTGGTTTTTTTTTCAAAATCACCAAAAGTGGATAAGGCGAGTTTTGCGAAAGTATGCCTCAATTAAGAAATTCACTCACAGACTCACAAAATGACTTTAAAGTCAAATGCTTGTAAAGGCAGAGCCAGGCAGGCACCGTGGGCAGTGGCGTAGCAATAGGTCCCGCTGACCCCGCCGGGCAGGGGGGTGCAACGCTTGGTGGGCGCAAAAATTTTGAGAATAGAAAGATCGGAAAGGATGAAAGGAAAGGAAAAGGGGGAAAAAAGGAAAAGAGGAAAGGCAAAAGAAAATAGGGAAGGAAAAGGAAAAAAAAAGGGAAATTTTCAATATGGTCAAGTAATTTTGAAGGGTTTTATTCAAGAATTTAAAACCCTTGAGTAAGCTTAAAAAGAAAAGCTAGTAAAGGTCCAACTCTGCCAAAATTTCAAGGGGTGGGGGGGCCTTACAAAATTTATTTCCTTAAAATTAAAGGGGGGTTCGAATGCCTAAACCATCCATTAATACAAAGAAAGTTTTTGTAGTTACAGTAACAGAGTGACAAATTAGACAGGAATCTCCCATGCCGCCTGCGTAGCTCTACCATTTAAGAGCAAAGATGGCGGAGCTATGGAGTTATCATAGGAAATTCCCACGTAATTTCTCTCTGTCTCTCCCTCTCCTTCTCTTTCTCTTAGAGAACGAGGATTGCCTCTAATTTGATAGGAATCTCTCACGGTACCTGCGTATTTCCGCCACTAATCCTTCTATTCGAAAGTCAAATTGTGAGTCTGTGAGTGCATTTTGTAATTTCTCAATTTGCTCATAGTAATTTTTGCTGGGTTTTATTCAAGAATTGACCATTTAGTTGCTTAAAGCAAAAGTTAGCTAGAGTCCAACTCTTCTCACTATTCAACTCCCTGGCTCGCAACTTTATTTATTTATTTCTTTATTTAAATTTACAGGCGTTAAATGCCTAAACATCCAATAATACAAAGAAAGTCAAATAGCTACAAACAACAAAGTAAACAAAACTAAGAACAAGAATAATTCACAAATTCAATAATTTTGTCAAATTGTTGTCATTTTGTCGACTTCGATCACCGTCTGATTAATCGGTCTTGGAAGATGTATTTAAAGACAGATTAACGACGGCTTATTAATCTGGATGAAAAGACGTGTTCAAAAACCATCTCGTAAGACGGATTAAAGACGGAAAGCAAGATATCTTCGAAAGACGAATTAAAGACAGACTAAAGATGGATTTAAGACAAGATGAAAAGATGTCTCCAGAATCACTACCACAAGATGGATTTAAGACACAAGGCGGCTTTTCGAACAGGTTTGAAAGAGTTCCTAAAGACCAGGCCTTATTACTCTGTAAGAGAATTTATGGATTCAGATGGAAGTCAGAGATAGGATAGAAGTTCAAAATTTGAATTGTTAACATACCTATTCTATTAATGTTCAGTGAAGTCAGTTTTACCTCTTAAATTGTTGAAATTTTAATTGAAATTGTAATTGAAATTGTAATTGGGCGTGTACCTTAGTCCTGGTCAACCAGGGCTCCCTGTACAAATTATGTAAAATAAAATAAAAAATAAAATAAAAATAAGACATATTAAGGCGGGATGAAAATACATCCTAATGATTCCTCTTTAAGGACGAATATTGTTATCTGGGCCCTGAATACAATGTTCATCAAAAGTATCAAAAATATATCCAAATAAATTCAAAGTCCAATTAATTAATCTTTATTCTATAATCTATATAGTATTTTGAATGGATCTAATGAAGATGTTGGAAACTTTTGCTACAGGCTTATTAATAGATGGTAATGGGGAAAACCCTACATAAATGACAAAAAGCGCACTAGAAAGTTACAAAATCCGCTCCTAAACTCATAAAATGCTTTCAAATGGGAGACCATAACGGCGGTGGTCACCACCTTTTACATTGGGTTTGCCTATCTCAATAAGCTTCATCTCTCGAGGTGTTCTTGCAACACCACACATGAAGAAGAAGAAGCATACAACTGTCATAAGATTTAGGCAGTAATCACTGCCAGTACGGTCTTGTGTTTGAAAGCATTTTATGAGTTTGGGAGTGGATTTTGTGATTTTTTTTCATCATTTTTATAGGGTTTTATCCCATAAGCAACTGTTAATATAAGCTTATAGCAAAAGTTTGCAACAGCTCCATTATCTCTGTAATGAATTAATGATTTCTGGTAAATTGAGTATGAACCTTCTAATAATTTGTTGCATTTTATTCCAGGTATTACAATATGTTAGAACTTGCTAACGAAGGTGACATCAGACCATTCATCAGGTTTATTGCAGATTGTACTGAGCAGACGTTGAACTTGTTCATTTGGGCTACCACTGAGTTCTCAACTTCTGTACCCGCTCTGGACGTAGATTTGAAAACAATCAAAGGCAGTGAAAATTAAAGGTCTGCCAATTTTGTGTTTGGAGATACAGTCTAGCCGAACTGAAGGTATTCAAGTTTAAAGCCCTCGTACTCTCTCAAATGGGTTTTATCAAACTGCAGGATCGCCCGCTTAATATTTCCAAAATTCTAACATAAACTTGACTATGAAACCTCAAAAACGGGTTCTATTGGTTTGACTAAAAGTGGTGAACATATGACACACTGTCCATTGTCAAATAGACTGTTTTAGTAGAGCAATATATCGTCAATATACCGTCTGAGGACCACTGTTTCCAAACAAACTCTGATTCAATGCATTTTTGAATGGAAATTTAGGCCATCAAATGGAACAATTCATGCTTGCATTAATTGTTTGATTGCAAAAAGCTAACCTAGGTTGCGCGCAACCTTTTTGCGATTATGAATTCTATGTCCTCAAAAATGCTTAATTATGCCTGGTTCCACGACTAAAACTGCCGAAATCAACAAGGCAGTCCAGATTAAACAATGCATTTGGAGATTGAAATCACCCAAATGTTTTTGTTGCTGCTGTGGAATTGGCAGGATTTCGGGCGACAAATGCAATGTTCAATCTGTAATTTCTTATTAATTTTGGCAGTTTTAGTCAAGGAACCAGGCATAATGAAGCATTTTGAGGACGTAGAATGCATAATAGCAAAAATGTTGATTTAATAGCCTAAATTTCCGTTCAAAAGTTCGCTTATGGGGAAATTACATAGAACCAGAGGCCCTCAGACGGCAATCGATACGATGTATTGCTCTACTAAAACAGTCTATAACTGCAGTTCTTTGACAAACGGACATACAACAACTGGGCAAGCAACTGTTAGCTCACCTACTCTTTGTGGTGGATTTCCGCTCATGGATTGCTTGTTCGGTCAATTTGATCAAACCTGTTTGATCCTGCACAAAGTGCTTTAGGATTCATATGCTAGTCTTTCGATTGTGATTTTTGTTTATTTAAGTCGATTTTTTTGATCATTTAAGAAATTAAAGATCTTACGTTAGAGTTCAAGTGGGCTGAAGGATCGCTGAGAATAAAATCTCTCTCTTGTTCAAACGCGATTATGTCACATGTTAAAAATCTCTACCTGCCACTTATGCATAGTCATAAGTTGCATTAATTTAGTGTCCAAGGTCCAAATGCCAGTCAATTTAGAGTGCGCTGAAAATATTTCTATTAAGAGCTTCTCACCGGAAACACACTTTAAAAGTGCTACGATTCATTGTTCCGATTGTCTTGGATCTCAAATAGTAAATTCTGCAGGAAAATCCAGCAAAAGTATGATGAGTTTCCTCTAAATTTACGAAACTTACTCACAGACTCACAAAACGGCTTTGAAGTTTAAGGCATGATTGCGGAGATACTTAAGTACCATGGGAGATTCCTATATCTAATTTGAGACTTTCCTCTGTGTGTTTCTACGGAGTGAGAGAAAAATTTCTTATGAATCTTTTATGATACCGGCTTGGCTTGCCATCTTTGCTCTTAAATGGCAAAGCTACGCAGCAGGCCGATCCTTGAATTTCCCGACTTTTGGGTAGACTGGATGAGAATGGAAAAAGGTGATTGGTGGAGATGTGTCACGTGGTTGCCAAGTCTAATCAAAATACCGAATTTATCTAATTGGTTATCAGGTACTCCAAGACTGCCCGATTACCAATGGGTCTGTTGCGTACTTTTGCTACATCCACATAACTCATTGTTTCTAATGTCAAAGTTGGCAAAAATAACGATGCGCACATTAAAACCTTTGAAAAACCACTCATTAACTCAAAAAATACCTTCCATTTCAAACAACTCTTGCCACACTAGACTCTATATCACCGACTTATAACTACGTAGATGGAACCATCTCGTTTATGTAAACATGAACAGAACTTACAAATATTTGAATGTTTAGATTGTAGTCTGTTTGTTCTAACTTGAGACCTGAGCGGGCGATAAATGAATTTCGGAAAATAGAGAATGGCAACACTTCAATAGGTTGTCATAGCCCAAGAGTCGGGCTGCAGCCCTGTCACCTCGGCCGACTGACAAGGGTTAGCACTCCTACGTTGCCACAGAAGGCAAATCTACCTGAATCTCTGGGACTCAAGTTAGAACGAACAGACTATAGATGCGTACAATTCTTTTATTATTTTGTAATCTTTGATAAACTGAAAAGACCAGACAGCAAATGCAGCCAATAGATCATGTATTTAGAAGGGAATTCCATCATTTTGTAGTTACGATGTTGTTCACTTATGTACGGTGGTCCCGTCTATGTAGTAGTATACCGGTGCAAATAGTGTCTAGTGTAGCGTTTGAAATTGAAGTGATTTCCTGAGTTAATGAGTGAATTATGAATGTTTTTAATGTGCGCATCATTATTTTTGCTGAATTTTACATAAGAATCAAGGCTCTATATTGTTGTAGCAAAAGTATGCAACAGACCCATTTCAAGGATCCACCCGCTGGTGTCATAATGGATTCCTGTCTAAGCCTCCAATGGAGCTGTTGCAAACTTTTGCTACAGGCTAATTAATAGTTGATTATGGGGTACTACCCTGTAAAAATAACGATTAGCGCACTAAAACATCACAAAATCCACTCCTAAACTCACAAAATGCTTTTAAACGCGAGACCGTAATGGCGGCCGAGGCCGCGGTTTTTTAATGGCAATTGTATGCTTCTTCTTCTTCTTGTCTGGTGTTGCGAGAACAACGTGTGTAGATGGCGCTGATTGAAGATAGGGAACCCCTATGGAAACCGCGGCCCCGGCCGCCATTACGGTCTCGCGTTCAAAAGCATTTTGTGAGTTTAGGAGTGGATTTCGTGATTTTTTAGTGCGCTAATCGTTAATTTTACAGGGTTTTACACTGTAATCATCTATTTATAAGCCTGTAGCAAAAGTTTGCAACAGCTCCATTAGATAAGATTCTCCCATAGTGTCTTCGCAGCTTCGCCATTGCGCCTTAAACTTGAAAGTAATGTTGTGAGTTTGTGAGTGAATTTCGTAATTTTTTAATTTGCTTGGATTAATTTTTGCTGAATTTTACTCAAGAATTAACTATTCAATCCCTCAAATTAAAAGTTAGCTGGAGCCCCATTGACTCTATGAAATAAATATTTATAGGAATTGAAGAGGGGCTTTTGAAGCTCAGAAAAAATGTTGAAAAAAATTTGAAATTTTTTTGAATTTTTGAAATTTTGAAATGCCGCTGACTCTATTTTGGGAAACGAATGGACTTCAACCGGTTTTTACATCAGCATATTTAAATGCACTGAATAAATTTTGACACCTCAGAAGACTTCAAGTATTTTGAAACGAAAACAGCCTTGATTCTTTGTAGTTTAATGTTATATTGTATTGGTTGGTTATTTGTAAGATCTAAAATATTCTGTTTTGTTATTCTAAGAAATAACCATAAAGTTTCATAGCTGATAGCATCTTCATGATATTACATGTCCAAACATATTTCTTCCCCATTTCTTATTTTCACGAAAGTTTTTATCCACAATCATTTATTTATATATCTATTTATTTATTTATTTATTTATTTAAAAATTGATACATAAAACCATACCAAGTATGTAGGTAACAGGTTATGGTACAAGTCAAAGAGAACTACAGAGTTAGTTTTACGACTCAGTGAGTTACCTAGCTTTACGTTCATTTGTGACTTAAATTTTATAGCCCAGCAAAATTTCAGTGAAAGAAAGGTAAATTCGGAAAAACATTTGTCAGTTTAAACCGGAATCAGTAATCATTGACCCGTGATTATATTTAAAATGTTGATATTTAAGCACGCAGTTCCTTTATTTCTCGATACTTTTTTTATTTGATGGCTGTGACTATTTTAAGAGAATCTTTGTGCTTTCAGAAGAACTGTTTGGAAGTTGGTTCACTTTTTAAACATTAAATTTGTGGTTTGTTCCAAGCTTGATGTATCAGAGACTATTTTTTGCTTTCGGTTTTGGAGATAACTTTGGAAATTACCTCCTTGATGTCCAAAAGTGACTACAGAATAGTTTTTTTATTTGATACGCACAGTGAATTTTATTTATTATTATATTATATTATGTAAGTGTTTATCAATGATCATTTTTTACAATTTTACAAAAACACGCGTAACAAAGGGGACACCTGACTCCTAAAAACTAGAAAAAGCTGGTGAAAATGTTGAAAAAACAAGTCAAAAATAGGCTCAAATTGTGCCAAACAGTGCCTACTTACATCGCTGAAAATTTCGTTTTTTCCTGTTTTTTCGTTTAAGAAATATTTTCACTTTTAGGGTGTAAGGATTGGGACGTCTGGAATATTTTCTGAGGTGTTAGTTGGCACTGTTTGGCTCATCATACGCCTATTTTTGACTTGTTGTTTCATATAATTTTCACCAGCTTTTTCCAGTTTTTAGGAGTCGTTACGCGCGTTTTGGCCCTGTAGTAAATGAGCATAGATTGTTTCACAAGGGTTTTCGTATTATGAAAACCTGTATTTTACACGCGCCTAATTAATGTATCTTCAATTTTACGGCTCTAAAAAAAAGTTTTACTAAAAAGGTTTATGGCTCTTTAATATCTTTATGTTGTAATAATTCAGCTAAAGTTGAAAATGCGTTCATTGGGTCGTATTCAAAGCCGTTTGTCCTCTGTATACTCTTGTGAAATGAGCCATAAAAACCCTACTTTTTTTTAATATTTAAGTAATCTTTTCTTATGATCTTTTTTCCCAATGTCCCAATGTTCTTTTCTTACAATGTCCAGTACATGCTATGTCTGAGGATTGTAGTGTTCAAAACCTGTGAGACACGGAAATACTTGAGGATATATATGCATGCCCTACGGTTCGTCTCCGAAGATTATCTTGAGATGACTTAGTTGTTGACAACGTGGCTTTCGCTAAATTTCGCTATTTGTGATTGCATAGACCATTTTAGCGTCAAAACCAGCTAAAATTACAAAAAGCACTTTAAAAAACTACTAAATTCTCTCATTGACCCAAAAAATGACTTTAAAGTTTATGGCACAATGGCAGTACCATGCTGATTGGCAGATTTTTTAGATTTGAAGATTGATTCAAGTGAAGACTACACGGTAAGATCGTGGTCAATCTTCAGGCGTTGTCAAAATTTGTCAACTGACCTCAATTTTTTAAGTACGTGGCTCACTCAAAAAAATAGATTAAAATTTAAAAAAAAAAAAAAAAAAAAAAAAAAAAAAAAATTGAGAGATTTTTGTAGACATAAAAGATGAAAATCCTAAATTTTTGGTTCCTTTTCATATAATTTTTTAAGTCAGCCATGTGGAGAATAAAGTGAAGAATTGGTTGCCAAACTTTGACAACGCCTGAAGCGATGTCAATTTCCATGTAGTCTTGAAATTTTACCCGGAAAAAGAGAACTTTGAAGGTACCTAGCACCTTTCTTGTTGCTCAGAGAGGTTCTCAATTACTTCCGCAGTAGATTTGAAGAGCTCGAAAGAGGAGAGGCTGTTTTGCGTTTCCATAATTTCCAACACAGTCTATCTGATTATATTGGCAAATACAGTGAAGAATGAAACATGTTCAATGCCCTCTGACATAGCTGTAAGCTGCTGTAGTTAATTAAAGTTAGCAAGCCCATAATGTGATTTCTCAGCATTCAATGCTGTGATCAGCGGTTATCGAATAGTTTTAAAAATTTAACAATCAGTATTGTGAAATTAATAACGCTCAATGTTTTAGAGTTTGATGACCTCATGCGCACAATATTTCTCACTCATTTTGCTGCTGGAACTATTACTGAGAACCGAAAATTTAAACGGTCTAAAAAATCACTTGAGAGGTTCTTGTGAAACTTCAATTTATTTCCTTTCATATCCCTGTGTTCCTCTGAATCTACCCTTTAGTTTTCAACTATTACAATCAAAAAACTTGAGGCTAATTTTTTTTGCATGAAACATATGGAACATATGGATGGAACATAACGGAACAGTTTACTCTTGTTTCCTCTCGGTTAAGAGTGGTTTGTCTAGTGTTTTGATTTAAAAAAAACAGGGCTTTATCCAAATTCTGGCATACAGTCTTTGTTTATCTTTTTTAACTGCTCTATTTTTTTATTTTCTGTGCCGTCGTTAGGAGTGAGTCTCTTTTAATTCATTTTCCAATGTAAAGCTTTTACCTTAAACAAGTTAACAGGTCAAAGAACTCAAGATTCAACAGGTTTAAGATGATTCCAGGGTCGATTAGTTTAAATACTGTGCCGCGCTGCTCAAAAAATCATCAGTTTTTGGCTCAAATTGACAAAAGGCTAAAAACACAAGAGAAAGTCAGCACCTGCGAGCCTACTTTGGGTAGATACCCTAAAAGTTTCAATTTGAAACACTCAAAAATAAAGCCGGAGATTATGAACTACAAAAATTCCCATAAGCCTTAGTGAGTGTGAATGAGGTAGATAGACATATTATCACTCGCAATCGCACTCACTCTCACTCACTAAATTTATGGCGATACCAATTTCATAACTTACGGTTTGAGTTCTTCACCAATTTTGCTCATTTTGGGATCAAAAAATCCATAAAAAAAATTTGCAGGTGCTGATGTCATTAGAATTTGTGTTTTTTCTTTGGTTTCAATTTCAAACTCCGAAAACACGACTTTTCCGGAAAGCAACTAGTGGCGCTATCCTTCAGATTGAAATCTGGAAAATTTTCGCCTGGAATATGTTAAGGTTATATCTTAGTAGAACAAAGTAACCACAATCGTTGGACCGACTTGACATAGTGGTCAGAGTGTTCCGTTGTGTTCCGATGAAACAGTCGAACCATGATTGCCAACTGCAGTAAAAAACCGTTGCGGTTCATTGTGTTTAGCTGTGTTGCAAATGAAGAAATTAGCCTCAGCTGTCAAGAAAAGGTATGAATAACCTTTTCAGTCGAGTTTGATTTCTATGGTTTGGTTCAAAAGTTTCAAAAATATGATCTACTTATTTGTTACGAATAGACATTTTGCTAAAGAGGTTTTCTGGGTTCAGAGGATAATAAAATGCACAGATAGGCTGAGGAATCACACTAAAGGTACATCATCCTAGTGTACCAAATTTATTTTTAAAAATAATTCTTGTTTTTTGTTATAATGTTCTCAATTATCGTACTGAATAAAATATTATGAATTGTTGATCTCCTTGTTTTCATTGTTTTGTGACTTCGGTAAATTATCTCTAAAAAAATGACTTTATTAGATGCCTGTGCCTTTTCCACACCATTATCACATTATTGTGATTATGTATTATGCTGTGTCAGATAATTTTTTCTACCCTATCTTTAAGATGATTCCAGGGTCGATTAGTTCCAACTGTGGACACCACGTCGCGCTGCTCAAGAAGTCAACAAGTTTTTGCTAAATTTGACGAATTCACGCTAAAAACACAAATTTGAGGAACGTCAGCACCTGCGAGCATACTTCAGGAAGATACCCTGAAAGTTTCAGGCTGAATCACTCAAAAATAACGCGGGAAATTATGAAATACGAAACTTCCCGTAAGCCGCAATGAGTGCGAGTGAGGCAGATAGATGTATCATCACTCGCGCTCACTCTCACTCACTAAGTTTATGGCGAAGCGAATTTCCAAATTTAATTCCAAACCAATTTTGCTCATTTTGGGCTCAAAAAATCCATAAAGAAATGTCGCAGGTGCTGGCGTTATTGGATTTTGCGTTTTATTTATGGTTGTAGTTTAAAACGCCAAAAACATAACTTTTCCAAAAAGTGGGACCTTTGCGCTATCCATCGGATTGAAATCTGGAAAAGTTTCGCCTGGAATCACCTTAAATGGCATTTTTAGGTTTGAACATTTTATGATATTTTGTGTGCTGCAAAAGACTAAGTAAGTAAGCGGTTTCACTATTAATGACTTAGTTTGCATTCTTGTGTACTTGAAAAGCAATAGCTATGGAAATTGTAGCGCAATATTTCTCTATCCCTCTCTTTTCTCCGTTGAAAGATGTACGTAAAACTAGGATAGGCAAGGGGATAAAACCCTTTCTTTCCGACCTTTTTCCACTTACTTTTCCATTCAGAGGGAAGATGGTAGTGATTCTGGCTGCACCACAGTAAGGGAATATTGTTATCCCTCTCCTACCCTTTGAATTTGCTTGTGCGATGTTTGATGCATTGACCGAAGTTTCGATGTTTTCCTGTTATCGAATGGATTCGATACTAATGTTGATGTCAATCGATGCATCAGAACTTGTTATTTTATTTCGACTAAAAACAGACCTAAGTGTCATTTTTTCCTCTAAAAAAATCTCAGAAGCATTTAAAAGTGTTATGATTTTTAATGGTTTCTCATTTTTGACTTGTTAAAATTTGTTTCAATGCATCGATAAAATGTCAATGTTTTTTGGACATCGAACTTCGATGCACTAAACTGGACATCGCACAGGCCTACCTTTGAACCATATTGAAATTTGAATTTGAAGAAATCGACTGTGCTGATCTAGATAAGACAGATGGATAATTTTTTTTTATTCCAAAAAATACTGAACAGGGTTGCGAAATTTCATGAAATAAAGTGTGATGAAATTTCACGATGAAATTTCATGAAATTTCACAAAATTTCAGAAATATTCTTCTTGATCTCTTCGAATGAGTTTCCCGTTGTTTAACCGTATTTTCCAATAATCCCCTTTTCATTTAGACCCCAACTGTTGAAATTTTTGAGAGATAATATTTGCATGAAATTATAACAATAATAAATGAAACTCTGGTACTTTGTTTACGATGCGATATTTTGCTTCCATTTATCGTTTTGTGATCTTGCAAACTAGAGTCCCTATATGCTGTGGTAAGGCCCTCTCCTCCTTTTTCACCAAAATTTGCCCTACAAAACGGTAATTTTTTGCATTTTCAGAGCAATTTTACCAACAATTTTACCTCTGCGCCCCCCTCCCCATGACAAATTCCTGGCTACGCCACTGGAGAGTTCAAACCCGTTTAAACTGTTTTTAAGGTTTAATTACCAGGTAGTACTGTTTTAGAGTAACATTAGAATTTATTGTAAGGAGAAAAGTACATTTGAAAATAAAAACTTTGAACAATTAATAGATATGAAATTGACGTCAAAGTTGAAAGTTTAAAGGTTGACGAGGTTAGGAACTTGCCGCGCAAAAATTTTGGTTCTCTGGCCCTCCCTCCGGCTCCCCTCTCTGTTCCTAACTTCTCTCTGTTTTCTTCCCTTTCATCTCACAATAATATAATAAATATAAGTCCTCAATGATCCTATAATTTCATCATATAGTTTTAAAAACTGACTTTTGGTTGAAAAACAATTTGGTTTTCATAATAAATTCGTTTAAATAGAAAATTTCACTAATTTATGAAATTTCATGGGCTGATGAAATTTCATTGAAATTTCACTTGAAATTTCAGTATTTTTCATTTGGAATATTTCATCTCGCAACCCTGATACTGAAGAACTGAACTGAAGAACCTACTTAGTTTCTAGTACCCATCTGCAGGAATCTTAAATACTCTTATGATCTGAATCAAATGACCCCTCTGTCGGGAAGGAATTCAGGATCAAGCATCCAAGGGTTGATCCCTTTACATCCCCCCGTCTCGTCAGGGCAGACAAAGGCAGGACCGCGGCGGTCTTTTTAGCCAAGTTCCCCCTCTCTCTCCCCCTCTTAGGCGAGTGGCGATACCCGATATGTGAACGAGATATGACAGTGATAGTAGTTACGAAGACGCCCATTTGTTTTCCACTCATTTCAATGATAACAAGAGTGTGGTAGCGAATCGGGCAGCTGGATACTAACCGATTCCGTTAAATTTTAAACGCCACCAGCAGCAGTACTTCACTTTTATTACAAGTCGTGATCGTGGATATGATCGTTCAGAAATAAAATTATTTTTTGCCCGCTAAAACTGCGAGTAACACTAGCGCTCTCTTACCCCCACTAAGATTTGAATTTTCGTTTTATGATGGTGGCAGCAGTTGCTCCCCAATCGTAACGAGTTTCGTCGGGTCCTTACACAGGAGAATTTTCTCATCGTTTTTTATAATCAATCAAAAAGTTTACGAAAATATTCCAATTTAATTAATCATCCGTTGTGCCGTTAAAAGTTCTAAGTGAATCAAGTGCTGTGTGATCAGTATGTAAACAGCATCTCCTTTCCGATTGAGGGTGATGCCTATTTTATGTTTCTCTCTATCTTCTGTTGTTACAAGTAAAAAATTTCTCAAATTCGGTTCTCTAACCATGCCGCTGTTCTAATTTTATCCACGTTAAATGTGATTGTTTTAAAAATTATATGTGTTGTTTGATTCAATTTTAAAATGGAGGAATTAGATCTTATCAAATCCGGGACGAGTGTGGACATACGAAGAACAGATGGTGAGTCGTGTTGCTCAATTTTCATTCTCTTACTTAAAACCGTTAACCACCTTCCTTTCTTCCTTTTATCAGGAAACTCCTCCATGTATACAATTCGTACGTTATTTTGTCAGGTCGTCCCTGTCGTCACTAAACCCTTTTTGTCTTTCCATTGATCTAGCTAGAACTGCAGCATCTTATCATTCATATTCAACTTATCTATCCTGCTAGATTTTGATAGGACCAACAAGTTTTTATGGGCCCTTTCAACTTTCTCTTTTAACACCTAAGCAACCATTGTTGGGGAAGTCTTATGGCAACTTTGTTTACTTATTAAGTTTTCGTACCCCAGATCATCTAATTATCATGGATATTTCCTGTGGACCATCCACTTTCATTCCGTTACCAAAATAAATAACTTAAATCCCCCCCAGAATCAGTTGATATTGCGGCTTATTGACTTCGGTTGAGTTGCTTATCATTCTATAACGTTTGAATCACATTTCTTTCTTTCTGTAAAGCTTTATTTATATGTTTCCGTTGATTACCTGGATTTCCAATAGTGCTTGTCCGTAGGAAGAATTTTTCATCTCGGCCCCTATACTTACTGTTTCATGACCTTTAAGGCTGTAGCTCTTGTAAGCCAGATTTGTCTTGGTCGGTAACTGCCAAATAGTGCTTTTAATTTTTACTGTCAGACACTTAATAATTTTATTACATGCTGTGTGCTCCCATGTTTTTGATACTTTTGAGAGGTTGTTATATGAGAGATGACATAAGATAGTTTGCTGAGTTGGGTGCCAAAATGAGATGTTGATGGTTGTTGCGCGTTGCAAAGAGCATCCCTTTGATTTAGAAATGGTTTGCTATGCTGATCACAATTCAAGAGTAGTATTGTAAAAAGACCAAAGTTCTGTTGCTGAAGCTGTCGATTGAACATTCAGGGCCTAAATTTGCAAGTGTGGTTCAGTAATATGGTTCGGACATGGTAATGTTTATTGGTCACATCCACTTTTTTAGTCCTGGTATGAAATTGGCTGTTGGCAGTTATTGTTGGTAAGCAAGTATGTTGCGCTATCATGAAACGAAACTGAATGATTTTGATCCAATCAAAATGGAAGTACTCCAATGAAGTCTGGTCTCCTACTTTGTTTTGTTTAATTTAAGCCCATAATCAACTGTAAGTTCTGAACTCAGGACTCATTAATTTTGCCGACCATCTTCTATAGGTTATCCAAGAAATGATTGAACTTGAGTTGTTGGGCCTTCATGGAAACATAAGCTTCGTACGTCCATTAATTAATGGGGTTGTGACATTGGCGGTGCAGAGCTGTTGTTTTCATGCAAGCTGCATATCTGCCAAGTCCGACCTTTTCTGGGGCAACCTTTTTTTTTTATCAGATCTCCTGATTTATTTCTCAAGCAACCTAAGTATATAGAGATTGTTACAAATGAGTTATCTGATAGCACTTCACAAACTTTATGCGCAGTGAATGGGGTCGCCTCTACTGTCATAACAAGGTCTCCACCAATCGGCAATGTCTTTAAGCTTGTCTCGTGACAACTGTTATCGGCCAACTCATCTGAAACGACCTCTTGTTTAAAGTATTTTTTGTTTTTATAAGAAGCAAATTCTAATATTAGTCTGTGATGCAACTGTCAAAGTGTTCTGTCAGTTCTTCACGTAAAATAACAGTACTTTTACTCAACTACACGCAGTGGATTTTGACAAGTTCTCTTCCATTCAAGCTTTTTTTCTGGGAAGTTTAGTTGGAGCCTCTGAATCTCCCGACTATTAAATTGCTTTACTGATAATGCCGGACATGGAAGTAGGAAGTTTTTTTTCAGAATGTATCTAGAATTGAACTTTCAGAATCAAGTGTCATGTTTAGATTTTTGATCTTTATCTTCTTAGTCTGAAGTCTAAAAGAAGACTCAAGCCCCACTGGTTACAAACTCCCAACAACTTTTTCTCCCAAATAGCATGTGTATTCCCTCAATGCAGTATGTTACAATACCAAGTGCTGTTAAATGCTATACTCAACTGTTCTTAGTCGTTATCAAATCTTTAAGAGCCCCACCTTTTCTCGGGAGCACATGTTACTTACTCTGATACATCGTATTTTGCTTCCTTCATGAAATTATCGATTTTCCAGTTGAGCTGACACTTGCAAGCTCTGGCAAGTTCACGGAACAGTTATTTTTAGTGTTGCCTAAAAAAATCCCAGTCATACCGCTGCCTTTGATACAGATAGTTTCAGGTAGCTTCCAAATCTAAGTCACCTAGAAGTGATCCGTCTATGTGGCAGTGGAAAACTTATGGAGAAATTCAGCTTTAAACCAGAACCAGTCGCAGCTTTTATTAGTAGAGAAAGAGAGGTTTTTTCTAAAGTGATTCTCTCTGATGTTTGAGAGGGACTTGTGAGACTCCAGGGGTGCAAAATGTTCCAAAACTTCGGAAGTTTCACGCGATCCATGACTTATTTCCTCACAGGATTTTAAAAAATTTCCTCACTAAAATTTGAAAGTGATGATTTTCTTTTGCTTATTTTCTTAACATTTCAACACCATGTGTTCGCAAAATGACCAGGATTTTCCCAATTTTTACACTATTTTCCTGGAAAATCCTTATCGCCAAAAAAAAAAAAAAAAGAGGACAGATTTCCTCACTTTCCCAGAAATTTCCTCACTTTCACGCGATCCGCGGATCGCTAGATCGGGCATATTTTGCACCCCTGTAAAAGAGACTCCTCCACTCTGAAGTGGCCCTACTCACCAAAATTCACTGCCTCTCAGGCTTCTGTATACATAACAGAAGCATCAAGTCGATACCCCCGGCTTGCTGGAACTGCCATCAGGTATTCCTGTAGCTATATTTTCTGGGTTGTCCGAGAAAATTATGGACTCGACAGTTCTACGGCTTTCATGAAAACATCAGCTTCAAACCGCCAAAAGTGCGACCTGATTGGACAAGAGCAGAAAAAAGATGATGTTTTCATTTATGATTCAAGCTGCAATACAGTCTTTGTCAAGTCCTACCATGCGTGGGACAGACTATAAGAGAAAGTCTGTTGATCGAATTCCAGTGGAGGTACATCAGTTAACAAAAAAGTGATGCGAGGCTTTAGAATGTAAGTTTTGCATTTTACAGAAGGTTTTTGAAGTCCTTTTGTTGATCATTGGCTCGCATTGTTGTAACTAAATTGATCAAAGCATCATCCCATATGATACAGAAATTAATGTGGATTACTACCAGAATTTTTCAAGAGGCTTTGGGCTACTTCTCAAAATTGTTAGTTCAGAAAGGAAGACAATTTGTTGGTTGTAAAATGATCTAAAAATGCAGACCGCAACTTGCAAATACATTTTTAAGACAAAAGTAATCAAAAATCAAAATTTGAGTACTTTAGTCCCAAAGTTAGGAATTCTTGCTCCAAAAATCTGAGACTATTTATCCTAAAATATCCGGATGCAACTGGTTGTGTTACCACACTCTGTGATTTGAGTACTGAAAATTGTTATTATTTATTTAATTAATATTGTGTCAATTTTGTTGAACAGAGTAGTTAGTGACAATGCCTCAGAATACATGAATTGCAGGTGGTGTCTATAAAGTACTGTGAAAAGTAAAAAGGTGAAGTCATAAAAGTAAAATAATTATAAATAATTAAATATTTTAAGTAAGTATTACACCGTAGAAAGTAATTTTTACATTATATGATTCATTTCAGAACATTTTCATCCCTTTTCAGGCCAACAATTTTGAAAGCTTAATTTTTTAGAGATCCATTCTTTTATCTATTGTGACCAGCAATTCAAATTCAAAGTGATCAATGCCTTATATTTCTCATGAATTTAGAATAAGATAGGCTGAAAATTCTTTAAATTCCTGAGCAACCTTTCATCGCTTGTTTCAACTGTGCAATGTATGGTCTATTTGCACCAATAATCCATACTAATAATGCATAAAGATACATTTTATTGAATTATTTTGAGTGATATCCAGTGAGCAATTGCGCCCGTTCTAGTATCCTGTGGGCTGTTAGCGTTTTTAGAGAAAATCTCCTGTCCTGCTTATTCTGGTATTCTCTACTCTACTAAATCATTTCTCAAGAAAACATGTTCAGAGTTTTCAATGGTTCTGTTGCAAACTTTTACCTCTGCTTTATGGGAGGGTTGATTTCCATGTAAAATCAGATGAAAATTAAGTTGAGAGCTTCAGAAAGTTTTAAAATCCACTCCCAAACTCAATGAAATGCGTTTAACAACAAAATGACTAGGTGATGGTCAAATGAACGGGTAAGAATGAGGGAGTCCCATCTAATATTGCAGCTCTCTATGCTGAGAAAAGTGATTCATCACAGAGGAAGCTATAATTAGACGGGACTCCCCCTTTGTGACCCACTCATTCAACCACCATCTTGTAATTTTGTTTAACGGATTATTTAAGTTTGTGAGTGGATTTTTGAACCTTTCTGATACTCTCAACTTGTTTTTCAAGTGACTTTACGTAGGAATCGAGTCTTTATAACGCTGTTTCAAAAGTTTGCTGCAGATCCATTTCGTGGTCTGTGGCCGTTAGTGGCGTAGCGTTGAATGGGGCAGTGTCACATTTTGTGAATTGAAACCAACGAAAAAGCTCGAATCAGTCGAATCAAAAGGCGAGCCTTGATTTCGACCTTTTGCTTGGGTTTAAATGGACAGTGAAACGTTGCCTGATTGTGGGATACGCGATTGATTGCCACCTTTCTTCGACTCGAACCCCGAAAGGGACAAAGTTTCTGAAGTGTGATCAAAGTGACAACGTGGACTGAAATTTCAGGAAGTTCGGGACTTGAAAGGTATTCGAGTTGGCACGGACGAGCCTGGACGCCACTATGCGTTTGGTTTGACCGACCACCGCTCCGCTCCGGCAGTCGGCACACAGTGGAGAGAGGCGAGACATGGCGTTGCTGTGGCGGCTCGTGATATTTGGCAACCATGCAAGTTTTCCATTTAAACGTAGGTAAAATAATCGATTCTTGCGGAGGCTGGCAGCCTCCGGGAGAATCGATTGTTTTACATTGGTTAAATAGGAGGAGGACACGGTTGCCAAATTTCACGAGCCGCCACTGGCGTGGTAACTTTAAATACGCATATCTTTGTTAATACGCAATTTAGAAGTTTGAAAGTAATTTCATTGGTTTTACCGTGAAATGTTCTTTGAGAACCACCCATTGTAGTTCGTTTTTTGTCCGTAAAAATATTCAAATTTTCATTTTTAGTTATATTTTCCACGCATCCGACCCCTTCTATTGATTCGCTCCACTGTGCGGTGTCGTATCGGTCTACCGCTCTCCGCCACGCCGCACTGTGGGAGAAAATTTTGCAATTTGAAGCCCAAAATTCAACAAGTCAAATCCCCTGTAACAATTATTGTCATTTTGAATCTGAAATGATTTCAGACTCTCTACACGTACGTTTTTCAGCTAAAATCAGTATCACGTGTTTAATTTGGTTCTAGTCAGCAACATTTTTTCTTGGAAGCTTGAAAACAATGTTCAGGCAGTTTTAACTTTTTGATTTTTTACCACGAAAATAAGCCATTTTCCCATTGTGCACCGCATACATAATAATTGTTACCAACAGCGCGACGTATCATGCGCAATCTGGTATAATGTTGCTCGAGAGGTGTCTTATTGTTGATGAGAAACAGCGGCGGCTCGTGCTATTTGGCGACAATGTTTTTCCTCCATATGATTCAATTCAAAACAATCGATTCGATAGTGAAGCGGCGCTTCACCTGCAATCGATTTTTTTCTATAGATTCAAATGGAGGGAAAACACTGTTGTCAAATTGCACCAGCCGCCACTGTTGAGAAATTTACTTTTTACTTTTTGGCCACTATTTGACGATCTCAAATCATAGTGCGAAACCACCCTGGGGTCATTCCTAGGTTAACTGTCCCACCAGTCACTTTTACAATTTTTTTTTTTTTTCTCGAACGTTGATTTTTTCATATTTAAGCAATAAAAAGGGTAAGAGGCCAGACAATTGTCACTCATTTCTTCTTTGAAAAGTTCAAACTTTCAAGCATTAGAGGGGTCACAAGCTGGGTTTTGGCGACATCGACTTTTTACCCATGTTGCATAGCCATGAGTTGCCAGTTTCAAAAGATAAAAAAACCCTTGAGGGCGATCGACTCCATTTGCCAAGCTGAATCGATAGAGGGGTCACAAGCTGGGTTTTGGCGACATCGACTTTTTACCCATGTTGCATAGCCATGAGTTGCCAGTGAAGCGGCTCCAGTCTCAAAAGATGTGAAAAACCTTGAGAGCGATCGACTCCATTCGCCAAGCTGAATCGATAGAGGGGTCACAAGCTGGGGTTTGGCAACAACGACTTTTTGTCCATGTTGCATAGCCATGAGTTACCAGTGTAGCGGCTCCAGTCTCAAAAGATGTGAAAACCCTTATTGAGAGCGATCGACTCCATTTACCAAGCTGAATCGATAGAGGGGTAACAAGCAGGGGGGAGAGAGAGAGAGAGAGAGAGAGAGAGAGAGAGAGAGAGAGAGAGAGAGAGAGAGAGAGAGAGAGAGAGAGAGAGAGAGAGAGAGAGAGAGAGAGAGAAATTTCTGTACCCGCCCATGTGGCAACTACAAATCTTCGCCTCGTGTCTTCATTTGCGGTGCATCCTCTAATGATTCCTCAAACTTTCCAAAGATCTCCCCCAAATATCTCGCTTTTAAACGTCGAATTTTAATCGCCATACTCATGCCGCGTTTGAATTTTAATCGATAGTTTTGTCCGATTAGCGATACTCAACCGATTATCCGAACGCTAAGTGTCACGACTCCTTACTCCCCCCCCCCCCCCCCCCCCCCCCAATTCCATTTTCTCGAAACGTTTAAACTTTGCCTCGAAACTGTTATTCACCTCTAACTATTTTGACACGCGTCCAAGTTTAGCCCCGATTGAATGTAAATTGAATTCAAACGATTCATAAAGCTTGACTTCGTAATCCTTTTCGTACCGATTTATTGTCTGCGGCTCTATTAAACAATCGGTTCGTCCGAATGAATAAAGTAACGACTATATTCATTTTGTTTAGTTTTTCTTCTTTTTTTGGGGGGGGGGGGGAGAAACAGGAAGCTCTCATTAAAAATTGTTGGTTATTTTTTTCTTTCTCTAGTAATCATACTTACTTACTTTATTTTAATTTTTGTGTATGTGTAGAATGGGGCTCTTACAGACTCTTGCTCTATGTAAGCAAATGAATCGTTAAATCTAATGTAAAAACCAGCGAAAATTACGAAAATTACACAAACAAGTTCTTGTACAGTTCTTGTACAGCAGCGCAACAAGAAATTGTCTCCCTCTTCCTCTCCCTCTTAAAAACGGAAAAGTATCTAATTTAGACAAGGATATTTTAAACACCCCCCCCCCCCCTGTTTTTCCTTATTTTTCAACTTACGCATTCAAATTGGAAATGAGAGACAGAAAAGATCCTAGATGCGCCACGAGTTCTTGTTGAGGTTTTACAATTTAAAATTTGTTGCCTCTCCTGTTTGTCAGAAAGTTAAATCTTGGTTTTGTATCATCAAACACCGCGCAAAGTTCAGCAATTCCTCACTTAAGCTGGACGCTATCCTTGTTTTTTTTTTTTTACAATGAGCGCAAAAGTCTGGGGGCTCTTTGGACTCTAATAATTACGTCTGCCCCCGCTGAATAGATCCTTCCGATATCAGAAGTCTCATGAGTCATAAACAGCGTTTATTCCTGTCCCGCTTGAGCAGAGCTCTTCGGTGTTGCAAAATCGTTCTCCGAAAAAAGAAAGAAAATTTTTGTTTTTGTTTTTTTTTTTGAACTGTCCCGCTCTTGCTAACTTTTCACTCAAAAAACAGCTGTCGTAAGATTAACCGTAATTTGGTTTAAATTTTCGACAATCCAAGAAAATGGTAAATTTTACGTTTTCCATGGTTTGGGTTCAAGATATCATGGTTAAAAGTTAACCAATAAGTACGTATTGAACTCAATCCATGAAAATCGTAAAATTTACAGTTTTCTTGGATTGTCGAAAATTTAAACCACGTACCTAATGGTAAATCTTATGATAGCTGTTTGAGGGTTGCTGTAAGCAAATGAATAATTGATGGCAGTGGCGGATCCAGAAAATTTTTCGGGGGGGGGCACGCTTGTGAAATTTTGAAATTTGAAGCGTTAGTGGAAGCAACTTCGGGCTATTTTCTATAGAAAAAAGGATAAATTCGAGGCTTCTGGGGGGGGGCGTACCCTCCACGTTCCGCAGAAATCACCTCTCTTACAACGCGTCGTACAAGAATGTTCGTAAGAGTTTTTGTCATCTGACTGTAGTAATTATTTTTTAAATTTTTAATTTAGATAGCTGAGAAACTTTTATCAGGTTGCATATTTATACAGTAGGGTACTCACTTTAGTTTATCGGTCCTGATTTTTTTGTAGAATAAAAATTAAACGATGATCATTTCGAATCTATTGATTCATCTTCAGGTTTTTCTGGTTTTTTGACAAGTCGCGGTCGCGATACTATACCAGAATAACCTGAATATGAATCAATAGATTCGAAATGATCATCGTTTAATTATTATTCTACCAAAAAATCAGGACCGATAAACTAAAGTGAGTACCCTACTGTATATTTATTAAATTTTTAATTCGTCACATAAAATATGATCTATTAAAGGTGCAAGATTGCCTGAAAAGTACCTACAGTCAGACTTAATTTTTGATTTTCTCAAGGTAATTAATGGATTTTACACGTAAAATTACTTTGAGATACCAATTTTCATGACATTCTATTCATAAATGATGGTAGCTATGCCAAAAAAACCAAATTTTTTTTAAAACTTTGAGGGGCTGTAGCTCAAAGGGGGGGGGGCATTTTCGGACCCATGTTTAGAAGTAAAAAAGAGTCTTAGTTTTCTTTGAAAAAATAAATGACCTTCATTTATGCGTGTTCCAGGAACACCCTGTAAAAACACTAAGAGGAAAGCCTCAAATTAGGAAGGAGTCTTCCATGATATCTGCATAGGCCCGTCTTTACGCCTTGAACTTTAAAGTCATTTTGTCAGTCTTTGAGTGAATTTCGTAATATTTTAATGCGCTCAGCGTAATTTTTGCTGAATTTTACTCAAGAATTAACTATCCAATCGCGTGTAGTATATATCCCATATTTGCCCATTGGGTCGTTAACGACCCACTTATAATGGTTTTTTTGGACAAAATTACAGTAAATTTAGGCCAATTTTCCTCGCAATAATTAATTTTGTGATCTTTCAGCTCCTATAATTTAGCTGGACCAGAAAATTTCACAATTTTTAAATTTTAAATTTTTTTAACTGTAAGATGGTGTTTTTTTTTTTTTTTTTTTTTGAGAAAAACACCAAAAAACACCCAACATGTTCGAATGAAGTTAGGCTTATATGGGATCTAAGTTAGCAAGTGTTCCATTTCGATTAGATTCGAATAATGTTGCAACAGTGGATGAGTTGCGTGTCTACGACATTGGATGTGACCGGGCGGTAGGTTAGGAACAAGTTCCGAGTGTGTGTATAGGGGGATCGCGGAATCGGGAATTATCCGAGAGTCCGCGGAGGGAGGAACGCGAACGAGGGAATGGGGAACGGAACCGCGGGGACGGCGGACTATTGCGTCGTTAAATACTCGATAGTATGAGTTATAAGGCTTTTCACGCATGTATCTATATCAAACGAAACGTTCAAATGGAACGGGTGACCGAATTATTGTCATCTCGCAGTTAAAAAAATAAACGATGGGGCGTCCCCTTTTTCGATATGGTTTTTGTCGGTCGTTTCTTTCTGACGATGTTGTACGCATGTGATTGCATGATAACACACGATTGTTATGAATTCAATCGAATCCGCACTTTTATTTACCATAAAGTCCTCGATTACCCAATGGGATTTCCATTGGGCGTGGATCCAGGAGATTGTCTTTTTCTCTCTCATCCCAATCATCCCATCATGTGAACGTGAGTGTTAGAAAAGGACGGATGAAAGGAGCTTAAGTCACGTGATGACCTTCTTTGTTATCCTTTTCTATTGCATGCTTTCAAATGGGGGGAAGAGAGGGAAAGATAAATCCTTGTATACGCGCGAGTGTGGGTTTCTGACCCTGTCCGTGTAAGTACTTGGGTACATATGTGGTTAGGCAATGAGCATGTTATGTCCAAGGGCGGTACCGATATTAGTTTGTTAATTTTCTCCTCGCTCGACTCGCATGAGGAAGGTGAAAAGGGTCAATATATAAATTACATGGAAAGTGAGAAAAGTTTTGAGGAGAGCTCAGCTATCGTACAAAAGTGTAATTTGAGTGGATTCTATTTTTCATGGTCATGATCAAACCGCACGGGTCGGTGCATTAGAGGCTACAGCTTTCGCGAACGGGGGGGGGTGAACTTGGGGTTTTCGACTCCTGCTGCTCAGCCCCCTCTTTCTTTGCCCCCCCCCCCCTTGTCCTCCAAAAAAGTTATCTCGGTTTCTATGTGTCCTATCGACGAATTAAAGATTGTCACAAGATTTGCGCACATTTTCATTGTATATTTCACGTTTTCATTTTCTGTTTTTATAGCTCGTTGGATCATACGAGGACTCATATCGAATCCTTGACTAAATCCAAAATTCTCCATGTAGCTTTTAAATTTTCACCTCAAAATTTCAAAATTTCTTTAGTTTCCGGTTTCCGAATGTTTAAAATTTTGAAATCTCTGTTTCACAATTCTAAAATAAGTCTCTAAATCTCTTTCTCATTTGCCGCTCACTAAAATTCCGTCTCAATTCATACTCTTCCTGTTAATTAATTAGTTTACTAAGCAAGTTTAGTGAATTTAAATGTAGGGTAACTTTTAGATGGTCTGTTAATACTTATGTAAATACTTACAGTTATGATAAATTGTAAATGGGGATGGGGCTCTTGCGAACTTTTTCCACACGGGATTGAAGAGTTGATTCTTGCATAATAACCTGTAAAAATGACGATGAGTACGCTAAAAAATCACGAAATTCACTCTCAGAATCGAGCTTAATGGCGGTTTGACGCAGGTATCACGGGAGATTCCTATCTAATACAGGCCCGGACTGGCCCACCGGGCAACCGGGCAGATGCCCGGTGCGCCCTCTGTCCGCGGCGCCCCAGCGCCCTCCATAAAAAAAAAAAAAAAAAAAAAAAAAAAAAAAAAAAAACCTTAAGCAGCTGAAAGCCGCGATTCTGGGAGTCTAATTTTCGGTGACTAGAGTACTACAAATATCATGTGTCATAGGGCGCCCTTTGTCCTATAACTCATATGAACCGAGGGCGGCATGGTTTGCGCCGTAACTAACGTAGAAGACACAAGTGTATGGGAACGCATTACACCCCATACTTACCGCCCAACGCTTCGCCCAAAGTCACATAACATGATTCTAGGGCTGAATGCTTTGCACATTAGTTAAAGTAAGACACGAGAGGGCGCTTTCCCCCTCCTCTTGGCGCCCTCCGTCATATGTCACATAAGATGAGTCAAGGGCGGCATGGTTTGCGCCCTAATTAACGTGTAAGAGACGAGCAGGAACGCCCCCTCCCCCCACTAAGAACCGCTAAGAACGCAAAAATAGCTATTTTTGACACTTCAAAAATTCATAGCTCAAAGACAAATCATTTCTCAAAAACAAACTTTAGCTCATTTGAACCGGAAAAGAAAGGAATTTCTTTCAGACAGTTTTTTTTTTGTTTTCCTCAGTGCGATCCGCAAATGAAAAAAATTCAAAAATCTTATTTTTTGGAATTTCCAAAATTTTGAAAATGCAATAACTCAACTAAAACTCAATGTTTTTGAAACATCATACACAACAAAAGATGGATCTTTTAAAGGTCTTTCGTTTAAAAAAAATTGGTTTTGATCATTTTAACCGTTCAAAAGTTATTGCCGAAAAACCGTTTTACCTTCGACCCCCCCCCCCCGCCCCCTCGGATCTAAGAAGGCTGAAATAAAAAATAGACCATATTTAGACTCCCCGTGAATAGCTCTATCAGCCCTGAAAAAATGAAGGCAATCCATACACAGCCCATTCCTAATGGGCGATGAAACAAACTCTTTCCCCAAAATATTCCATGGCTCATTCATCCACATTCCACTTGACTCTTCTCCCTCCAATTATGAGTCGAGAGCATCGCAACGATTTCATGCAGGAAAAATCGAAAATAATTTTGAACAGTTCAATTTTACTATACATGAAAGTACCGTTAAATTCAATCTGAAGGTCAGGAAAATTGAAAAATTTCCCGGGGGAGGACCCCCGGCCCCCGCTTGTACTGAGGGGTATTCCATACCCCCCAAACCCCCCGGAATTAGAGTCGTACCAACCCCCCCCCCCCCCCCCCCCCCGCAAGACAAATGTCTTGTGGCGCCACTGCCTATACAGTATACACATACTGACTAAGAAGTTTTGTGTATACTGAGAAAGAATTTATCATTTTGATGGCAGCTCCTTAAATTTTAAAATAAATAGATAAATAAAATCTAGTATTTTCATCCGACTCTGACATAAAATGTGAGTTTATTTTTTTCTCGATCAACATGATCCTTCTGTTAATATAGAGTCGTTCGGCGGAAACTATAAACGAGAATTCGAAGATCCAGAAACTACGCATTCATATTCTCTCCTCTTTTTTCATAGTCTTTCTAAGCTCATAATTATACTTTTCTGTTCGTTTTTTCCCGCGGGATTCCGTATTGACGACTTAAAAGGTCGAATATATTCATGAAAATTTGCGAAGAATCGAGCTGACTTAATGACCGATCTGATCGCTTAGAAATGGCTTGAAATTGCGTTCTGGCGGATTCTGAATCCCAAAAATTTTTCGGGGGAGGACCCCTGGACCCCCCTTCCTACCTGGGGGGTATTCCATACCCCCCCAGACCCCCCGGTGGGTGGCGCCCCCTAGTCCACCGTCCCGCGCCCTCTCAGGTGAGCCAGTCCGGGCCTGTATCTAAATTGAGACACACCTCTGTGTTTCCAAAGAGGAAGTGGCATATTAAATAGGAATCTCCCATGATACCTGCGTCGAACCGCCATTACGATCTTGCCATTTATGTAGTTATGTTGCGGTTTATTACTGAATTTTAAACTTTCTCAGTGTGATTTTCGTGAATTTTGCTTGTTTCTACATCAGAATGAACTATTCATTTGCTCATAGCAAAAGTTTGCTGGAGCAACATTATACTATCTGTGTATAAATCAAAAATAATATTAAAAAAAAATCTTGACTGACAAAAGTCTAGCGATTGATAGTAAATCTCGCAGCTTTCAAGTAAAGTTTAGGAAATCTCGTGACTCTTGCCGCGAAATTTTTCTTACATTTTTCATTTGACCTTTATTAGCCTCTATCAGAACTCCTCGACAAGATTAGCTGCGGGGGAAGAAGAAGGCAAAGCTCAAACGCGAATCTCTAAAATGTGCCCTCTTTTTTTTTTCTATTTTAGGCACTTATTGCTTGTTTAGCCTGCTAGAGCTGGAGTTCGCGTGTTTATTGTTTTGATTCTGTTTACACCGTTTTCGGTTGATTGTTATCGCCTGGATACACGTAAAAAGATGTATTTTGTTTTAGCACGATCTGCCGAGCTATGTTAAAAAAGATTACAGGATGAAGTCAATTCAGAACTCAATTCGTTAATGTCGGTGGTTTTGTGTAATCTTTATTGATAAGGAGCCATAAATTGTGCTGAAACTGAATACGTCCAAATTAGTGCGATTAAGAGGAAACTTTGTCCGTTGGAATGAAACCTTGTACATCATACATCTGTAACGATCCTTAAATCGCTTACAGCAAAACATGGGCGGATCCAGCAATTTGGCAAGTGTGCATTCTTTCCATTTGAACTTATGAAAAATAATCGATTCTTGAGGAGACCATGGCTCCTTTTGTAATCGATTGTTTTTCATACATTCAAATGGGAGAAGTGCACGGTTGCCAAATCGCTGGATCCGCCTTTACAGCAAAAGTGTGCAACAGCGCCCCCCCCCCCCATCATTGTTGTCATTGATATTATAAAATACTGTTGATATTGAGTTTGTCCTGGAGGACAAGTTTTGGCAACCACGTGCGTAATGCGGGCAGGATATTAACGTATGGGCCAGGGTGCAAAATGTGCCCGATCTAGCGATCCGCGGATCGCGTGAAAGTGAGGAAATTTCTGGGAAAGTGAGGAAATCTGTCCTCTTTTTTTTTTTTTTTTGGCGATAAGGATTTTCCAGGAAAATAGTGTAAAAATTGGGAAAATCCTGGTCATTTTGCGAACACATGGTGTTGAAATGTTAAGAAAATAAGCAAAAGAAAATCATCACTTTCAAATTTTAGTGAGGAAATTTTTTAAAATCCTGTGAGGAAATAAGTCATGGATCGCGTGAAACTTTAGAAGTTTTGGAACATTTTGCTCCCCTGCGTATGGGTCATTATTTTGTAACGGGTGGGACATTCAGATGACTTTGAAGTAATTTTTTTCAACTTTTTAATCATTTAAATGAAAAAACTATCCCACCAACAGAAAGGTCTTAACTTCTAGATAGTGATAGAATTTTCACAATTTAAAAAAAAGTCTATCCGAAGCTGAGAAAATAGCAAAATAAAGGTGTAACGGGTGGGACAGAAAATGGACAAGGTTTTTGAATCACTTCAGAAAAATTTGAAACTCTATGTGAGTTTTGAAGCGTAAACAGTCATCAGAGTGCAGATGATCCCCATCCGATGAATGGTATCGCGACACCAAGTGACACCGGTGTCAAATGAAAGTCGTCTCTTATAGAGTCCCTTGATGGAAATATTGTATAGGGAGTACCGACACGAGCTCAACGAGTTGTGATTGGTCGTTGGTTTTAGGCTCTCACGGAGTCGAGCAGGAGTCGACGACATCGAAGGCTCCACACGAAAGGAGTCGATTCGTAGAGGAACGTATGAGAACGGACCGGAATGCCAGCAAATCCACCGGTCCACCACGGGTCCACCGTCGAACTTAACCTTCGAATGCGTTCACGCGGTCGACAAAATCGACTCCTGTCAAAATGCATAAAGCGTCGTGTCGGTACTCCCTATACAATATTTCCATCAAGGGACTCTAGTCTCTTATTGGCCACTTCTTGATGAAGTTACAGTATTGTTAGATGGGAATCTCCCATTGTCACTACCCTCAGCCACCATTACGCCCGCGCAATTAATAGCGTTTATCGAGTTTAGGAGTGGATTTTTGAAGTTTTTAGTGCTGCCACAGTTATTTTTGGAGGTTTTTACACCAGATTCGACTGTTGAATCGCTTACAGCAAAAGTGTGCAACAGCCCCATTCTGTAAATTTGGAGGTACTATGTGAGTTAAGTATCATCGGTCAACAAAGGATTAATAGCATTTATGAGTTTAGGAGTAGAGTTTGTAAGTTTTTCGTCCTACCATCGTTATTTTTGGAGGTTTTTACATCCTCTTCTACCCCTTACAATCCTTTCATTAGAAATGGTACACATACGTACCATTTTATGTATGTAAAATGTATACATATACTCATTTTGCAATTAGATATGTGACCCATCAAAGTTTTTAGAAAACTGTCCTCTTTTGTCTCCAGTCTAAAAACGTCTAAAAAAAAAAAAAAAATTCAAAACCTCAAAATGCGTGCATGGAAGGGTTAAACCGCCTGTAGCGAAAGTGTGAAACAGTCAAATTGATGATGGTTTATACTTTCTCATTTTTAGCCGCTTTTTGACGATTTCAGACTACTGTGCGACGCGACGGGGAGCCCTCGCATCAACGATAACAACTAAAGTAAGTTCGGTCTTTGATTCCGATGAGTCACCGATCGTCACACCATCGCATTCGCACCACGCGCCGCGCGTTCCGAACTTACCTGTTTACGCTTGACGCACCTTTTATTAAACAACCCCAGCCCCCCCCCTCCCCCCGGCAACCGCCCTTGTTGTTAGTATCGAGACCCCACTTGCCTACTGTTCCATTCTAGCGTTCCTAGCCGCAGCTCTACCACCCCACAGTGGCGGCTCGTGCGATTTGGCTACAGTGTTTTTATCTCATTTAAATACATGGAAAACAATCGAAACTCGAGGAGGCTGCCAGCCTCCACTTGAATCGATTTTTTACCCAAGTTTAAGTGGGAAAAATGCATGGTTGCCAAATCTCACGAGCCGCTACTGCCACCCCATGTCATATGCCGCACTCGTTCAAGTCTACTTTCTTCCTTTTGAATATAAGTTCGGCTCCACACAGTGGCACAGTAGATCAAAAATAAATTTTTCTTTAAATTTTTTGTTTGTTTTGCTTTGTTTTTCTTTTGTTTTGGGTCATTCCGTGCAAAAGTAAGCCTGGGGGTAAAAGTGTTTTTATTTTTTTATTTTTGCAAAAACTACCTTCACAAAAAATATAAAAAAATAATGAAGCTCTGAACAATCTAAAATTACACTTCAGAAAAAAAATTACTTTAAATTTCGTTGATTTCAACTGTTTTATCCCAAAAAAGAGGAAAAGTCGATTTTTTTGTCTCACTCAGCAACCAACAAGGGGTTGATTTTAAAGCCTCAGAACAGGTATAAAACTTACTAAACCTCATTTAAATTTGATTTAGGCTGCTACTTGGA
This sequence comes from Trialeurodes vaporariorum, assembly GCA_011764245.1. NCBI lineage: Eukaryota > Metazoa > Arthropoda > Insecta > Hemiptera > Aleyrodidae > Trialeurodes > Trialeurodes vaporariorum. The sequence continues at coordinate 4,085,663 of VMOF01000369.1, read as the reverse complement.
AGTTAATTCTACACCAATAAAACCTTAACATCTTATTTTTGCTCATATGCTGAAAGCAATCAAACTTAGAAAAAGTTGAAATCGGACGTGTCCCATCCTTTACTATTTGCTGTCCCATCCGTAACCCAGTATTTTATTTTTTTCCTAGCGCTGTAAATGATAAAATAAAAAACACATAGGTAGTGCTGAAGCATAAACCTTTGCCTTTGAATTATATTTTTTTTCCCAAACATTCATGACTTCACAAATCACAGAGTTTCGCAATTTTCAACGGACCGGCCAAACACTTGTCCATTTTGTGTCCCATCCGTAACCGCTCTTCACATGAAGTTTTCTTAGTCAAAATTAAATCAAAAATTAATCTCAAAAATGGTAAACGTATCTATGAAATGGTTCCTAAATGCTCCTGCACTCTTTTTTCTAAAATTGTATATGAAAGTATCAAAAAAATTACTTTTAAGTTGTGCGCTTGTCCCATTCGTAACCATGAAATGACCCTTTTGTTTTTGTTTTTGTTTTTTTTTTTTTTGTGTTGAGAGCATTTTGCCCGTCTCGTAGAGTTTTCCGATTTGAATAAATTTTGGTAGGAATGTAGAGGGGGTGTAAAGAATGACATAGACCGTTTTACGCAAAAAAGGCACTTGTGCGGAAGTGCCTTTCTCGCACTCAGGTCTCCTATTGAGGATTTCTATGGAAAAACCATGTATAAAACAGAGGGTATGCTCGTTCTCAAAATGTTACTTTTCAAAGTGTAATTGTGCGTGTGAGAACGATCATACTCTCTGTTTTATACGTGGGTTTTCCATAGAACTCCTTAATTATGTCTGGGAAATTCATATTCCGATCTACTGCGCTCCGGCTCGGTTATTAAGCTATGCAACAAACTTTGAGGTTTTTTTTTTTTTTTTTGAATTTTTGTAAGTCGAGTTTATATATATATCGCCTTATAAGGCTATACAATACATGTATGTATGTATGTGTGTAGCAGTCTATGTGATCGATAAGGCTTTGGATGTCACGTCTGTCTGGAGGAGGAGCCCCCCCCCCCCCCCCCCCCCCCGGTATGCTTGAGGAAAGTGAATACATAATAAATCAACTGATCAGCCGTCCGTTCGTTTCATATCGATATTCATGCCTGATTGCTTATCTTTCTAACAATCCGCGCAAGTGTACATGAATAATAAATTATCCTCTGTTAACGTTTTAATCGTATTTTTATTTTTCTTGGTGTCACTTTTTTTTTTTTTTTTTTTTTTTTTGGATGTTCCAACACTGAAAAAAAAAAAGATTATCAGAAACACAAAGTTGTGTCTCGATGTTAACGATGTGTGAATTGTGTACCGAGGGAAAGGCAGTGGTGCCTCATGGCTCGTGCAATGTGGCAATCATGGATTACCTCCATTTAAACCCATGTAAAATAATCGATTCTTTGGTGGAGTGCTGTGCCTCACCTAGAGTCGATCTATTTGCACAGGTTTAAAATGGCAAAATAGAATATTGCCAAATTGCACTGGCTAAGGGATGGTTCTGTCATCAGAATTCTGGTGCTTGGAAAAAAGTTGTGACAAATTCATTTGAAATTGGTTTTGGACGAAAGTGCAAGGGTTCAAGCCTTAAGGGTTAATTTTAAGCACGAAGAACATTTTGAACAAGTAGTTTAAATCTAGAAATGTCAGGAAAATTTCATATCAACGAGCTGTAAGCTATACCAATAGAAAGGATTTATATGGGACGTGATTTTGAAACACCAAAGGAGACCGCTACATTTATGATGGAAATCTCTTGTGGACATTTTTTCAAAGGCTCGGTTTGTTCACCTCATTATTATTTTTTTTTTAACCTTTAAAGATTAAGAAAAAAATTGGGTGGTGAATGCATTTGAAATTGGCTTTAAATGAAAGTGCAAGTGTTTCAGAGTGACTATCTGGACACAGAAATCAACATGACAGTTTCTTCCGGAAGGATTTGCACCATAAACTGACGCATGTCAGAAACCACCAGAATTTTCTCGTCTGGATTGTTGCGTTAGAATTCTGTGTCCAGACGGTTGTAAGTGGAAATGTCCAATGAAAAATGTCCAACTACAGGAACGTCCATTGTAAAAATGTCCAATCATAAAATGTCCATGAAAGTTGGTCCTTGAGCTTTGTCCAGTACCCAATAATGTCCTATGTAAGAAATGTCCACCTGAAGAAAAGTTCTAAAACGTTGTTGTCCGGTATGTGAAAAAGTCCAGTCATAGAAACGGAAAGTTAGGTTGGGGTAGGTTAGGGTACCCCCCCCTCCCCCCAATCAGAAAGCCCCCCCCCCCAACTGATAAAATCGACGGATATAGGCTCAAAAACGCCTAGAAATGCCCGAAAAATCCCAAAAACTACTTAATCCACTGCCTCCCATGAGCGGCTATTCCTTGATTGCATGGTTCGGAAGTAGTTCAAATTGGATCTAATTCAGATTAACTGGACTTTTGACTGGATTTTGGACTTTTTTTAATGCGGGTATTTCTTACGTAGCACATTATTGGGTACTCGACATTTTCATTCATGGACCAAATTTCATGGACATTTTATGATTGGACATTTTTACATTAGACGTTCCTGTAGTTGGACCTTTTGTCATTGGACATTTCCACTTTCTACCGTCAGCCACTCCTGCACTTTTGCACTTTCATTTAACGCCAATTTTCACTGAATTAATTACAATTTTTTATTTAAGGTTTAAAAAAATAAAAACAAAATAAATGAGGCAAACAAACCAGAATCAGATTAGCTGTACTATCACACTTTTGGAAACGACTCATTACTACAGTGACTGGATAAACCACAGTTGCGGCCATTTGCCTTCCACCCCTCAATGGTGCACCCACTTTAGCATGGGGAGTATGATTGTTCTTGGGTTTCGGAATGAAATTTTCTATACCCCCTGTCTGAAAAAAGCCATTAATGCTATGTATAAACCATTTTTAGGGTTGGGCGCGGGGGTTTCGATATTTTTTGCGAGTAACATCAGGAACACACTCCCTCCCTATTGCGACCGTGTTAAGTTGGGTGCACATCCGCGGGGGGTCAGTTACGGGGAATCGTTGATTTCTCTTAATTTTGCGAACCAATATGTTTCGAATTTGCGACAGAAGACCTTCGGTCGTGTCTAACTTGCATTCGAGAACCCCATAAAACCGTAAAAATACTTCTAAATGCTCAAATTCGCGGTCTAAGGAATCCGACCAATCAGAAAGACGACCGAAATGGCCGCACTGTGGTTTATCCAGTCTGTACTCATTATAGTGTTCCATTAGTTTTTATAAACTTTGGAGCCACCCGGTAGACAGCCTCCGTGATTCGTACTTTCGGGTCACCGTGTTTCGGTTGTTTACCTGTCTTGTTTTCGTCGCTTATGTCTTTGCTTGGTTGTGTGCCTGCCGAACTTTTTCGTTCAGTGGCTGAGGAACAGTGGCGGCTCGTGAAATTTGGCAACCGTGTCCTCCTCCTATTTAACCAATGTAAAACAATCGATTCTCCCGGAGGCTGTCAGCCTCCGCAAGAATCGATTATTTTACCTACGTTTAAATGGAAAACTTGCATGGTTGCCAAATATCACGAGCCGCCACAGCTGAGGAAGAGTGCCGTTTGAGCCTCCAAACGTCCCTCATAATTTTATTTTATTTTAATTGATACTTTAGCTTTGATCCTGTTTTGTTCTCTTTCATATTCAATTTTCGGGCTACTTGTGTAATTTTTGTTATTGTACTCATTACAAAGCATATAGACCCGCCTTTGGTATATAGCTCACTGGCGCAACCAGGATATCTTCCATCTCTCTCATTTCCCATTTGAATGTGTGAGTAGGAAAAGGACAGAAGGAGGGGGTTTTATCCCCTTGTCCATCCTTGTCTAACATACGTTTCTTAATGGAGAAAAGAGAGAGATGAAGAAACTCTCGGTGCGCTACTGATATAGCTCGTTGGTTAAACATCAATTATTCTGTTTTTCAGTGTGTACTGTCCCTTATCCCTTAGATCAAGAGTGATGTTGAGTATATTATCGATCGGTGTATTCGTAACTCCGGAGTAGAAGAGAAACCCCCGGCCTCTCCTTGCGTCGTATCAGGAAGATCCAGCTTTAATTGGGCTCTAAATTAAAGGCAATTCCATCTCGGAGGAGCCGAGAAGAGCCAATCGCGGCGCGGCGCAAACCGCAATATCTTCGATCGCATCTTCGGGTCAATCGCTAAAATTAGCTCTTATTTTGCCACGTTTTGATTGACATGGCCACCTCACAGTGGTCATGATATTTGTTGACAAAAAGTCAAAAATTCGAAAATCATTGAAAATCATCGTTTTCGATTATTCAAGCTTAATTTTAAACCAGCACTATTTTCAAGTTCAAATCACTCGATTCAAATGATTTGAAATTGATAATTGCAAATTTATAATAATAAAATTGATGAGAAATTTACTTTCTGGAATGAAAAAAAAAGCTGTCATAATACCAGGTTCACATTGTCATATTATCAGAAGCACAATATGTGAACGACCGAAAGTCTCTAGTACTTTGACCAGAAAATTCTAGTGTTAATACCAGAATATGATCATAGAACTAGAATTTCCTCAAAATTTACCGCATTATAGTCATATTAACAGAAGCACAGCGATATGTGAACGACAGAAAGTCTCTAGTACTTAGACCAGAAAATTCTAGTGTTAATGTACCAGAATATGATCATAGAACTAGACTGTCCTAAAAATGTACCACATTCTAGTCATATTAACAGAAGCACAACGATATGTGAACGACCGAAAGTCTCTAGTACTCTGACCAGAAAATTCTGGTGTTAACACTAGAATATGGTCGTAGAACTAGAATTTCCTAAAACTTTACCACATTCTTGTCATATTATTAGAAGCACAACGATATGTGAACGACCGAAAGTCTCTAGTACTTAGACCAGAAAATTCCAGTGTTAATACCAGAATATGATCATAGAACTAGACTGTCCTAAAAATTTACCACATTCTAGTCATATTAACAGAAGCACAACGATTTGTGAACGCCATAAAGTCTCTAGTACTCTGACCAGAAAATTCTGGTGTTAACACTAGAATATGGTTGTAGAACTAGAATTTCCTAAAAGTTTTCAAGAAATAGGCATGGTACAAACACTATAGAATTCTGGTAATGTAGCTGTCGCAAACTTTTGCTACAGGCTCATTATTAGTTATTTTTGGGGTAAAACCCTGTAAAAATGACGATAAGTGCACTAAAAAAATCACAAAATCCCTTCTCAAACTCATCAAATGCTTTCAAACGCGAGCCCGTAATGGCGGCGATTACAGCCGAAATCTTATGGCAATGGGGCTATTGCACACTTTTGCTATAAGCGATTTAATAGTCGATTATGGCGTAAAAACCTAAAAAAATAACGATGGCGGCACTAAAAACTTGCAAAATCCACTCCTAAACTCAATAAACGCAGTTATTTGCGGGAGCGTAATGGTGGCCGAAGGCACTAACAATGGGAGATTCCCATTTAACAATTCTGAACCTCCATCAAGAAGTGACCAATAAGAGACTACTTTCATTTGACACCGGTGTCACTAGGTGTTAAGGTACCATTCATCGGATGTGGATCATACTCTGATGACTAATTACTCTGTGAATCATCCTTGTCAGCATAGAAAGAGTGACGCAATTAAGATAGGAATCTCCCATTGTTAGTGCCTTCGGCCACCATTACGCTCCCGCAAATAACTGCGTTTATTGAGTTTAGGAGTGGATTTTGGAAGTTTTTAGTGCCGCCATCGTTATTTTTTGAGGTTTTTACGCCATAATCGACTATTAAATCGCTTATAGCAAAAGTGTGCAATAGCCCCATTGTTCCAGATCTGGGCTCATCTGCAGTTAAGGGTTAAGGACTAGGCCCGAGTATACTCGTTTTTCTTCTCAAGTCTATTTCACATTTTTTCAGTCTTCATTCCAGATAAACGCAAGTATCGATGAAAACACTTAAAAGATAGGTTCCTTCGGGCGCCTTCAACGCGTCGTATAGGCAATTCCAACTCTCCCAAGTACGAACAGTTATCTACCTACCCTACATAAACGGAGGAGTGGCGTTCTTTTGAATTAACCTGGCCCTTGAATGGTTATTGAGATAGGGAAACCTAATGGAAAATGCGGTACTCACCGCCATCACAGTCTCACCTATGAAAGCATTTTATGAGTTTGGGAGTGGATTTCGTGATTTTTTAGTGAGCTTAGCGTCATTTTTAAAGGGTTTGACTTGTCAGTGAACAATTATCAAGCCTGTAGCTAAAGTTTGCAGCAGCTTTATTGTACTCGCATGTAATGGGGGCTGTTGCACACTTTTGCTCTAAGCGATTTAACAGTCGATTCTGGTGTAAAAACCTCGAAAAATAACAATGGCAGCACTAAAAACTTCCGAAATCCACTCTTAAACTCAATAAACGCTTTTATTTGCGAGGGCGGTAACAATGGGAGATTCCTATCTTAATTTCGTCACTCTCTCTATGCTGACAAGGATGATTCACAGAGTAATAGTCGTCAGAGTGATGATCCTCATCCGATGAATGGTACCGCAACACCTTGTGACACCGGTGTCAAATGAAAGTCGTCTCTTATTGGTCACTTCTTGATGGAGTCACAGTATTGTTAGATGGGAATCTCCCATTGTTACTACCCTTAGCCACCATTACGC